>OW121742.1:18892849-19057849 GCA_933228675.1 Stomorhina lunata
TTCATAATGAAAATTTTATATAGATAAATTTTCATAATGAAAATTTTATATAGAAAAATTTTCATAATGAAAATTTTATATAGAAAAATTTTCATAATGAACATTTTATATAGAAAAGTTTTCATTACGAAAATTTAATATAGAAAAATTTATCGAAAATTTTATCTTGAAAAATTTTTATAAAAATTTTATATAGCAAAATTTTCATTATGAAAATTTTATAATGAAAAATTTTCACTATGAGTCTTTTATATAGAAAAATTTTAATTATGAAAATTTTGTATGAAAAATTTAATGAAAATTTCATATAAAAAAATTTTTATAATGAAAATTTTACATAGAAAAAAATTCATAATGAAAATTTTATATAAGAAAAATATCATTGCGAAAATTTATCGAAAATTTCATCTAGAAAAATTTTTATTATAAAAATTTTATACAGAAAAATTTTCATTTTGAAAATTTTATATAGAACAATTTTTATTATAAAAATTTTATATAGAAAAAATTTCACTACGAAAATTTTATAAAGAAAACGTTAATGAAAACTTTATATAGAAAAATTTTCATTATGAAAATTTTATATAGAAAAATTCTCATTATGAAAATTTTATATAGAAAAATTTTCATTGTGAAAATTTTATATAGAAAAATTTTTATTATGAAATTTTATATAGAAAAATTCTCATTATGAAAATTTTATATAGAAAAATTTTCATTGTGAAAATTTTATATAGAAAAATTTTTATTATGAAATTTTATATAGAAAAATTCTCATTATGAAAATTTTATATAGAAAAATTTTCATTGTGAAAATTTTATATAGAAAAATTTTTATTATGAAAATTTATATAGAAAAATTTTCATTATGAAAATTTTTTATAGAGAAAAATTGATTATCAACATTTTATATAGAAAAATTTTCATCATGAAAATTTTATATAGAAACATTTTCGTTATGAAAATATTTTGAAAAAATTTTCAATATGAAAATTTTATAAAGAAAAATTGTATATAAAAAAATTTCATTACGAAAACTTTATACTGAAAAATTTTTATTATTAATATTTTATATAAAAAAATTTTTAGTATGGGAATTTTATAAAAAATTATAATTATTAAAATTTTGTATAGAAAATTTTTATATAGAAAAATTTTCATTGTGAAAATTTTATATAGAAAAATTTTTATTATGAAATTTTATATAGAAAAATTCTCATTATGAAAATTTTATATAGAAAAATTTTCATTGTGAAAATTTTATATAGAAAATTTTCATTATGAAAATTTTGTATAGAAAATTTTTATTTTAAAAATTTTATATATAGAAAATTTTCATTATGAAAATTTTATATAGAAAATTTTCATTATTAAAATTTTATATAGAAAATTTTCATTATGAATATTTTGTATAGAAAATTTTCATTATGAAAATTTTATATAGAAAAATGTGTAAAAATTTTTTATACAAAAATTTTTATAATGAAAATTTTATATAGAAAAAATTTCATTATGAAAATTTTTTTGGAGAAAAAATTTTATTATGAAAATTTTTTATAGAAAAAATTTCATTAAGAAAATTTTATATATAACAATTTTCATATTATTAATTTTATATAGAAAAAAATTCATTTTAAAAATCTTTAATAGAAAAATTTCTATTAGGAAATTTTACAAAAAGAAAATTTCATTATGAAAATTTTGTATAGAAATTTTCATTCTGAAAATTTTATATAGAAAATTTTCATTATAAAAATTTCATATAGAAAAATTTTCATTATGGAAATTTTATAATGAAATATTTTCATTCTAAAAATTTTATAAAAAAAAGATTTAAAAAAAATTTTTTTTTTTTTCATTATGAAAATTTTATACAGAAAAATTTTCATTATCAAAATTTAATATAGAAAAGTTTTTATTAAAAAAATTTTTTAAAGAAAATGTTTATAGAAAAAATTTATTTTAAAAAATTTTGTATATATTATGTAGTTGTAAGGTTAAATTTAACGTCAAGCCTGATATCTATAAGATATCAGAAAAAAGAACTTTTAAAAATTCTAAATTTCATAATAAGAAATAATTGCAATGTTCAAATGAAATCTTGTAATTTATCATGGAACAATTTCGTAAAATGTTAATTTTAGATTATTTAAGTATAAATAAGTAACCGAATCATTGTCATAACATGATATATTATGCAACAAAAAGTAACATAAAAAATAACATATAATTTAATTTTTTTGGAACGTTTTTGTTTTTCCTCTCAAGAGTATGTAGTCGCAGATAATAAAAGAAACATTTGTTTAACCTTCTACAAAGAAAAATAGAAACTTGTAGTATTTTTTTGGGTAATTTTTTTTTTGCAAAAAATTTTACGATTTTGCAATAAACTACAACTAAATTTTGCCGAAAAAGCGAATAATAAATCTATAATTGTCCATAAAACTAAGAAAAATCATAATTCATTATGCAAGAAGGCCAATAAAAACAACAACATTAATAATAAGACAAAACAAAAAAAAAAAAATAGCTAACAATTTACAACAAATAAAAAAAATATTATAAAATTTACAAAAGGCACCCGCATATACGAGAAAACTGAAACCAACAATTATTTATTTACTTGTAATAATAAAATCAAGTAAAATAATAAATTCTCATAAATAAATAATTATTTAAAAGAAATAGGAATAAATATAATATGGCCATAATTACATTATTCTAACATTTATTAGTTATAAAATATGATTAAATTGAACATTAACAGGATTCAAAAAAACTAAACAAACATTAATCAAATTCATATTCAAAAGCGAACAATATTTTTTTATTCATTTCATTTATTTACTTTAATGACATTTGTTTGTCATGAATGTTATTAACTTGTCTTTTCTAGAGTTTAATATTAATTAAAAAAATTATAAATAATTTTTCATTATAACAATAAGTCCGTGTGTCATTATCAAATGCTCATTAACACTACCCACTGGCCAATTAACCGAAACTGCCAACCGAACACCCCAACCAAAGAACTAATCAATCCAAATGCCAGCCAACAAGTCAGGCATTTGGAAAAATACCTCAATCTACTCAGAAGGGGATAAAAATGGACTGGGTCTAACTAAAATGCTCACTTTATACAATTGAAAACATACTCCATTTCAATTGGACCAATGAAAAATGTTAGCCACTTCAAAATGATCTAATTTATAAAAAATGAACAATGAGAGTAGACAACACTGGCAGTGGAATGAATAGGTATCATCTCAAAATTTTCAGTTAAAAATTCTATAGAAAAATTTTCATTATGAAAATTTTATGGGAAAATTTTCGTAATGAAAATTTTATAAAAAAAAATTTCATAATGAAAATTTTATAGAAAAATTTTCATTATGAAAATTTTATAGAAAAATTTTGATGATGAATATTTATTGAAAAATTTTCTTATAAAAAATTTTATAAAAAAATTTTCGATATGAAAATTTTATAGAAAAATTTTCATTATGAAAATTTTATAGAAAAATTTTCAGTATCAAAATTTTCATTATGAAAATTTTATAGAAAAATTTTCATTATGAAAATTTTATAGAAAAATTTTCATTATGAAAATTTTATAGAAAAATTTTCATTATGAAAATTTTATAGAAAAATTTTCATTATGAAAATTTTATAGAAAAATTTTCATTATGAAAATTTAATAGAAAAATTTTCATTATGAAAATTTTATAGAAAAATTTTCATTATGAAAATTTTATAGAAAAATTTTCATTATGAAAATTTTATAGAAAAATTTTCATTATGAAAATTTTATAGAAAAATTTTCATTATGAAAATTTTATAGAAAAATTTTCATTATGAAAATTTTATAGAAAAATTTTCATTATGAAAATTTTATAGAAAAATTTTCATTATGAAAATTTTATAGAAAAATTTTCATTATGAAAATTTTATAGAAAAATTTTCATTATGAAAATTTTATAGAAAAATTTTCATTATGAAAATTTTATAGAAAAATTTTCATTATGAAAATTTTATAGAAAAATTTTCATTATAAATATTTTATAGAAAAATTTTCATTATGAAAATTTTATAGAAAAATTTTCATTATGAAAATTTTATAGAAAAATTTTCATTATGAAAATTTTATAGAAAAATTTTCATTATGAAAATTTTATAGAAAAATTTTCATTATGAAAATTTTATAGAAAAATTTTCATTATGAAAATTTTATAGAAAAATTTTCATTATGAAAATTTTATAGAAAAATTTTCATTATGAAAATTTTATAGAAAAATTTTCATTATGAAAATTTTATAGAAAAATTTTCATTATGAAAATTTTATAGAAAAATTTTCATTATGAAAATTTTATAGAAAAATTTTCATTATGAAAATTTTATAGAAAAATTTTCATTATGAAAATTTTATAGAAAAATTTTCATTATGAAAATTTTATAGAAAAATTTTCATTATGAAAATTTTATAGAAAAATTTTCAGTATCAAAATTTTCATTATGAAAATTTTATAGAAAAATTTTCATTATGAAATTTTTATAGCAAAATTTTTATTATAAAAATTTTCTAGAAAAATGTTCATTATGAAAATTTTATAGAAAAATTTTCATTATAAAAATTTTATAGAAAAATTTTCTTAATGAAAATTTTATAGAAAATTTTAATTATGAAAATTTTATAGAAAAATTTTCATTATGAAAATTTTATAGAAAAATTTTCATTATGAAAACTTTATAGAAAAATTTTCATTATGAAAATTTTATAGAAAAATTTTCATTATGAAAATTTTATAGAAAAATTTTCATCATGAAAATTTTATAGAAAAATTTTCATCATGAAAATTTTATAGAAAAATTTTCATTATGAAAATTTTATAGAAAAATTTTCATTATGAAAATTTTATAGAAAAATTTTCATTATGAAAATTTTATAGAAAAATTTTCGTTATGAAAATTTTATAGAAAAATTTTCATTATGAAAATTTTATAGAAAAATTTTCATTATGAAAATTTTATAGAAAAATTTTCATTATGAAAATTTTATAGAAAAATTTTCATTATGAAAATTTTATAGAACAATTTTCATTATAAAAATTTTATACAAAAATTTTCATTATGAAAATTTTATAGAAAAATTTTCATTATTAAAATTTTATAGAAAAATGTTCATTTGAAAATTTTATAGAAAGATTTTCATTATGAAAATTTATGAAAATTATATAGCAAAAACTCTTTACTCTGTCAACTTTTCCATAGAAAATCCTTCCCTCTGTCAACTTTTCTATTGAAAACTCTTCCCATCGTCAACTTTTCTACAGAACACACTTTCCTCCGTCCATTTTTTTACAGAAAACTCTTCCCTCTGTCAGCTTTTCAAAAGAAAAGTTTTCAGTCCGTCAACTTTTCCACAGAAAACTCTTCCCTCCGTCAAGCTTTATATAGCAAATTCTTCCTTCAGTCAAGGTTTCTATAGAAAACTTTTCCCTCAGTCAAGTTTTCTATAAAAAATTCTTCCCTCAGTCTAGTTTTCTATAGAAAAGTCTTCTCTCCATCAACGTTTCTATAGAAAACTCTTTCCTCCGTCAACTTTTCTATAGAAAACTCTTCCCTCCGTCATCTTTTTTGTTGAAAACTCTTCCCTTCATCAACTTTTCTATAGAAAACTTTGCCCTCCTTTAACTTTTCTACATAAAACTCTTTCCTCCATCAACTTTTCTACAGAAAACTCTTCCCTTCGTCAGCTTTTCTATAGAAAAGTATTTAAAATTTGACTCTTTTGACTCGGTCTATTTTTTTTGTAGAAACTTAAAATTTTTCAATATAAAATTTTGTAATAAACATTTTTCTATATAAAATTTTCATTATGAAAATTTTTCTATACAAAATTTTCATAATTAAAATTTTTCTATATAAAATTAATTATAATGAAGATTTTTCTGTATCAAATTTTATAATGTAAATTATTCTATATAAAATTTTTTAAATTTCCATTATGAAATTTTTTCTATATAAAATTTCTATAATAAAGATTTTTCTATATAAAATTTTTAAAATAAAAAATTTTTAGTATAAAAATTTTTCTGTATGAATTTGTATAATAAAAACTTTTATGTAAAAAATTTTATACAGAAAAATTTACATAATAAAAATTTTCTTAATGAAAATGTTTCTATGTTAAATTTATTATAATGAAGATTTTTCCATATATAAAATTTGCATAATGAATATTTTTCATATAAAATTTCCATTATGAATTTTTTTCTATATACAATTTTTATAATAAAAACATTTCTATATAAAATTTTCGCAATGAAAATTTCTCTGTATAAAACTTTTACAAGAAAATTTTGTTTATATAAAATTTTATACAGAAAAATTTAGATAATAAAAATTTTCATAATGAAAATTTCACTTTATACAATTTTTGTAATGAAAATTTTTCTATAAAAATTTTTTATAATGAAAATTTTTCTATACAAAATTTTTTATAATAATTTTTCTATATAAAATTTTTATAATGAAAATTATTTTATATAAAATTTTTATAATGAAAATTTTTCCATGTAAAACTTTCTTTACGAAATTTGTTTCTATATAAAATTTTTATAATAAAATTTTTTATATATAAAATTTTCATAAAAAAGTGAAAAATTTAGATAATAAAAATTTTTGTATGAAACTTTTTCTATATAAAATTTTTTACAATGAAGATTTTCCTATATAAAATTTTCTAAAGTCTTCCATATAAAATTTACATTATGAAATTTTTTCTATAAAAAATTTTTATAATGAAAATGTTTCTATTTAGAATTTTTATAATAAAAAATTTGTCGATATAAAATTTTTATAATAAAAATTTTTCTTAATAAATTTTATTTTGACAATTTTTCTATATAATATGAAAATTTATTATTTGTCATTTATTACATTTCAAAAATCGTGAAGTGTAACCATATAATAGTATTTTTTCCCATTTTATTTTTATATATTAACGTTAAGTAACAAATAATAGACCCGCAAAATAAGAAAGAACAACCAAGAAAAACCAACAAACAAATAAATAAATTAACAAATGTTGCAAATACCCGAAGACTTTTCAAATAAATCCCCAATAACTTTTTAATGTTCGCTAATGTAAAATAATTAATTTATGGCGACAATTAACATGACGTCCATTGATCTAAAGCTAATCACGGACATTGCACAAATGTCAATTTATCTTTGACTAAATAAAATATAAATGAATATGTATTCAGGTACGTCTGTCTGTCTGAGCTACACATACATACATATGTATGTATGTATATACGTTTCATTGCCGATTTCATTTGGAAAAGGTAAAAGCTTAAAAACACTACCAATAGCATTTTCTGAGGTTTTGAACCAAATAATAAATTGCCTTAAATTTTATTAATTTATAAAACAAACAAAATAAACAATTTCGTTTTATATATATTTTTTTTCTAAATAGATTTCTTTCGTTATGCTCTATATTGTTGTTGTTTAAATGTTTTATTAAACAAAAGATTATTGCCGCCGCTTGCATTGGTTTATTAGTGTCACTGTGAAATTAGTCACTCTGTTCGGTTTCGCTTTTTATTCCATTAATTTTAAACATTTTTTCAATTGATAAATTTCGAGTCATTTTAATGTTGTTTACACGAAATAATTGCAACACATATGACGATTTTTTTTATACGTACATTCGTTTCTGTTTTTTTTGATAATAAAAATAAATTTCTTAGAATTTATTTTGCAAAAAGTTAAGGAAAATAAAGCAAATAAAATATACAATATAAATTTGTTAATTTTTAAATGTTATAATTTGAAATTGCTTTTAAATTTAAATGTTCAATTTTATGTTCAAGTTTATCAAATTGTAGAGCAAGACTTTCACAGAAAATTTAAAAGTGTCTAGAGTTCTCTATAAACACCAGACGGAAGTTTTCTAAAGAAAAGTTGACATTGGGAAGAGTTTTCTATAGAAAAGTTGACAGTGGGAAGAGTTTTCTATAGAAAATTTGACAGTGGGAAGAGTTTTCTATAGAAAAGTTGACAGTTGGAAGAGTTTCCTATAGAAAAGTTGACAGTGGGAAGAGTTTTCTATAGAAAAGTTGACAGTGGGAAGAGTTTTCAATAGAAAAGTTAACAGTGGAAAGAGTTTTCAATAGAAAAGTTGACAGCGGGAAGAGTTTTCTGTGGAAAAGTTGAAAGTGGGAAGAGTTTTCTATAGAAAAGTTGACAGTGGGAAGAGTTTTCTATAGAAAAGTTGACAGTGGGAAGAGTTATCTATAGAAAAGTTGGCAGCGGGAAAAGTTTTCTATGGAAAAGTTGACAGTAGGAAGAGTTTTCTATGGAAAAGTTGACAGTGGGAAGAGTTTTCTGTAGAAAAGTTGACTGTGGGATAAGTTTTCTATAGAAAAGTTCACTAATAAAATTTAGTAGAAAAATTTTTATATGAAAATTTTATAGAAAAATTTTCAGTATAAAAATTTTATAGAAAAATTTTTAATAAGAAAATTTTTTAGAAAAACATGAAAATTTTTAGAAAAATTTTCAACATGAAAATTTTTAGAAAAAAAATTTATTTGAAAAATTTTCAACATGAAAATTTTATAGAAAAATTTTCAACATGAAAATTTTATAGAAAAATTTTCAACATGAAAATTTTTTTGAATAATTTTTTAGAAAAATTTTCAACACGACAATTTTATAGAAACATTTTCGATAAAAAGGGATCTTTTAGAAAAATGTTCAATACATATTACAATTTTAAAGAAAAAAGTTTAATATAAAAATTGAATGGCAAAATTTTAAATATGAAAATTGTTTAGAAAAATGTGAAAATTTTGTACAAAAATTTTCAACATAAAAATTTTATAGAAAAATTTTTGATTCGAAAATTTTATAAAAAATTTTTCAATATGAAAATTTTACATAAAAATTTTTATTATGAAAATTTTACATACAAATTTTCATTATAAAAATGTTGTAGAAAAATTTTCATTATTAAAATTTTATTAAATAATTTTTTAGAAAAATTTTCAATTTGAAATTTTTTTAAAAAATTTTCAATACATAGTTTTTAAAAAAAATTTCAAAATGAGAATTTTTAAGAAAAATGTTCAATATGAAAATTTTTTAGAAAAATTTTTAATATGATAATTTTATACAAAAGTTTTCAATATGAAAATTTCTTACCAAAATTTTCAATACGAAAATATTTAGGAAAAGTTTTCAATTTGAAAATTTTTTAGACAAATTTTTGGTATACAAATTTTACGGAAAAATTTTCGTATTGAAAATTTTATAGGAAATCTTTCAATATGAAAATTTTTGATATGAAAATTTTACAGAAAAATTATCGATATGAAAATTTTATAAAAAATTTTCAAAATGAAAATCTTTTGAAAAAAATTTTCAATATTAAAATTTTAATTATTAAGGTTTTTTATAAAAGTTTTATAGAATAATTTAATATATAAAAATTTTAAATTTGAAAATTTTTTAGAAAAGTTATCAATATGAAAATTATTTAGAAAACTTTTCAATATGAAATTTTTTTAGAAAAATTTTTAATATGAAAATTTTCTAGAAAAGTTTTCAATGTGAAAATTTTTAGAAACATTTTCAATATGAAAATTTTTTAGAAAAATTTTAAAAATGACAATTTTATAAAAAAATTTTCGATATGAAAATTTTATAGAAAAATCTTCGATATATAGATTTTATAAATAAATTTTCGATATGAAAATTTAATAGAAACATTTTCGATATAAAAATTAAAAAAAAAAAAATTTCAATATGAAAATTTAATAGAAAAAATTTCGATATAAAAATTTGATAGAAAAATTTTCGTTATGAAAATTTTAAAGAAAAATTTTCATTATGAAAATTTTATAGAAAAATTTTTAATATGAAAATTTTATAGAAAAATTTTCAATACAAAAATTTTCGATATGAAAATTTTATAGAAAAATTTTCGATATGAAAATTTTATAGAAAAATTTTCAACATGAAAATTTTATAAAAAAATTTTTGATATGAAAATTTTATAGGTAAAATTTTCAATACGAAAATTTTATAGGTAAAATTTTCAATAAGAAAATTTTTATAAAAATTTTTTTAATATAAAAATTTAATAGAAAAATTTTATATATGAAAATTTTATAGAAAAATTTTCACTATTAAAATTTTATATAAAAATTTTCACTAGAAAAATTTTAATTAAGAAAATTTTATAGAAAATTTTCAATATACAAATTTTGTTGAAAATTTTTCATTATAAAAGGTTTTTAGAAAAATTTTTAATATAAATTTTTTTAGAAAAATATTTAATATGAAAATTTTTTAGAAAAATTTTCAATATAAATTTTTTTTTAAAAAATATTCAATCTAAAAATTTTAAAGAAAATGATTGTTATGAAAATTTTATAGGAAAATTTTTAGTTGGAAATTTATTAAGGGAGATATTTTAATATGAAAATTTAACAGAAAAATATTTGGTATGAAAATTTTATAGAAAAATTTTCTATATGAAAATTTTTCCTTTTGAAAAATTTTCAATATTAAAATTAATTATCAAAAATGTCAATAACAAAATTTGATAGAAAAATTTTCGAGATGAAAATTTTATAGACAAATTTTCGATATGAAAATTTTTTAGAAAAATTTTCGATATACAAATTAAAAAAAATCAATATGAAAATTTTTTAGAAAAATTTTAGATATGAAAGTTTTTTACAAAAATTTTTAATATAAAAAAAAAATTTTTAGAAACATTTTCAATATGAAAATTTTATAGAAAATTTTTCTATATGAAAATTTTATAGCAAAATTTTAAATATGAAAGTTTCATAAAAAAAAATTTTGATATAAATATTTTATACAAAAATTTTTAATATGAAAATTTTGTAAATGAAAATTTTATATATGAAAATTTTCTAGAAATATTTTCAGTATAAAAATTTTATAGAAAAATTTAAAGATTTTTCGTCTTTCTCTTTCCAAATAACGTTTAAAAAATTCTCATGATCATAATTCACTTAGATTTGAGTCATTTGAAAATCAATAGTATTTAATGTCATTTCTTTCAAATCAAAATCAGACTGATTGCACAACACACACACATTCATTTATTGATTTGTTTTGATATAAATTTGCATAATTTATAGATTTTTTTTGTGTAAATCACTTTATATTGATACATCAATAAAATATTAAAAAAAATATCGGATAAAAAATTATTATAAATAAATTTTTAAATAAATATCAAATGAATCAATATTTGGGTAAACAATTAAGTAACATTATGTTTTTCTCACAAACAACCATCAAAACCATCAGATTTGAAAACGAAACATTTTCAAAATAAAAACTCAATAAAATAAAATTAAATAAATAAAACTGACCGTTCGATTGATATGTTTGTATATTTATTGTGTTGTTCATAATTTTAATATTAAACGTGGGAATCTTTTTCAATTTCAATATCAGCTAAATTAAATGGTTTCAAACATTTGGTGGAAAAAATTACTAATAATATGTTTAAACAGAATAAAAACGCATTAAATATATTCAAGAAAAAAACATAACATATTCGTACATCAAACTATGTATACAAGAGCTTAAAATGCATGCAGTGGGTCAAGAGTGTATGCAGACTCGTTTTATCTATATAAATATTTCATTAAATTGCAAATTTGAACTTAAACTGCCTATCTTTTTCCCGAATATATAAGAAATTTTTAATAATTTTTCAGATATTTTCTATGACAAAACACTTTCTTAACCCCCTGTACTAATATATGATCTATGCATCATTATAAATGTGTAGCTCTTTAGTGGCTGGTTTGTTTTCTTGGACAGAGGTCTTCTTTTTTAAATCTAATTTTTTTCTTGTTGTTTTGTTTAGTCTTACGGCTTATCATATGATAAACAATCGAACAATTTATTAAAATCATATTTTATTATTTTTTTACAATATTTTTATTTAAATGAAAAATAGCTTTTAGGCCGCGTAATATATTCAAAAATGATTATCAGCCACTGTTTGTCTTTTTCTTCAACTTTTGCTTCATTATTTCAATTATCTATTGACTGGACAAATGTGTTTTTTTTTTTTTGTGGACTTACTGATTGAGTGACTGGTATTGAAAGCAAAATCTTCGCTGACCATTAGGGGCATTAATGATAAGGAGCCATAAATTATGATGAGTAAGAGTTGATATAATGCAAACATTTTAAAATAAAGACTTTGAACACTTTGTATGAGAATTGGAAATCTTAATACATAACTTAGTATAAGAATTTGAAACCTTAGTAGAAGACCTTGAAATCTAAGTATAAGACTTTAAAATCTTGGTACGAATCTTTGAAGTCTTAGTATAAGACTTTAAAATTTTAGTGCAGGTTTTTGCAGTGTCAGTCAGTATAAGACCTCAAATTCATTTCTTTTTAAAAAATTTTCAAAAATGTCTTATTTTTTAAATTTATAAGAAATATTTAAAAATTTCTTTTTTTTTTATAGGAAATTTTTTAAAAATATTCATATTTTTATAGGAAATTTTTCAAAAATTTCTAATTTTTATAAATAATTATAAAAATCTCCTTGTTTTATAGGAAATTTTTCAAAAATGTCTTATATTTAAAGGAAATTTTTCAATAATTTCTTATTTTTATAGGAAATTTTTTAAAAATTTCTTATTTTTATAGGAAATTTGTTAAAAATTTCTGACTTTTAGAGGAAATTTTTAAAAAATTTCATATTTCAAAGGAAATTTTTTAAAAATTTCTTTTATTTATTGGAAATGTTTCCAAAATTTCTAACTTTCATAGGAAATTTTTAAAAAATTTCTTATTTTAAAGGAAATTTTTAAAAAATTTCTAATTTTTATAGGAAAATTTTCAATAATATCTTACTTTAATAGAAAATTTTTCAAAAATTTCGTATCTTTAGAGGATTTTTTAAAAATGTCTTATTTTTATAGGAATTTTTCAAAAACGTTTTATTTTTATGGAAAATTTTTCAAAAATTTCTTATTTTTATAGGAAATGTAAAAAAAATAATTTTTAGTTTAAATTTTTTAAACATTTCTTATTTTTATAGGAAATTTTTATAGAATTTTTTTTTTTCCATAAATTTCTTATTTTTGTAAGAAATTTTTCAAAAATTTCTTATTTTCAAAGGAAATTTTTCAAAAATTTCTTATTTTTATAGAAAATTATTAACGAATGTCTTACATTTATAGGAATTTTTTAAAAAATTTCTTACTTTTAGAGAAAATTTTTCAAAAATTTCTTATTTTTATAAGACAGTTTTCAAAATTATCTTATATTTATAGGAAATATTTAAAATTTTAATTTTTTTTATATTAAATTTTTTAAAAAATTTAAATTTTTGTAGGAAATTTTTTAAAAATTTCTTGTTTTTATAAATAATTTTTAAAAATTTTCTATAGTAAATTTTTCAAAAATTTCCTATTTTTAAAGAAATTTAAAAAAAAAATTCTTATTGTGATAGGAAATTTTTGAAAAATTTCTTCTTTTTAAAAGAAAACTTTCAAAAATTTCTTATTTTAAAAGGAAATTTTTGAAAAATTGCTTATTGTTATAAAAAATTTTTCAAAAATTTCTTATTTTTATAGCAAATTTTTTAAAGCTTCTTTATTTTTTAAAGAAATTTTTTTAAATTTTTAAAAAAATTTCCTATTTTTAAAGGAAATTTTTTAAACGTTTTTAATTTCTATCGGAAATTTTTCAAAATTTTCTTGTTTTTATAGACAATTTTTCAAAAATTTCTCATTTCTACAGGAAAAATTTCACAAATTTCTTATTTTTATAGGAAATTTTTCAAAAATTTCTTTTATTTATTGGAAATATCTCAAACATTTCTTACTTTAATAGGTAATTTTGCAAAAATTTCTTATTTAAAAGAAATTTTTAAAAAATTTCTTATTTTTAGAGGAAAATTTTTCAAAAATATGTTATTTTAAAGGGAAATTTTTCAAAAATTTCTTTTCTTTATAGGAAATTTTTTAAAAATTTCTTATCTTTATACGAAATTTTTCAAAAATTTCTTACTCGTAGAGGAAATTTTTCAAAAGTTTCTTATTATTAGAGGACATTTTTTTAAAAATGTCTTATTTTTATAGGAAATTCTTACTCTTATACGAATTGTTTTTAAGGTATTTTTTTTTAATTTCTTATTTTTAGAGGAAATTTTTCAAAAATTTCTTATTTTTAGAGGAAATTTAAAAAAAAAAATCTTATTTTAATAGGAAATTTTTCAAAAATGTATTCATTTTATATGAAATTTTTCAAAAATTTCTTATTTTTAGAGGAAATTTTTCAAAAATTTCTGATTTTTAAAAGAAATTTTTCAAAAATTTCTTACTTTTAGAGGAAATTTTTCAAAAATTTCTTACTTTTAGAGGAAATTTTTCAAAAATTTCTTACTTTTAGAGGAAATTTTTCAAAAATTTCTTAATTTTATATGAAATTTAAAAAAAAATTTTTTTGCTTTTTAGGAACTTTTTCAAAAATTTCTTATTCTTAGAGAAAATTTTTCAAAAATTTCCTATTTTTGGAGGAAATTTAAAAAAAAAATTTCTTGTTCTTATAGGAAATTTTTCAAAAATGTATTTAATTTATAGGAAATTTTTTAAAAATGTCTTATTTTAGGATGAAATTTTTAAAAAAATTTTATTTTTATAGGAAATTTTTCAAAAACTTCTTACTTTTAGAGGAAAGTTTTTAAAAATTTCTTATTTTTAGAGGAAATTTTACAAAAATTTCTTATTTTTATAAGAAATTTTTCAAAATTTTTTTATTTTTAGAGGAAATTTTTCAAAAATTACTTATTTTTATAGGAAATTTTTCAAAAATTTCTTACTTTTAGAGGAAAGTTTTTAAAAATTTCTTATTTTGAGTGGAAGTTTTTCAAAATTTGTTTCTTTTTATAGGAAATTTTTCAAAAATTTTCTATTTTAGAGGAACTTTTTAAAAAATTTTTTTATTTTTATGGAAAATTTTCAAGAAATTCTAATTTGTATAGAAAATTTTTCAAAAATTTCCTATTTTTATAAAAAAATTTTCAAACATTTCTCATTTTTATAGGAAATTTTTCAAAAATTTCTTATTTTTATAGGAAATTTTTCAAAAATTTCTTATTTTTATAGTAAATTTTTCAAAAATTTCTTATTTTTATGGGAAATTTTTCAAAAATTTCTTATTTTTGTAGGAAATTTGTCAAAATTTCTTATTTTTATAGGAAATTTTTCAAAAATTTCTTATTTTTATAGGAAATTTTTCAAAAGTTTCTTATTTTTATAGGAAATTTTTCAAAAATTTCTTATTTTTATAGGAAATTTTTAATAAAATTTCTTATTTTTATAGGACATTTTAAAAAAATTTCTTATTTTTATAGCAAATTTTTTAAAAATGTCTTATTTTTATAGGCAATTTTTCAAAAAGTTTTTTTTTTTATAGGAAATTTTTCAAAATTTTTTATTTTTATAGTAAATTGTTTAAAAATGTCATATTTTTAATGTAAATTTTTCAAACATTTCTTCTTTTAATAGGAATTTTTTTAAAAATTTCTTATTTTTATAGGAAATTTTTAAAAGATTTCTTATTTTTATATGAAATTTTTAAAAACTTTCTTATTTGTAAATGAAATTATTTGAAAATATTTTAAAGAAAATTCTTATTTTTTTTTTAGAAACTTTTTAAAAATTTATAATTTTTTTAGTAAATGAGGTAATGATTCTTTAACAAGAAACTAAAAATTTCATAATTAGGCTGTAAAATTTTACTTTAACAATTGAAAGTTGTAGTACAAGACTCTAAATCCCTAGGGCCATACATTTTATACTATTAGGCCTCAATAAAATTTTTAATTATATGCCATTAAAAGATTCCCTGAAAACCTGAAAATCATCACCAAAATTTTACCATGACTCATAACCGAACATACGTATGAATATATCTATCCAACTATTCACAGCAATGGCCAAAGGGTAAAATAAAATGACTCTTCAAAAAAAAAAATTCAAACAAGCTACATATTAGATACAAGGTAAGTGATAAATTGCCCCCTGCCAAGTTAAAGTGGCGCTATCGTAATATAAAAATTATAATAAATTATCTATAAATCCCCCAACTAACAACAGAAAAGATATTTAAAAATATTCAAAAAAAAACTTTTTTTGTTTGCTTAGATTTAAACAAACTATTTAATAATTTTTTTGTTAATGTTTATTTGCACGTGCACATTTATCAAAGTTTAACTAGGGAAAAAGCAAATAATCAAAAAAATTCACACACATTAGAGATTCCTAATAAAAAAATGGATAGATATTTTAAACGGAGTCGTAATACGAAGATGGTAAATATTTGATTTGAGTAATTTTTTTGGTATTAGTTTACGATTAGGAAGATTATAAAATTGTCAATGGAGTATGGAGTGTACCGAATATAATAGGCATTTACTATTTCAGGCAAATCTTCTACATTATGAATCATATAATATTTTTTTATTACATTAACTTTGATAGATATGTTTGTCCGAAAACATTTTGAAATTATTAATTTTAACTTGTTACAAATTAAATTAAAAATTTATAAAAATAAGTAAAATTATTATATTCGGCTGTGCCGATTCTTATATACCCACCATCAAAGACAAATATGGACCGAATAATACAAAATTTGAGATACTGACCAATAGCTGCATAAATCTTCTCTGTTCTAAATAGAGTCATATCTATTGTTATTGGATTTAATTTATAAAAATAAGAAATTTTTGAAAAATTTCCTAAAAAAAATAAGAAATTTTTGAAAACTTTCCTAAAAAAAATAAGAAATTTTTGAAAAATTTCCTGAAAAAATAAGAAATTTTTAAAAATTTTCTTATAAGAAAAGTTAATTTTTGAAAAATTTCCTATAAAGAAATACATTTTTGAAAAATTTCCTATAAAGGTAATAAATTTTTATAAAAATTTTCTATAAAAATATGAAATTTTTTAAAAATTTCTTATAACAATAAGAAATTATTGAAAAATTTCCTATATAACTAAGAAATTTTTGATGAATTTCCTATAAAAATCAGAAATTTTTGAAAAAATTCCAATAAAAATAAGAAACTTTTGAAAAATTTCCTATAAAAGTAGTAAATTTTTGAGAAATTTCCAATAAAATTAGCAAATTTTTGAAAAATTTCCTATAAAAATAAAAAATTTTTGAAAAATTTCCTATAAAAATAAGAAATTTTTGAAAAATTTCCTATAAAAATAAGAAATTGTTGAAAATTTCCAATAAAAGTAAGAAATTTTTGAAAAAATTCCTATAAAAACAAAAAATTTTTGAAAAAATTCCTATAAAAATAAGAAATTTTTGAAAAATTTCCCATAAAAAAAATAAATTTTTGAAAAATTTAATATAAAAATAAGAAATTTTTGAAAAATTTCCCAAAAAATAAGAAATTTTTGAAAAATTTCCTATAAAAACAGGAAATTTTTGAAAAATTTTCCATAATAATAAAAATTTTTTTCAAAATTTCCTATAAAAGTAAGAAATTTTTGAAAAATTTCCTATAATAATAAGAAATTTTTGAAAAGTTTCCTAAAAAAATAAGAAATTTTTGAAAAATTTCCTAAAACTATAAGAAATTTTTAAAAATTTTCCTCTATAAATGGGAAATTTTTGAGAATTTTCCTATAAAAATAAAAAATTTCCTATAAAAATAAGAAATTTTTGAAAAATTTCCTATAAAAATAAGAAATTTTTGAAAAATTTTCTATAAAAATAAGAAATTTTTGAAAAATTTCTTATAACAATAAGAAATTATTGAAAAATTTCCTATAAAACTAAGAAATTTTTGATGAATTTCCTATAAAAATCAGAAATTTTTGAAAAAATTCCAATAAAAATAAGAAACTTTTGAAAAATTTCCTATAAAAGTAGTAAATTTTTGAGAAATTTCCAATAAAATTAGCAAATTTTTGAAAAATTTCCTATAAAAATAAAAAATTTTTGAAAAATTTCCTATAAAAATAAGAAATTTTTGAAAAATTTCCTATAAAAATAAGAAATTGTTGAAAATTTCCAATAAAAGTAAGAAATTTTTGAAAAAATTCCTATAAAAACAAGAAATTTTTGAAAAATTTCCTATAAAAATAAGAAATTTTTGAAAAATTTCCCATAAAAAAATAAATTTTTGAAAAATTTAATATAAAAATAAAAAATTTTTTAAAAATTTCCCAAAAAATAAGAAATTTTTGAAAAATTTCCTATAAAAACAGGAAATTTTAGAAAAATTTTCCATAATAATAAAAATTTTTTTCAAAATTTCCTATAAAAGTAAGAAATTTTTGAAAAATTTCCTAAAAAATAAGAAATTTTTGAAAAATTTCCTAAAACTATAAGAAATTTTTAAAAATTTTCCTCTATAAATGGGAAATTTTTGAGAATTCTCCTATAAAAATAAAAAATTTCCTATAAAAATAAGAAATTTTTGAAAAATTTCCTATAAAAATAAGAAATTTTTGAAAAATTTTCTATAAAAATAAGAAATTTTTGAAAAATTTCCTATAAAAATAAGTAATTTTTGAAAAATTTCCTATAAAAATAAGAAATTTTTGAAAAATTTCCTATAAAAATAAGAAATTTTTGAAAAATTTCCTATAAAAATAAGAAATTTTTGAAAAATTTCCTAATAAATTAAGAAATTTTTTAAAAATTTAATATAAAAATAAGAAATTTTTGAAAAATTTCCTATAAAAATAAGAAATTTTTGAAAAATTTCCTATAAAAATAAGAAATTTTTGAAAAATTTCCTATAAAAATAAGAAATTTTTGAAAAATTTCCTATAAAGGTAATAAATTTCTAAAAAATTTTCTATAAAAATACGAAATTTTTTAAAAATTTCTTATAAAAATAAGAAATTATTGAAAAATTTCCTATAAAACTAAGAAATTTTTGATGAATTTCCTATAAAAATCAGAAATTTTTAAAAAAATTCCAATAAAAATAAGAAACTTTTGAAAAATTTCCTATAAAAGTAGTAAATTTTTGAGAAATTTCCAATAAAATTAGCAAATTTTTGAAAAATTTCCTATAAAAATAAGAAATTTTTGGAAAAGTTCCTATAAAAACAAAAAATTTTTCATAAAATTCCTATAAAAATAAAAAATTTTTGAAAAAATTCCTATAAAAATAAGAAATTTTTCAAAAATTTCCTATAAAAATAAGAAATTTGTGAAAAATTTCTTATAACAATAAGAAATTTTTGAAAAATTTCCTATAAAAATAAGAAATTTTTCAAAAGTTTCTTATAAAAATAAGAAATTTTTGAAAAATTTCCTATAAAAATAAGAAATTTTTGAAAAATTTCCTATAAAAATAAGAAATTTTTCGAAAGTTTCTTATAAAAATAAGAAATTTTTGAAAATTATTCTATAAAAATAAGAAATTTTTGAAAAATTTCCTATAAAAATAAGAAATTTTTGAAAAATTTCCTATAAAAATGAGAAATTTTTGAAAAATTTCTTATAAAAATAAGAAATTTTTGAAAAATTTCCTATAAAAGTAAGAAATTTTTGAAAAAGTTCCTATAAAAATAAGAAATTTTTGAAAAAGTTCCTATAAAAATAAGAAATTTTTCAAAAATTTCCTATAAAAATAAGAAATTTTTCAAAAATTTCCTATAAAAATAAGAAATTTTTGAAAAATTTTGTATAAAAATAAGAAATTTTTGAAAAATTTCCTATAAAAATAAGAAATTTTTGAAAAATTTCCTATAAAAATAAGAAATTTTTGAAAAATTTCCTATAAAAATAGAAATTTTTCAAAAGTTTCTTATAAAAATAAGAAATTTTTGAAAAATTTCCTATAAAAATAAGAAATTTTTGAAAAATTTCCTATAAAAATAAGAAATTTTTGAAAAATTTCCTATAAAAATAAGAAATTTTTGAAAAATTTCCTATAAAAATAAGAAATTTTTGAAAAATTTCCTATAAAAATGAGAAATTTTTGAAAAATTTCTTATAAAAATAAGAAATTTTTGAAAAATTTCCTACAAAAGTAAGAAATTTTTGAAAAAGTTCCTATAAAAATAACAAATTTTTGAAAAAGTTCCTATAAAAATAAGAAATTTTTCAAAAATTTCCTATAAAAATAAGAAATTTTTCAAAAATTTCCTATAAAAATAAGAAATTTTTGAAAAATTTCTTATAAAAACAAGAAATTTTTGAAAAATTTCCTATAAAAATAAGAAATAGTTCGACAACATGCAAATTTATACACATATCTTTTAAAGGTTAGGTCTAATTAAATTATTTAATACTAGTAGCGCCATCTAAGAGTCAGAATAATTAACTTTATAAAAAAAATGTAACATACATTGTACTTTTTATTTATTCCAAGACTATTCCCTCCTCTTATTAGAATAGTGTCATTTTATTTCTAGGTGACAAGAATTTAGAAAAAAAAGTATACAAAAAAAAAAAAAAAAAAAAAATACAATTGCCACAAAGTGTGTAATATAAATTTTTTTGTAAAATGAGTCAAATCGATAGAGGTATCTATTGGATTTGATGCCATAGGCAAAAATCTATTAAACATTAGTTAAAGATATGTGTCAATAAAAACTACATATGTTTGTAAACTGAAACACACACCTAAAGACATAAATAATCAATAAAAGTAAGAATAAAGAAAAGTACCAGTAGAAAATTTAAAGGTAAACAAAAAAGTAATATATTTTTTTTTATTATTTATAAGAATAACAAAAAAGTATATAAAGTTTTTAAAATATTTAAACCTTCTAATATTATCAAAATAATTTTTACTAAAAATTCATATTTTAGCTGAAAAATATTCCTCTTGGGTCTTAATTTCTTTTACCATTTAATGTTTGGTGATCAACTGAATATTCGTTTGCATACATACATATGCCTTAACGCAGCATTGCAACAAAAAAGACATGTCCTTAAAATGTCACCCAACAGCACATTAATTTGCTATAATGGCTGAAAGCTGCTGCACAGTCATTCGAACATATTTCACTTGCATCCAACTGTCACAGGCAGCAACGACAAGAACAACCAATAGCTAAAGTAAGAGTGGCACTAGATATTTTGATTTTACACTCAAAAAAACTATATCATAAACAAATTACAAAGTTTGTTTATTTATGTCTTATTAAGTGACATTTAAGTGGACTAAGGTAAAAACAATGTTTTAGTTTTTCGGTAAAAAATTTTTTCTATAGAAAAAATTTCGTTAAAAAATTTTTTCTATAGAAAAAATTTCGTTAAAAAATTTTTTCTATAGAAAAAATTTCGTTAAAAAATTTTTTCTATAGAAAAAATTTCGTTAAAAAATTTTTTCTATAGAAAAAATTTCGTTAAAAAATTTTTTCTATAGAAAAAATTTCGTTAAAAAATTTTTTCTATAGAAAAAATTTCGTTAAAAAATTTTTTCTATAGAAAAAATTTCGTTAAAAAATTTTTTCTATAGAAAAAATTTCGTTAAAAAATATTTTCTATAGAAAAAATTTCGTTAAAAAATTTTTTCTATAGAAAAAATTTCGTTAAAAAATTTTTTCTATAGAAAAAATTTCGTTAAAAAATTTTTTCTATAGAAAAAATTTCGTTAAAAAATTTTTTCTATAGAAAAATTTTCGTTAAAAAATTTTTTCTATAGAAAAATTTACGCTAAAAAATTTTTTCTATAGAAAAATTTTCGTTAAAAAATTTTTTCTATAGAAAAATTTTCGTTAAAAAATTTTTTCTATAGAAAAATTTTCGTTAAAAAATTTTTTCTATAGAAAAATTTTCGTTAAAAAATTTTTTCTATAGAAA
Organism: Stomorhina lunata; assembly: GCA_933228675.1. Classification (NCBI taxonomy): domain Eukaryota; kingdom Metazoa; phylum Arthropoda; class Insecta; order Diptera; family Rhiniidae; genus Stomorhina; species Stomorhina lunata. Next base: position 18,914,727 of record OW121742.1, read on the forward strand.
AATTTTCGTTAAAAATTTTTTCTATAGAAAAATTTTCGTTAAAAAATTTTTTCTATAGAAAAATTTTCGTTAAAAAATTTTTTCTATAGAAAAATTTTCGTTAAAAAATTTTTTCTATAGAAAAATTTTCGTTAAAAAATTTTTTCTATAGAAAAATTTTCGTTAAAAAATTTTTTCTATAGAAAAATTTTCGTTAAAAAATTTTTTCCATAGAAAAATTTTGGTTAAAAATTTTTTTTTTATAGAAAAATTTTCGTTAAAAAATTTTTTCTGTAGAAAAATTTTTGTTAGAAAAATTTTTCTATAGAAAAATTTCCATTAAAAAATTTTTTCTATAGAAAAATTTTCGTTAAAAAATTTTTTCTGTAAAAAAATTTTCGTTGAAAAATTTTTTCTGTAAAAAAATTTTCGTTAAAAATTTTTTCTATAGAAAAATTTTCGTTCAAAAATTTTTTCTATAGAAAAATTTTCATTAAAAACTTTTGCTATAAAAAAATTTTCGTTAAAAATGTTTGCTATAGAAAAATTTTCATTAAAAAATTATTTCTATAGAAAAATTTTCGTTAAAAAAGATTTTCTATTGAAAAATTTTCGTTAAAAAAGTTTTTCTATAGAAAAATTTTCGTTAAAAAATTTTTTCTATAGAAAAATTTTCGTTAAAAATTTTTTTCTATAGAAAAGTTTTCGTTAAAAAATTTTTTCTATAGAAAAATTTTCATTAAAAAATTTTTTCTATAGACAAATTTTCATTAAAAAATTTTTTCTATAGAAAAATTTTCGTTACAAAATTTTTTCCAATAGAAAAATTTTCCTATTGCAAAAATTTTAATATCTTTATAGTCAGATTAAATTTAAAGAATTCAAAGATTTTTTTTTTTTTATTTTTTTTCTCAGTGTTTTCGGATGCCTAAATGTTAAGTACTCCTAAGAAAATATGACATCGTATCGATTGGTATGTACAATCATTTTACGTAATTTTCAGTTCAATTCTGTAGTTATTATTTCTTCAATGCAAGAACTGTAATTTAAGAAAAATTTAAATTACCCACAAAAATTTTGCCATCATTAACAATTGATGATGGATATTTGTAATGATTTCAAGTTTAAAAAAAATCGAATTTTTGATTGTTTTGAGGTAAAGTGACAATGAGACTTGAGGAACTAAGAAGGTACAGAAAATTGTAGTCTTTAATATTGAGGAAAAGTTATTAAAGAAATATTGTTTAAAGCTAAAGCTTAAATCAAAGAACATCTATACAATTTTAAAGGCAGACAAAAAAAAATCATTGTTTATTTCAATTGTCTTGTTTTTTGTCAAAATTGCTCCATTTTAGCCAAAGGAATGCCTTGCGTGCCCATGATCACCTACGCATGTCGTCTTCCCTTTTAGATATTAAGCCTTTTTTACAATCTTCAATCGTTCTGTCCATTCTACTAGAAGGTGGTTTTTTCTTAAATCCATAAAAATTTCTGACGTCTGTATTCCTAGCCTTTTTTTGCCCTCCCTTTTCTTTAATTCTTATTGCCTTGACTAACGATCATTTCATATTGATCTGTTTGTATTTGTATATCCGCTCTGATCTTTATAAAATGTCCAATTTGTCTTTTATGAATATTTTGAGTAGTCGTTGTTGTTGTGATTGTTGTTGGTAATCAATCTCAATTGACTCGTGTTCTTGAGGTGTCACCAATTGGAATGGTTTTGATCTAAAAAGGAAATGGGTTTTGTATATGATAGAGAGATTTATAAATAAACATGACAAATTACAAGAAAGAATTATACAGAATAAAACTTTTTCAAAAAAAATTTACATACAAAAAATGTTCTGTGGAAAAACTACAAATGAAATACATTTAAATTCGTTTTTCAGAAATCTTATATTGCACTTTTAAAATCGAACACTTAGTACCAAAGATATGATAAAATAAATTTACCACCTTTTTCAAAAATAGCAAATTTTTAATTTGGAGAAAAATACATTTTGAACGTTTTTATCAACAGAAGACCATAACAAGAATATAGAGGAGATCAATTGTGAACTAGTTTTATTTTAACTAAAAATAAAATATAATTTTTAATTTGAAAATTTTCAATTATAATTTTAATTTAATTCATTTTTGTAATTTACTTATTTCTCCTATTTTCTATCATCAACTTCGTCTTAACGAAACACCAAGTCAAGCAACAGTTAAAATCCATGTCATTTTCAACTAATTTTCATTTATTTTTTTTCAAAATGTCTTGAAATTTAGCGGTTTTTTCGGTGTTTATTTTCTGAATGTCTAGAAATGGATACAAAAAAAAAAGATCAGACAGAAAGAAACGAAATGTTAGAAAAAAAAAGCAAGAAAACATAACAAATCTTTGAAATTGAATAGAGCAAGTGAAAGGCATTTGATTACAATTTAACACAAATAATAAACATGATTTTAACAGGAAATCCAATCAATTGAAGATACAATTTTTCAATTGAATGAAATGAAGAAAAAAAACCGAAATAAAACAAAAATAATTTGGGCAGCAAAAAAGTAACAGCATTAAACTCGTGTTAAATAATGCCACTGTTTTAGATAGATTTCTTTAATGTTTCTTTTTTCAAACCCAATGGGAAAATTAGGAATTTGGTATAATATTTTTTTGAAAATTTTTTTACCAAATTTTTATCAAATAAAGTTCAAAAGAAAAAATTTTATAATAAAAAACTTTCTAGAGATAAATTTTTGTAATGAAAAATTTTCTATAAAAAAATATTTATAATGAAAATATTTATACATTTTTATAGAAAAATTTTTATAATGAAAACTTCTGTAAAAAAATTTTTCTAATGAAAAATTTTCTAAAGAAACATTTTTATAATGAAAAATTTTCTAAAGAAACATTTTTATAATGAAAAATTTTCTATAGAAAAATTTTTACAATGAAAAATTTTCAAAAAAAAAAATTTTTGTAATGAAAATTTGTTTAAATGAAAAATTTTCTAGAGAAAAAATTTTATAATAACAAATTATCTATAGAAAAATTTTTTAATGATAAATTTTCTATAAAAAAATTTTTATAATGAAAATTTTTCTATAGAAAAACTTTTATAATGAAAAATTTTCTATAGAAAAATTTTTATATTAAAAAATTTCTATAGAAAAATTTTTACAATGAAACATTTTCTATAGAAAAATTTTTACAATGAAACATTTTCTATAGAAAAATTTTTATAATGAAAAATTTTCTATAGAAAAATTTCTATAATGACAAATTTTCTATCGAAAAATTTCTATAATGACAAATTTTCTATAGAAAAATTTTTATAATGAAAAATTTTCTATAGAAAAATTTGTATAATAAAAAATTTTTTATAGAAAAATTCCTGTAATAAAAAATTTTTTATAGAAAATTATTTATAACGAAAAATTTTCTATACAAAAATTTTTATAATGAAAAATTTTCTATACAAAAATTTTTGTAATAAAAATCTGTCTATCGAAAAATTTTTATAACGAAAAACTGTCTATAGAAAAATTTTTATAATGAAAAATTTTCTATAGATAAATTTTTGTAATGAAAAATTTGCTATAGAGAAATTTTTATAATGAAAAATTTTCTATAGAAAAATTTTTAAAATGAAAAATTTGCTATAGAGAAATTTTTATAATGAAAAATTTTCTATAGAAAAATTTCTATAATAAAAAATTTTCTAAAGAAAAATTTCTATAATGAAAAATTTTCTATAAAAAAATTTTTATAATGAAAAATTTTCTATAGAAAAATTTCTATAATGAAAAATTTTCTATAGAAAAATTTCTATAATGAAAAATTTTCTACAGAAAAATTTTTGTAATGAAAAATTTTCTATCGAAAAATTTTTATAACGAAAACTGTCTATAGAAAAATTTTTATAATGAAAAATTTGCTATAGAGAAATTTTTATAATGAAAAATTTTCTATAGAAAAATTTTTATAATGAAAAATTTTCTATAGAAAAATTTTAATAATGAAAAGTTTTCTATAAAAAAATGTTTAAAATGAAAATTTTTTTAGAAAAATTTTTGTAATGAAAAATCTTTTATAGAAAAATTTTACAATGAAAAATTTTCTATTTAAAAATTTAAAATATAAAAACTTTTAGTATAAACATTTTGACAATGAAATATTTTCTATAAAAAATTTCTATATAAGTTTTCTATGGAAACATTTTTATAGTGAAAAATTTTCTAAAGAAACATTTTTCAAAATGAAAAATTTTCTATAGGAAATTTTTTCAAATGAAAAATTTTCTATAGAAAATTAATTCAAATTATGAATGAAAAATGTTCTATAGAAAATTTTTTAAAATTAAAAATTTTCTTTACAAATTTTTTTAAATGAAAAATTCTCTATAGAAAAGGAAAGATTTTCTAAAGAAAAATTTTTCAAAATAAAAAATTTTCTATAGAAAATTTTTTAAAATGAAAAATTTTCTTTAAAAGATTTTTAAAATTAAAAATTTTCTATAGAGAATTTTTTGAAATAAAAAATTTTCTATAGAAATTTTATTTAAATGAAAAATTCTGTGTGAAAAATGAAAAATTTTCTATAGAAACATTTTTATAATGAAAAATTTTTTATAGAAAAATTTTAATAAAAAAAAATTTTATAGAAAAATTTTCTATAGAAGAATTTTTATAATGAAAAAATTTCTATAGAAAATTTTTTAAAATGAAAAATTGTCAATAGAAAATTTTTTAAAATGAAAAATTTTTTATAGTTAGTTTTAAAAATGAAAAATTTTCTATACAAAATTTTTTAAAATGAAAAATTTTTTATAATTATTTTTTAAAATGAAAAATCTTCTATATAAAATTTTTTAAAATGAAAAATTTTTTATAGAAAATTTTTTAAAATGAAAAATTTTCTATAGAAAATTTTTTCAAATGAAAAATTTTTTAAAGTTATTTTTTAAAATGAAAAATTTTCTCTAAAAATTTTTTTAAAATGAAAAATTTTGTTGTAGAAAATTTATTAAAATTTAAAAAAATTTTTTTTTTACGAAATTTTGAAAATTTTCTATTTGAATATTTTTAAAATAAAAAATTTTCTTTCGAAAAATTTTTATAATAAAAAGTTTTATTTTGAAAAAATTTTGTAATAAAAAATTTTGCATTGAAGAACATTCTTAAATATTTCCCCACCGGGTCATATAAAAGTTTTCTATAGAAAATTTTTTAAAATAAAAAATTTTTTATTTTAAAAAATTTTCTATAGAGAATTTTTTATTTATAATGAAAAATTTTCTATAGAAAATTTTTGAAAATAAAGAATTTTCTGTAGAAAATTTTTAAAATTAAAAATTTTCTATAGAAAATTTTTTAAAATGAAAAATTTTTGATAAATTTTCTATAGAAAATTTCTAACAATGACACGTTTTCTATAGAAAAATTTTTAAAATCAAAAAATTTTTATAGAAACAATTTTAAAATTAAAAATTTTTATAGAAAAAATTTGATAATGGAAATTTTCTATAGAAAATTTTTTAAAATGAAAAATTTTTATAAAAAAATCTTTTAATGAAAAATTTTTTATAGAAAAGTTTTTATAATGAAAAATTTTCTAGAGAAAAGTTTGTATAAAGAAAAATTTTCTTTAGAAAAATTAAAATTAAAATTAAATTTTCTATATAAAATTTTTTTAAACATTTTTTTATAGAAAGTTTTTCATACCAAAAAAATTTCTGTAAAAAACTTTTATAATGAAAATCTTACTACAGAAGAATTTTCATAATGAAAAACTTTCTATAAAAAAATTTTTATAAAAAAAAATTCTACAGAAAAATTTTTGATAGAAAAATTTGTATACCAAAAAATTTTCTTAAAAAAAAAATTATAATGAAAATTTTACTATAGAAAAGTTTTGTATACAAAATTTTTTATAATAAAAAATTTTTAATAGAAAAAATTTTGGTAATGAAAAATTTTGCCTTTAAGAATATTCTTAAATATTTTCCCGCTGGGTCATTTGTATTACAATTTCTGTTGTTTTTCCTATTCCTAGTTAACTTTAACAATTTTTTCCTACTTCTAACTGATGTTTATTTTAACTACTCGTAACAGCAAATAGATGTATGAACATTTCATGTTGTTTTAGCTGCTTTTTTTTGCTGCAAACGTATTAAATGTCCTGTATAAAATCCATTTAAGCCATATCTCTCCTTCTCAACAGCTCTGTCCGTACGTCCGCCTGTCTCTTCCCCCCTTAAGGTAAATAAATGAAAATCATTTAGACATTTACATTGTGTTTGTACAACTTTTAAATTTCCTACTTAAATTGTTTTCTTTTCATTGATATACCAAAATGTTGTTGTAGATTTGATATTGCCACGACTACTTTAGTTGCTGCTGCATAACAAGTGCAACAGATTTGCTGTCGCTGCTGCTGCTGATGTTGTTAAGAAAAGGAGTCACTTTCGGAAAAGCGACAGACGTATAACCAAAATCCGTTTGAGAAAAAAAAGAGAAGAGATTTAATTCACCATCAAAAGCGTGACTTTAATTTTATTTTTATTTGATTTTCTATTTTATTGATTTTTTATTTGTTTATTGTTTTGGGTTTGTAATAAAATTTAATTTAACATTAAGAAAATTATGTTGGTAAATTCGCGAAATTGGAAATTATTTCTTTTTCAAGGTAACACAATAAATTCTATGTGTTTTATGGTTTTAAAGAAAATTTTTGATGCTGGTTTTTTTGCTATAAAATTATAGAAAAGGTTTTTTGTCTTCAAAATTTTTTTCAAAGAAAAATTTTCGTTCTTCAAATTTAAAAATTGCTAAAAGTTTCTAAAAGACAAATGCTCGCACTTCAAATTTTTTCGCTCTTCATAATTTTTTTATAGAAGAAATATACGAATTCTTATAAAATATTTTTTTATGTAAAATCTTTTTTAGAAAAATTTTGGTCTATAAATTTTTACTAAAGAAAAATTTCGATTTCAAAATTGATCTTAAAAAATTTTGATAAAAAAATTTTCTTATAAAAAAAACAAATTTAATGTAAATTTGTGTATCAAAAATTTAAAAGTAGATTTCTTTCTATAAAAGAAAAAATTTATGTAAAAATTTGTCATGTAAAATTTTTTATAGCAATTTTTGATAAAATAATTTTCTATTTTCTTAGGAAAAATATTTTTCTTGTAGAAATTTTAGATTAAAAAATTTTTCTTATAGAAATTTTTGATACCAAATTTTTTCTTATATTTTGATATAAGTAAATATTTTGTTTATGAAAAAAATTTGATGTAAAAATTTTTCTTATGTTGCGAAATTTTTTGATGGAAAAATTTTCTTATAGAAAATTTTCGATGTAAAATGTTTCTTATAGAAAAATTTTAAACGTTAACAATTTTCATTTGGGAATTAATTATTCGAACTTTAGAATTAATTGAAAAATTAGGTTTTAATCAGGCTTGAGTTCATTTAATTTTCAAATTATTAATTTTGAAAATTGGAAAGTAAATTATGGAGAAAAACTGAAAAAATTATTTTTGAACGCGGCTAGTGGATTGCAATTTCTGTCCCGCCACAGGACGTCATCAGCACTTAGCGCCCTCGACCACAGTCGAGTTGTCAAATTGCAGAGATAATCATCAATTTAACTCATTGAGTTTGATCGAACATCACTACGTTTAATTGATTGTGTATTCTCCTAATTTGACAACTCGACTGTGGTCGAGGGCGCTAAGTGCTGATGACGTCCTGTGGCGGGACAGAAATTGCAATCCACTAGCCGCGTTCAAAAATAATTTTTTTCAGTTTTTCTCCATAATTTACTTTCCAATTTTCAAAATTAATAATTTGAAAATTAAATGAACTCAAGCCTGATTAAAACCTAATTTTTCAATTAATTCTAAAGTTCGAATAATTAATTCCCAAATGATTAAAGCAAAGGGCACGTTGCATTTACATACATTCAAGTAATTTACTTACATACATATGTTGTTAACATTGTTACTATTCTAAAAATAGCATCAAACCAAAAAGTCTTGTTCTTCTCTACATGCCAACGGCAAGTGAAAAGATCGAGCAAAACAAGTAATAGGAGAATACACAATCAATTAAACGTAGTGATGTTCGATCAAACTCAATGAGTTAAATTGATGATTATCTCTGCAATTTGACAACTCGACTGTGGTCGAGGGCGCTAAGTGCTGATGACGTCCTGTGGCGGGACAGAAATTGCAATCCACTAGCCGCGTTCAAAAATAATTTTTTCAGTTTTTCTCCATAATTTACTTTCCAATTTTCAAAATTAATAATTTGAAAATTAAATGAACTCAAGCCTGATTAAAACCTAATTTTTCAATTAATTCTAAAGTTCGAATAATTAATTCCCAAATGATTAAAGCAAAGGGCACGTTGCATTTACATACATTCATGTAATTTACTTACATACATATGTTGTTAACATTGTTACTATTCTAAAAATAGCATCAAACCAAAAAGTCTTGTTCTTCTCTACATGCCAACGGCAAGTGAAAAGATCGAGCAAAACAAGTAATAGGAGAATACACAATCAATTAAACGTAGTGATGTTCGATCAAACTCAATGAGTTAAATTGATGATTATCTCTGCAATTTGACAACTCGACTGTGGTCGAGGGCGCTAAGTGCTGATGACGTCCTGTGGCGGGACAGAAATTGCAATCCACTAGCCGCGTTCAAAAATAATTTTTTCAGTTTTTCTCCATAATTTACTTTCCAATTTTCAAAATTAATAATTTGAAAATTAAATGAACTCAAGCCTGATTAAAACCTAATTTTTCAGTTAACAATTTTCTTAAAGAAAAATTTTATATACAGACATTTTTATAAAAAAATTTTGATTCAAAAATTTTTGCTATTCAAAAATTTTTCTGATAAAAAATTGCCATGGATAAATTTTTTATAGAAAAATGTTGATGTAAATTTTTTTTTTTTCAGAAAAACTTTGTACAAAATTTTTATAGAAAAATTTTGTTGTAAATTTTTTTTACAAAAAAATTTTGATTGAAAACTTTTTTATACAAAATTTTGATGTAAAATTTTTTCTCATAGTAAAATTTCTGATGTAAAAATTTTTATTTAAAAAAAAATTTTCGATATAAAACTTTTATTTACAGAAAAATATTTTCTGATATAAAAATTTCTATGTTAATTTCTTTCTTATAGAAAAATTTTAAATAAAAATATTTCTCACAGAAAAATGTTGTTGTAATTTTTTTATGGAAAAATTTTGTTATAAAAATTGTTCTTTTCGAAAAATTTTGAGGAACAATTTCTTTTATAAAAAATTTTGATGACAAATTTTTCTCATAGAAAAATTTTTAATGCAAGTATTTTTTCTATAGAAAAATTTTCGGTGTCAAAATTTTTCTTATAGAAAAATTTTCGGTGTGAAAATTTTTCTTATAGAAAAATTTTCGGTCTCAAAATTTTTCCTATAGAAAAATTTTCGGTCTCAAAATTTTTCTTATAGAAAAATTTTCGGTCTCAAAATTTTTCTTATGGAAAAATTTTCGGTCTCAAAATTTTTCTTATAGAAAAATTTTCGGTCTCAAAATTTTTCTTATAGAAAAATTTTCGGTCTCAAAATTTTTCTTATAGAAAAATTTTCGGTCTCAAAATTTTTCTTATAGAAAAATTTTCGGTCTCAAAATTTTTCTTATAGAAAATTTTCGGTCTCAAAATTTTTCTTATAGAAAAATTTTCGGTGTCAAAATTTTTCTTTTAGAAAAATTTTCGGTGTCAAAATTTTTCTTATAGAAAAATTTTCGGTGTCAAAATTTTTCTTATAGAAAAATTTTCGGTATCAAAATTTGTATTATAGAAAAATTTTCGATGTCATAATTTTTCTTATAGAAAAATTTGCGGTAGCAAAATTTTTCTTATAGAAAAATGTTCGGCATAAAAATTTTTCTTATAGAAAAATTTGCGGTGTCAAAATTTTTCTTATAGAAAAATTTTTGGTGTCAAAATTTTTCTTATAGAAAAATTTTCGGTGTCAAAATTTTTCTTATAGAAAAATTTTCGGTGTCAAAATTTTTCTTATAGAAAAATTTTCGGTGTCAAAATTTTTCTTATAGAAAAATTTTCGGTGTCAAAATTTTTCTTATAGAAAAATTTTCGGTCTCAAAATTTTTCTTATAGAAAAATTTTCGGTCTCAAAATTTTTCTTATAGAAAAATTTTCGGTGTCAAAATTTTTCTTATAGAAAAATTTTCGGTGTCAAAATTTTTCTTATGGAAAAATTTTCGGTGGCAAAATTTTTCTTATAGAAAAATTTTCGCTTTGTCAAAAATTTTCTTACAAAAAAATTTTCGGTGTCAAAATATTTTTTTTATAAAAATTTCCGGAGTCAAAATTTTTCGTATAGAAAAATTTTCGGTAGCAAAATTTTTTTTATAGAAAAATTTTAGGTGGCAAAATTTTTCTTATAGAAAAATTTTCGGTCTAAAAATTTGTCTTCTAGAAAAATTTTCGGTGTCAAAAATTTTCTTACAGAAAAATTTTCGGTGTCAAAATGTTTTTTGTAGAAAAATTTTCGATCCAAAAATTTTTCCTATAGAAAAATTTTCGATGTTAAATTTTTACAAAAAATTTTTTGATATAAAAATGTTTCTCATAGAAAATTTTGATATAAAATTGTTCTTATAGAAAAATTTTTGATGAAAATATTGTTTTATAGAAAAATTTTAGATGTTAAAATTTTTCTTATAGAAAGATTTTCGATGAAAACTTTTCTCAGAGAAAAAATTTTCTTATAGAAAAATTTTCTATGTAAAAATTTTTCTTATAAATAACATTTCGATGAAAAATTTTTCTCAGACAAAAATTTTCAAAGTAAAAATTTTTCTTATAGAAAAATTTTCGATGTAAAAGCTTTCCTTTTAGAAAAATTTTCGATGTAAAAATTTGCCTTTTAGAGAAATTTTCGATGTAAAAATTTGCCTTTTAGAGAAATTTAAAAATTGTACTTATAGAAAATTTTTGGATTTAAAAATTTTTCTTATAGAAAAATTTTTGATGTGAAAATTTTCTTATAAAAATATTGTATGAAAAATTGTATCTAAAACAACAACTTTCGATAAAAAATTGTTCTTATAGAAAAATTTTCCATATAAAAATGTTTTTTATATTTTTGTTATACATCGAAAAATTTTCGATATAAAATGTTTTCTTATAGAAAAATTTTCGATTTAAAATTTTTTTTATAAGAAATTTTCAGTGTTAAACTTTTCGTGAAGAAAAATGTTCGATGTAAAAATTTTTCTTATAGAAAAATGTGAAAATTTTTTTTAGAAAAAAATTCTTCGATATAAAAATTTTTTTATGTTAAAATTTTTTTTAGAAAAACTTTGAATATAGAAATTTTCGATATTAAAATTTTTCATAAGAATATTTGAGGTGGAAAACTTGCAATGTAAAAATTTTTCTTATAGACAAATTTTCGATGTAATAATTTTTCTCCGAGAAAAAGTTTCGATGTGAAAATATTGTTACAAAAAAATTGTTCGATATAAAAATTGTTCAATGTTAAGATTTTTCTTAAAGTAAAATTTTCGATGCAAAGATTTTTCTTATAGAAAAACTTTTGATGCAAAGACTTTTCTTGTAGTAAATTTTTCCTTATAGACAAATGTTTCTTGTAGAAAAGTTTTTCGATTGAAAAATTGTTGTTTTATAGAAAATTTTCGAAGTAAAAATTTTCCTTAGAGAAAAATTTTTCTTGGAAAAAAAATATTGTTATATAATTTATTTAAAAAAATTTTTTGATTGCGAAATTTATTTCTAAAAAAGTTTGATATGAATTTTTTCTGTACAGAAGTTTATTTTTTTTTTTGTAAAAAGCACATATAATCCCAAAACCTTAAATTTTTTACCAATAAAAACAAGGAAAAATAACCGCTAAAGTAAAAGCAAATAAACTGCCACCAATGGTGGTCTTTTTGTGATCTCCTAAAGATTACAACATAAAACAACATTTACAATATATATAAACATTATTTTTTTTTTCGTTATTCACATGATGTTAAATTGTAGTATTTGCTGTTAAGCTTTTCTTTAAGGATTTTCAGACAGACAGAAAAAAAAATCTTACAATTGTTTAATACTATGTTCGAAGCTAATACCCAAAAAACGCCTTAAAAGTCTAAGAAAAAAAAATATACAAAATAAAAATGCAAAGAAACTGCAATAAATGCAAATCTATATTCATCATTGTTACACAATCTCTATTACAGAAAAAGGAAAGAGCAGCAACAATAACAGCAAAAGCTCTATGGAAGAAGTGGCCCCCGTGGTTGTTGGATTACAACCCATTGAGCCAAAGCATTAAGATAAAACAAAACACATGTGTTTATGGGAAAATTTTTAAAGCTAAGATTTTAAAAATCTCTAGCCGCTGAATACCATAAAAGAATTAAACTAAACAAATTTACAAACGAAAAAACAAATATAATAATAAATATATTTTTTTTTAATAGAAATTATTAATTCAAAAAATTCCTGCATTTGATTTGATTTGCATTGGATTACATACCCTCAGGGGCTTAGATAAATAAATTCTTACATTGTATCCGACAGTTAGCAATGAGAAATAAATCATCTAATTACAAACAATGTTGGCTAAATGCTAATACGTTTTATACTAAGAATTATAATTATTAGTTTAAAATTATTATTATCTCAATCAGTTGCGAGTTACAATGTCATATAGATATTTAGAGAAAAAAAAAACATGTTTGGAACATAGAATTTTATATGGTTTTCATGGAAACTAACTACTGTTTAGGTTTAGGCGACACAGGGAGCTTAGAGTGAGAAAAATATGTCATATTACACAGTACAACAGTGCTTGGTATACATGAGAAATGTTAACAGAATATGAAAATAGGCTTAAAATAAAGAAATACGTTTCTCGGCGTTTTGCTGTAGTACGTCAGAATTTTAAGAAAATCGATTTTGAAGATTCACTTGTAACATAATACTATTATAAAATGTTCTATAAAAATAGAAGGGGTGAACGATTTAAATGCTTGAGCCAGTTTTGAAAAGGGAATTAAATTTGGAATTGTTTTTATTAAAAAAATATGTTTTTTCCGCTAGAGGACGCTTTAATTTTCATGTAAAATTAAATAATATCCAAAAAATAATATCCTCTAGAGGATTCCCCTATTTAAAACTGGCTCAAGCATTTAAATCGGTTCATCCATTCTATTTTTATAGAACTTTTTGTAATAGTATTACGTTACAAGTGAACATCCTTCGAATCTTTAAAATCGATTTTCTTAAAATTCTGACGTGCTACAGCAAAACGCCGAGACACGTATTTCTTTATTTTAAGCCTATTTTCATATTATGTTAACATTACTCATGTGTACTCAAAAAAATTTGATTTTGTCGAACTGTGTTATAAGACATATGTATAACTTTTTTCGTAATAACAAAAGACTTAAGAAACAAACTTCTTTATAAAAACTATATTAAAATTCTTGTAAACAACTTAAGGGTTTATTTTTGAATTTAAACAAATTTTCCCTTCCCCCGATTATATAGTAATTATTATTTCATATTTGAGATCAATTTAAAATTTCCCACGAATTTCTTGTTTTATTTTATTCATTGTACAACTTAACTCTTCTAATTATACCCTTCACCACCATAGGTGGAAAGGGTATTATAAGTTTGTGCTGATGTATGTAACGCAAACAAATATTTGTCTTAGACCCACCTTTTAGTAAGCCAATAGGCTTAGAATCACTTTCTGAGCCGATTTGGATGTCAGCCCGTCCGTCTGGCTGGACGGCTGGCTGGACCCCCATCTAAACTTTGTAATCAAACTACAGGTCGCAATTCTAAAGATAATTTGATGAAATTTGGCATAGATCATTTATTTTTTGATAGTGGAACCATGGCTATTGAAATTCGTCAAAATCGGTCTATTATTTATGGTACCTCCCATAGGTCCTACTTCCCGGAATTGATATATTGGACACAAAAATCAATATTTTGTCATGAAACTTAAAACAAATACTGCTTATGTAAACTAAAATTATAGTACCAAATTTCGTTGAAATCGGACCACATTTGACCATAGCTCCCATACAAACTCTTTTCTCAAAACGCACTAAATGAGACAAAATTGACTAAAACGCACGTAAATCCGAAGATAATAAAAATTTTAGGTTTATTTTTTGCATACATAATTTGTGTAACAACTGTAATCAATTTGCCAAATTTTGAGATAATCAGTCCACATTTGAGCTCTCAAATAAGTCCTAATGGCGGAAACAGCTTAAATGTATAAGTTTTGAGAATATGTTTGTATGATGGCAAAATTTAGCAAATAGTCGTCTTTATACAGGAAAAAGAACACCTTTGACCTTAGTGGTGAAGAGTATCGTATGGTCGGGCTTGACCGACTATAGCACTTTCTTACTTGTTTTATTTTATTCATTGTACAACTTAACTCTTCTAATTATACCCTTCACCACCATAGGTTGAAAGGGTAATATAAGTTTGTGCTGATGTATGTTACGCAAAGAAATATTTGCCTTAGACCCACCTTTTAGTATACTAATAGGCTTAGAATCACTTTCTGAGCCGTCCAGCCGTCCGTTTGGCTGGACGGCTGGCTGGACCCCCATCTAAACTTTGTAATCAAACTACAGGTCGCAATTCTAAAGATAATTTGATGAAATTTGGCACAGATCATTTATTTTTTGATAGTGGAACCATGGCTATTGGAATTCGTAAAAATCGGTCCATTATTTATGGTACCTCCCATAGGTCACACTTCCCGGAATTGATATATTGGCCACAAATATCAATATTTTTTCATGAAATTTAAAACAAATGCTGCTTATGTAAACTTAAATCATAGTACCAAATTTCGTTGAAATCGGTCCACATTTGACCATAGCTCCTATACAAACTCTTCTTTAAAACGCACTAAATGAGACAAAAATCACTAAAACGCTCGCAAATCTAAAGATAATGAAAATTTAAAGTTTATCTTTTGTATACATAATTTTTGTAACAACTGTTATCCATTTAATAAATTTTAAGATAATCGGTCCACATTTGACCCTAGCTCTCATATAATTCCAAATGACGGAAACAGCTTAAATATATAAGTTTTGAGAATATGTTTGTATGATGACAAAATTTAGCAAATATTTGTCTTTGACCAGGAACCGTAACTGTTATAACTTTTATCGTAAAAGTCAGAAAATAAAAATTATTTTTTGACTTTTATTTTTTCGAGCAGAAATAAAAGTTATTTTTTGACTTTTATTTTTCGAAAAAAATAACAGTTATTTTTGGCATTTAATTTTTTCAAGCAAAAATAAAAGTTATTTTTTAACTTTAATTTTTTCGAGCAAAAATAACAGTTATTTTTGACTTTTATTTTTTCGATAAAAAATAACAGTTATTTTTGACTTTTATTTTTTCGAGCACAAATAAAAGCTATTTTTTGGCTTTTATTTTTTCGGGCAGAAAAAAAAGTTATTTTTGTATAAATTTATGATAAATTCATAAAATTTTTTTTCCAAAAAAGATCATTTTTCAGTAAAAATAATTTGCATATGCTCAAAAATTAATGGAGTTGAGTTTTGCCATCATAATTGTTCTTGAAAACACAAAAATTACTTTTATTTCTGCTCGAAAAAATAAAAGTAAAAAAATAACATTTATTTCTGCTCGAAAAAATAAAAGTAAAAAAATAACTTTTATTTATGCTCAAAATAAAAAAGTCAAAAATAACTGTTATTTTTGCTCGAAAAAATAAAAGTAAAAAAAATAACTTTTATTTTTGCTCGAAAAAATAAAAGTTAAAATTAACTGTTATTTTGCTCAATAAAATAAAAATCAAAAAATAACTGTTATTTTTTTCTAAAAAATAAAAATCAGATTTTTAAAAAGCATCGCATTTTATGAAAATTTTGTCTAAGACTATCAAAATGGTATACTTGGTTTTATTCTCCTACATTTCTTTGATATTGCTTTCTTTAATCAAAAATTCAAAAATAACAGTTATTTTCGGTCCCCGCCTTTGACCTTAGTGAAGGTGGAGGGTATCGTATGGTCGGCTTGACCGACTATAGCTCTTTCTTACTTGTTTTCATTGTAATTTAATGCAAATATTTTTTATTTATTTGTTAGTTTTATGCTATTACTAGCAAACTACAACAATTGAATGAATTTAAATAATTTGACGCCACAACTAAAATCGTTAATCAGAAACAGAAAAGAAAAATGGCGTCAATATGCCAATAAGACAATAAATGTTATAAATATGTTTAAATGTAAATATTGTAGTAAAAAACATAAAAAAGAAACTTGTTAATATTGACATTAAGGGAACAAAATAAAACTTATGATACAAATTTATTAACATTTTTAAATGGGGCAGTTGTTGTTTTGATACCCTACACTTAAATATATGATAGGGGTATACTGGGTTTATTTTGATGTTCGTAAAGCAAAGGAATTTCAAATATTGAATGTCATTTTTATTAAAAGTAAACACAAATAAAATTTAAACCAGCATTTACTCAAATTGTGAATGAAATACAAAATTTTCTCATAAAAAAATTTCGATGGAAAAATTTTTCCTTAGAAAAATTTGAAGGAAAATTTTTTCTTATAGAAAAAATTCGATGAAAAAATTTTTTTAACAAAAACAGGTTCGATGCAAATATGTTTCTTATACAAAAATATTTTTATATAAAAATTTTTGTTTTTTAAGAAAAACAAGCATAATTTTCTGATATGAAAAGAAAGAAATTTTATTATATTTCGACAAAAATTCAACTATTTTCAACCTACAGGCCATGGAAATGTAAATTATGCTTCACTTTGGAATTTTTTTATTCTAAAGTAAAGTTTTTTGCTGCATATCCTTAAGGATGTCGTCAAGAACTCAAATTTTCGGGGAAAATTGTAATAACTCCAAAACTACTTAATAAATTCTTTATTCTGATGACATAGAACAAAGCTACTTTAGTTATCTTTTAATAAATTGAATTACTATTAATTAAAATTTTGGCAAAATTAAAAATACTTCCATAATTCCCCATGCAAATAATTTTTAAAGTTTCTGGGCTGACGCAACATTTCTTCCCCTGACGCAATCTTCGTAAATTTTTGTATAACATATTTTTTGTTAAGTAAGAACATTTCTGGTTGATATAAGGTACGATTTTACACTTTTGTCAAATAAGGTGCACCCTAGCATACACACATATACATATATCCCTAAGTCCTCAAAAACCTTTTAAGTTTATCGTTTCACATATGACAACACTAGAGCAGCATATCTTATGGTCTGACTTAGCCGTCTCTAATACCTTCTTACTTCTTATGGTTTCAACTGTTTTAGCTGTTTTAATGACCAATAGGATTTTAATTCAAACGACTTGAAAAATATGTTAAAAATAAAAACAAACTTTTTTTTGCAAATCGAATAAAACAATATGTCAATAATAGCTTTAAGGTGAAAAATGTAAGTAGATGCTATGTATCTATAAAAAAATATCATAGAATTCTGAAATATCAGGCGGAGATACAGTGGCGTCAAAAATTCTTAAAGTCTCATGTAACACATTTCACATTATTATTTAAAATTTTTAAAAAAATTTCATATTTTTATAGGAAACTTTTCAAAAATTTCTTATTTTCTTTTTTTTCTATAGGAAATTTTTCAAAAATTTTTAACTTTTATAGAAAATTTTTCGAAAAATTCTAATTTTTATAGGAAATTTTTCAAAAATTTCTCATTTTTAAAAGAAATTTTTCAAAATTTTCTTATTTTAAAAAACAAATACAAAAATTTCTTATTTCTATAGGAAATTTTTTAAAAAAATTCTTAATTTTATAAGAAATGTTTCAAAAAATTTAAAATTTTATATTTATTATTTTAAAAAATTTTTTTAAAAAATTTTTATTTGTATAGGAAATTTTTTAAAAAATTCATATCTGCATACGAAATCTTCTAAAAATTTTTCAAAAATTTCTTATTTCTATAGGAACTATTTGAAAGCTTTCTTATTTTTATAGGAAATGTTTACCAAAATTTCTTATTTTTATAGGAAATAAAAAATTTTTTTTAGAAATTTTTTTATTTTTATATAAAATTTTTTCAAAAATTTCTTATTTTTATAGAAATCTTTTAAAAAATTTCTCATTTTTAAAGAAAATTTTTCAAGAATTTCTTATTTTTACAACTTTTAATTTGTATAGGAAATTTTTCAAAGTTTTTTTTATTTTTATAGAAAGTTTCTCAAAAATTTCAAAATTTTATAGGAAATTCTTCAAAAATTACTTATTTTCCAAAAATTTCTTAATTTTTTTAAGAATTTTTTTTAACAATTTGCTATTTTTATAGTAAATTTTTTCAAAAATTTCTTATTTTTAAAGGAAATTTAAAAAAAAACTTCTTATTTTTATAACAAATTTTTTATAGGAAATTTTTTATTTTATGGGAATTTTATTCAAAAGCTTTTTATTTTCATATGAAATTTTTCCAAAATTTCTTATTTTTATAAAATTAAAAATTTAAAAAAATTTTTCTTATTTTTTGTAGGAAATTTTTCAAAAATTTCTTATATTTATAGGAACTTTTTTTTAAATTTCTTATCTTTATACGAAATTTTTTAAAAAATTCTTCATTTTATGTTCAATTTTTCAGAAATTTCTTATTTTTATAGAAATTTTTAGAAAATTTTGTATTTTAATATTAAATTTTTAAAAAAATTTTTAAAAATTTTTCGAAAATTTATTTTTTTTTTTAGAAAATTTTTCAAAAACTTATTTTTATATGAAATTTTTAAAAAACTCTTTATGTCTTGGGAAATTTTTAAAAAATTTCTTATTTTTATTAAAAAAGAATTTGAAAAACTTATTATTTGAATATGAAATTTTTCAAAAGAGGTTTTTTCTAAAATTTTTTATTTTTAAATTTTTCAAAAATTTCCTCTTTTTATAGAAAATTTTTCAAAAATTTCCTATTTTTGTAGGAAATTTTTCAAAAATTTCCTATTTTTATAGGAAATTTTTCAAAAATTTCCTATTTTTATAGGAAATTTTTCAAAAATTTCCTATTTTTAGAGGAAATTTTTCAATAATTTCCTATTTTTATAGAAAATTTTTCAAAAGCTTCCTATTTTTATAGAAAATTTTTTAAAAATTTTATATTTTTATAGGAAATGTTTCAAAAATTTCCTATTTTTATAGGAAATTTTTCAAAAATTTTATATTTTTATAGGAAATATTTCAAAAATTTTATATTTTTATAGGAAATTTTTCAAAAAATTTAATATTTTGATAGAAAATTTTTCAAAAATTTCATATTTTTATAGAAAACTTTTCACAAATTTTATATTTTTATAGGAAATTTTTCAAAAAATTTATAATTTCATATTTTTAAAGGAAAATTTTCAAAAATTTCATAGTTTAATTAAAAATTTTTAAAAAATTTCTTATTTTATAGGAAAATTTTTAAAAATTTTGTCTTTATAGCAAATTTAAAAAAAAAAAAACTTATTACATAAGGAATTTTAACAAATTTTTTTTATCATATAGGAAGTTTTTCAAAAATTTCATATTTTATACGAAATTTTTCAAAAATTTTAAATTTATATAGGAAAGTTTTCAAAATTTTTTTATTTTTATAGGAATTTTTTCAAAAATTTCCTATTTTTGTTTTATTTTGCAAAAAAATTCTTATTTTTAAGATATTTTTCAAAACTTTCTTTTATTTGTAAGAAATTTTTCAAAGATTTCCAATTAAAATAAGAGTTTTTTGAGAAATTCTCTATAAATATAAGAATTTTTTTAAAAATTTTATATAAAAATAAGAAATTTTCTATAGATTTACTATAAAAATAAGAAATTTCGAAAAATTTCCTGTAAAAATATGAAATTTTTAAAAGATTTTAAAAAATGTAAGAAGTTTTGGAAAATTACATATAAAAATAAGAATTTTTTTGAAAATTTCCTATAAAAATAAAAAATTTCCTATTAAAATAAGAAAATTTTCTTTTAAAATAAGAAATTTTTGAAAAGTTTCATATAAAGTTAATTAATATTTAAAAAATTTGAAAATACAAAATTTTTGGAAAATTTGCTATAAAAATAAGGAATTTTTAAAAATTATTGGAGTATAAAAAATATTTTTTAATCGTTTTATTAATGTACGTTTCTTAAGTCTTTTGTTTTCATTTAAAACATTCTTATATGCCTTGAACAAGTAACAACTAAATGTATTTTCAT
Organism: Stomorhina lunata; assembly: GCA_933228675.1. Classification (NCBI taxonomy): domain Eukaryota; kingdom Metazoa; phylum Arthropoda; class Insecta; order Diptera; family Rhiniidae; genus Stomorhina; species Stomorhina lunata. The sequence continues at coordinate 18,935,007 of OW121742.1, forward strand.
AAAAAAAATTACAAGTTTTGAATTAATAAAATCCTTAAAATTCAATTGTTAAGCAAGATTTGTTATCTACTTCCTTCGAGATCTCTATCTAAAAGGAGATGAAATTTTTGTATATTATCTTTAAGCTTTTAAAATAAAATAAATTAAATGTACGCATGTTAAAAGCTCGGGAAAACAATGAATTAATAAAAGAAAATCGTACATTTTATAGCGGGTGTATAAAGAGGACAATAATAAATGCAAAAATTATCAGAAAAAGATACGAGATAGAGTAAAGAAATCTTTATTTTCAAATATGAATACAAAAAAAATTCTAAAGATCAGGATCAGGCTTATAAAGAAATATTAATATACATACGAATATGTTTGTTTATTTTATGTATATAAAAATAAAAAATAGAGGCGTATCTGTAGAATACAAAAGCCAGCAATTGTCTGCTGTAGATAATCTGTGATTTAAAAACTCCTACAGGTCAGGCGAGCACATCAATTACTTTGGCTCTCATATTGCCAACAAAAAAATCTTCAACAGAAAAATCTTATAGTCATTCTTAAGAAAAGAAAATTTTCATATAGCAAAAGTTCAGTTTAGAACAGAGTTTAGTTCAAACAAATTTGTATGCAATATTACATGCCAACAACAACAGCAACTGCAACAAGTGACCTCTCAATTTAACGTGGCATCTCATATATGCTGGAATATATGTACATAAGATCATACATATGAAAACTTAATCGTACGCAGAGTTGAATCCAATATCTTTAATATAAACGTCTGTAAAACAAAAAAAATTGTACTGCCAACATTAACAACAATAAAGTTATATGAACGTGCAACATTTGTAGAATAACCACAAAAAAAAAAAACAAGTTGGAGGATAATTGTGTGAGTTTTCCAAACAGAATTGTAGCTACAGGCCTTCAAATTACTTAAGCAAAGAAATTAAATTTGCAACATTGTTGATAAATAGTTTTTAATTATATTTGACATTTCAAAATAAAAATGTTTAAGCCGAAAAATTTTAAAATAACACAAAAAATTTAAGCAGTTCTTGGACAATCGATGATATTAAAATAATCAATTCAATACAAACAAATTTGAAATTTAAGGATCATTTAATTCAATAACTAATTTTATATAATTGTAAATTGTTACATCTTTACGCATATACGAATACTTCATACAAATCAAAAGACTTAAGACACGAGCATGCAAAAAAAATTAAGAAAATGTTTACATTAAAAACTTTATAGAAATTAAAATTCTTTACATAATTAAGAAGGTAATTAAGTTGCCACTTTTGTAGTTATCGTCCTGTATCCTTTATTGTGTTTTAAAACTTTTTTCTACTAAAATATCAATTGAATAAAAAGCTCGTGTTAAACTAAAAACAAATACAAAGGGTCTTGGCGCCCATTATCATCATCTTCCTGTAAATATTTATGTTTGTTTAGTGTAATAAATGTTTAAGGCAACAGTGGTTCAAAACAAAGTTTTCTAAAAAAAAATTTAACAATAGTTTTTCTAAAGAAAAATTTTTTAACAAAAATTTTTCTATAGGAAAAATTTTTTAACGAAAATTTTTCTATAGAAAAAATTTTTTAACGAAAATTTTTCTATAGAAAAAATTTTTTAACGAAAATCTGTCTATAGAAAAAATTTTTTAACGAAAATTTTTCCAAAGAAAAAATTTTTCAAAGAAACTTTTTCTAAAGAAAAAATTTTTGAACGAAAATTTTTCTATAGAAAAAATTTTTTAACGAAAATTTTTCTAGAGAAAAAATTTTTAACGAAAATTTTTTCTATAGAAAAAAATTTTTAACGAAAATTTTTTCTATACAAAAAATTTTTTAACGAAAATTTTTCTATAGAAAAATTTTTTTAACGAAAATTTTTCTATAGAAAAATTTTTTTAACGAAAATTTTTCTATAGAAAAATTTTTTTAACGAAAATTTTTCTATAGAAAAAATTATTAACGAAAATTTTTCTATAGAAAAAATTTTTAACGAAAATTTTTCTATAAAAAAAAATTTTTTAAGAAAATTTTTCTATAGAAAAAATTTTTTAACGAAAATTTTTCTATAGAAAAAATTTTTTAACGAAAATTTTTCTATAGAAAAAATTTTTTAACGAAAATTTTTCTATAGAAAAATTTTTTTAACGAAAATTTTTCTATAGAAAAATTTTTTTAACGAAAATTTTTCTATAGAAAAATTTTTTTAACGAAAATTTTTCTATAGAAAAAATTATTAACGAAAATTTTTCTATAGAAAAAATTTTTAACGAAAATTTTTCTATAAAAAAAAATTTTTTAAGAAAATTTTTCTATAGAAAAATTTTTTAACGAAAATTTTTCTATAGAAAAAATTTTTTAACAAAAATTTTTCTATAGAAAAAATTTTTTAACGAAAATTTTTCTATAGAAAAAATTTTTTAACAAAAATTTTTCTATAGAAAAAATTTTTTAACTAAAATTTTTCTATAGAAAAAATTTTTTAACGAAATTTTTTCTATAGAAAAAATTTTTTAACGAAATTTTTTCTATAGAAAAAATTTTTTAACGAAAATTTTTCTATAGAAACAATTTTTAACGACAATTTTTCTATAGAAAAATTTTTTTAACGACAATTTGTCTATAGAAAAAAATACAAAAGACTTAAGAAACGAACATGTCAAAAAATATAGCAAAATTTTTTGTTAAAAAATTATGAACTATATTTATTTTCCTTAAAAAAATTCCACTGTTTGCCACAAAGAAAAAAACTTTTGAAAGAATTTCCTCTATTTCTCTGTCGATACATCTGCATTTAGCACGCGGCCTGATGCCCACAAAAACCAACAAACTCAAGCATAATCATTTCACATTGTGGGTTCATATGCGTTGATTGTTTTATTATGATGATGTTAAATTATTGTAATCCATACGGGTAATCTTCTTTGACTTCTTCCTCCTCTTCAGCCTAAACGTGAAAGAGAAGATAGTACCAGCAATGAATAGTAAGTCAATGGTTTATTTATAGTGTACTCATACAACATTTTGGAAATTGTAAGTAAAACAAATTTTTTCGTCATCACCAGCCACATTATCATCATCAAAGGCAAAAATGAACCAGAGGAATAATAGCAATTTTTTGGATTTTTTTTTTTTGCAAGGTTTTTTAAAATATTTTATTTTGGCAGAGTTTCTTAGTTTACCCCAAATGATCACAATAAAAGATGACTGTGATGATTATGATGATGAACACGACGAAGGCAATGAAGATGGTGATCAACGTTGTCCTCATCTTTAGCATCTGAGGAGAATATTTATCCATCCATCCAACATCGCCACCAAAAGCTTTAAACAAACAAAAGTACTTCTAAATGCAATTCAATGATAGCGATCAATATTCGTTCTTTATGATCATTTTCATAAGAGTTTTTATTTTGATATTTTTTTCTCAGAGGATCCCCTACCAATCAATGAAAATTCGTCAATTTTTCTCATAGAAATATTTTTGTCAATAATTTCTTAAAAATATTTCTCATTAAAATAGTTCTTCCTATTGAAAACTTTTGTATCGAAAAAATTTTTTCTATAGAAAAATTTTTGTTAAAAAAATTTTTATATAGAAAAATTTTCGTTAAAAAAATTTTTATATAGAAAAATTTTCGTTAAAAAATTTTTTCTATATAAAAATTTTTGTTAAAAAATTTTTTCTTTAGAAAAATTTTCTTTAAAAAATTTTTCTATAGAAAAATTTTCGTTAAAAAATTTTTTCTATAGAAAAATTTTCGTTAAAAAATTTTTTCTATAGAAAAATTTTCGTTAAAAATTTTTTTCTATAGAAAAATTTTCGTTAAAAAATTTTTCTATAGAAAAATTTTCGTTAAAAAATTTTTTCTATAAAAAAATTTTCGTTAAAAATTTTTTTTTATAGAAAATTTTCGTTAAAAAATTTTTTCTGTGGAAAACTTTTTGGTTAAAAAATTTTTTCTATAGAAAAACTTTCGTTAAAAATTTTTTCTATAGAAAAATTTTCTTTAAAAAATTTTTTCTATAGAAAAATTTTCTTCAAAAAAATTTTTCTATAGAAAAATTTTCGTTAAAAAATGTTTCTATAGAAAAATTTTCGTTAAAAAATTTTTTCTGTAGAAAAATTTTCGTTAAAAAATTTTCGTTAAAAAATGTTTTCTATAGAAAAACTTTCGTTAAAAAATGTTTTCTATAGAAAAACTTTCGTTAAAAAAATTTTTCTATAGACAAATTTTCGTTAAAAAAATTTTTCTATAAAAAAATTTTCGTTAAAAAAATTTTTCTATAGAAAAGTTTTCGTTAAAAAATTTTTTTGTAGAAAAATTTTCGTTAAAAAAATTATTCTATAGAAAACTTTGAGTTAAAAAAATTTTTCGATAGAAAAATTTTCGTTAAAAAAATTTTTCGATAGAAAAATTTTCGTTAAAAAAATTTTTCGATAGAAAAATTTTCGTTAAAAAAATTTTTCTATAGAAAAATTTTCGTTCAAAAAATTTTTCTATAGAAAAATTTTCGTTCAAAAAATTTTTCTATAGAAAAATTTTCGTTAAAAAAATTTTTCTATAGAAAATTTTCGTTAAAAAAATTTTTCTATAGAAAAATTTTCGTTAAAAAAATTTTTCTATAGAAAAATTTTCGTTAAAAAAATTTTTCTATAGAAAAATTTTCGTTAAAAAAATTTTTCTATAGAAAAATTTTCGTTAAAAAAATTTTTCTATAGAAAAATTTTCGTTAAAAAAATTTTTCTATAGAAAAATTTTCGTTAAAAAAATTTTTCTATAGAAAAATTTTCGTTAAAAAAATTTTTCTATAGAAAAATTTTCGTTAAAAAAATTTTTCTATAGAAAAATTTTCGTTAAAAAAATTTTTCTATAGAAAAATTTTCGTTAAAAAAATTTTTCTATAGAAAAATTTTCGTTAAAAAAATTTTTCTATAGAAAAATTTTCGTTAAAAAAATTTTTCTATAGAAAAATTTTCGTTAAAAAAATTTTTCTATAGAAAAATTTTCGTTAAAAAAATTTTTCTATAGAAAAATTTTCGTTAAAAAAATTTTTCTATAGAAAAATTTTCGTTAAAAAAATTTTTCTATAGAAAAATTTTCGTTAAAAAAATTTTTCTATAGAAAAATTTTCGTTAAAAAAATTTTTCTATAGAAAAATTTTCGTTAAAAAAATTTTTTCTATAGAAAAATTTTCGTTAAAAAAATTTTTTCTATAGAAAAATTTTCGTTAAAAAAAATTTTTCTATAGAAAAATTTTCGTTAAAAAAATTTTTCTATAGAAAAATTTTCGTTAAAAAAATTTTTCTATAGAAAAATTTTCGTTAAAAAAATTTTTCTATAGAAAAATTTTCGTTAAAAAAATTTTTCTATAGAAAAATTTTCGTTAAAAAAATTTTTCTATAGAAAAATTTTCGTTAAAAAAATTTTTCTATAGAAAAATTTTCGTTAAAAAAATTTTTCTATAGAAAAATTTTCGTTAAAAATATTTTTCTATAGAAAAATTTTCGTTAAAAATATTTTTCTATAGAAAAATTTTCGTTAAAAATATTTTTCTATAGAAAAATTTTCGTTAAAAAAATTTTTCTATAGAAAAATTTTCGTAAAAAAAATTTGTCTATAGAAAAATTTTCGTTAAAAAAATTTTTCTATAGAAAAATTTTCGCTAAAAAAATTTTTCTATAGAAAAATTTTCGTTAAAAAAATTTTTCTATAGAAAAATTTTCGTTAAAAAATTTTTCTATAGAAAAATTTTTGTTAAAAAATTTTTTCTATAGAAAAATTTTCGTTAAAAAATTTTTTCTATAGAAAAATTTTCGTTAAAAAAAATTTTTCTACGGAAAAATTTTCGTTAAAAAAAAATTTTCTACGGAAAAATTTTCGTTAAAAAAAATTTTTTATAGAAAAATTTTCGTTAAAAAAATTTTTCTATAGAAAAATTTTTTAATGAAAATTTTCGTTAAAAAAATTTTTCTATAGAAAAATTTTCGTTAAAAAAATTTTTCTATAGAAAAATTTTCGTTAAAAATATTTTTCTATAGAAAAATTTTCGTTAAAAAAAATTTTTCTATAGAAAAATTTTCGTTAAAAAAATTTTTCTATAGAAAAATTTTCGTTAAAAAAATGTTTCTATATAAAAATTTTCGTTAAAAAAATTTTTCTATAGAAACATTTTCGTTAAAAAAATTTTTCTATAGAAAAATTTTTTAATGAAAATTTTCGTTAAAAAAATTTTTCTATAGAAAAATTTTCGTTAAAAAAATTTTTCTATAGAAAAATTTTCGTTAAAAAAATTTTTCTATAGAAAAATTTTCGTTAAAAAAATTTTCTATAGAAAAATTTTCGTTAAAAAAATTTTTCTATAGAAAAATTTTCGTTAAAAAAATTTTTCTATAGAAAAATTTTCGTTAAAAAAATTTTTCTATAGAAAAATTTTCGTTAAAAAAATTTTTCTATAGAAAAATTTTCGTTAAAAAAATTTTTCTATAGAAAAATTTTCGTTAAAAAAATTTTTCTATAGAAAAATTTTCGTTATAAAAATTTTTCTATAGAAAAATTTTCGTTAAAAAATTTTTTCTATAGAAAAATTTTCTTTAAAAAATTTTTTCTATAGAAAAATTTTCGTTAGCAAATTTTTTCTATAGAAAAATTTTCGTTAGCAAATTTTTTCTATAGAAAAATTTTTGTTAGCAAATTTTTTCTATAGAAAAATTTTCGTTAATAAATTTTATTTAAAAAATTTTATTTCAAAAATTTTTTTCTATAGAAAAATTTTTGTAAAAAAAATTTTTCTATAGAAAAATTTTCGTTAAAAAATTTTTTCTATAGAAAAATTTTCGTTAAAAAATTTTTTCTATAGAAAAATTTTCGTTAAAAAATTTTTTCTATAGAAAAATTTTCGTTAAAAAATTTTTTCTATAGAAAAATTTTCGATAAAAAATTTTTTCTATAGAAAAATTTTCGTTAAAAAATTTTTTCTATAGAAAAATTTTCGTTAAAAAATTTTTTGTTAAAAAATTTTTTCTATAGAAAAATTTTCGTTAAAAAATTTTTTCTATAGAAAAATTTTCGTTAAAAAATTTTTTTGTGGTAGTACTTTTTTAATTCGTTTTTGATCCATGAAATTTTGTATCAATTGTTATGGTTTTTGATTTTTTCGTTTAACAAATTTTAGGATCTTTTCCAGAGATTTCAATATTTTTAATATACTATTTGCTTTTGATATCTGTTTCGTTGTGGCGGCTACAAATAAGTTGTTGCTATTTGTTGCTCATTGAATATGATGTTGCTGTTGATAGTTATTTTTGTATTTTACTGAGTTGTTGTTTTTTTTTTGTATCGGATCTGTATGTTGTAAGTAAAGATATTATTGGCGATTGTTTTTTGTTATTATTTTATCTTAATACTCTGATGATGCCCTATTGTGATAATTTTGGGTTGTACTTAAAGTACTTATTTAATATGCAATTTCTTATTTTAATGCAACATAAATTTATAAGAGCGTTCGTCCCTCTACAGGGACGTCCGTCCTTGCATATGTCCGTCTGTCTGTTCCTTATGATTGTTCTTCTTTAGCCAAAAAATGGTGAGAAAAAATTGTTCTTAATACATTTTATGCGTTGGATTTTCTTTTTCAATTTACTTGTAAACCGAAAATGGAGAAGGTGTTTACAAATGTTTTATTTATTAATTTTTCATTAAGGTTTTATCTCCTCTATAAGTGTAATGTAAAGAATTTTAAATGCAATATTTATGTAGGTAACAGATGACAAAGGAAGGATGTCTTGTATAGTGCATAAAAGTATCACTTCCTTCTTTTTAAATAGTCAGGACTTTTTAAATAGTCAGGGACTAATAAAAACCATGTCTATAGAAAGACTATCGAAAGATTATCTTCCTACCAGCACTTCCCTATAGAAAACTCTTCCCATCGTTAAGTTTTCTATAGAAAACTCTTCCCATCGTCAAGTTTTCTATAGAAAACTCTTCCCATCGTCAAGTTTTCTATAGAAAACTCTTCCCATCGTCAAGTTTTCTATAGAAAACTCTTCCCATCGTCGACATTTCTATGGAAAACTCTTCCCATCGTCAACTTTTCTATAGAAAACTCTTCCCATCGTCAACTTTTCTATAGAAAACTCTTCCCATCGTCAACTTTTCTATAGAAAACTCTTCCCATCGTCAACTTTTCTATAGAAAACTCTTCCCATCGTCAACTTTTCTATAGAAAACTCTTCCCATCGTCAACTTTTCTATAGAAAACTCTTCCCATCGTCAACTTTTCTATAGAAAACTCTTCCCATCGTCAACTTTTCTATAGAAAACTCTTCCCATCGTCAACTTTTCTATAGAAAACTCTTCCCATCGTCAACTTTTCTATAGAAAACTCTTCCCATCGTCAATATTTCTATAAAAAGTCTTCCTTTCAGCAAATTTTTTATTGAAAAACACTTTATTGTAGCAATTTTTCCATAGGAAACTCTTTGGTATAGAAAATTTTGCTGAATTAAAATTAATTTAGACCATGATATACGTAACTTAATTTTATTCGTCTACCTTGGATCCATATTTAAATCCCAATATACCCACTTCTACTTCAATGAACCTTGTTTAGTCAAATTAGAATTAATTTGTCTTCAAAATAGGTAATAAATCTTGGTTTTATAGCAAAAAAAAAAAAATCTGGTAAAATTGGATTTGCTGTTTTGTAGACAAATTAATTTTAAGAAAAAATTTTATTCGAACAATTTGTTGCCTGAATATCTTTACACATGTTTTCTTAATGAGAAGAATGAGAGACAAATAAATTGTTTTTCTACGTTACAATAAAATAAATTTATATAAAAATTAATCATGTAATAAATAATTAAGAGTTTTACATACAAACACGCATATGTAAATAGAAATATTTTTAAGCCACTCAAGTGTAAAAGGACCTAACTGGCAAAAGCTTACCTTCATCTGCTTATACTACACATGAAAAAATTCTTGAAGCTTATGGGGAGCTATATCGAAACCTCAGACACTAGCCATAATTAATGCTTAAAACATTTAACAAAATAGAAAAAAAAAATTGAGACAAAATCCATATTTGGTCATTAGCAGTTACACATACAAATATATTTTTTTTTAGTTCACTTCTTGGTGACATTTAAATTACATATTTCAAATTTACCTTTTAAGTCATTTTATCCCTTCACTTAACGATTTTGCACATTTTTTGTTAAAGAATTTGTTAAGAGCAAAAATAGTATTATTTAAAATTCTCAGCACGTGTTATTCATTTTTTATTTATCAACAAATGTCTCTCTAATAATAATAGAAAAAGATATATTGCAAATAGACAAATAACAATGTAAATATTAATTTAAATATAAAACATTCACATGTACTTACTTCAAACTACAATTACACCATCATACTCTGGCATGTAATGTAAAATATGTAATGTTTACCCTCTAAATCAGTCAAGGGCAAGTAACTCACTTGGTATCACTAGTTATAGGAAACGATTAACTCTGCCACACACAAAAATTTTAAAAAGATTTCCACCAACTCTACAGATAACTCTTCAAAACTACAACTTTTCTACTAAAAACTCATGTACCTTCAACTTTTCTACAGAAAGCTCCTACCCACCTTCAACTTTTCTATAGAAAACTCTTCCCATCTCAAATTTTTATATAGAGAACTCTTACCACAATCAACTTTTCTATAGAAAACTCTACCCACCGTAAACTTTTCTATAGAAAACTCTTCCACCTTAAATTTTACTATAGAAAATTCTTCCACCTTTAACTTTACTATAGAAAATTCTTCCTACCTTCTACTATTCTACAGGAAACTCTTTCCACCTTAAACTTTTCTATAGAAAACACTTCCAACTTAAACTTTTCTATAGAAAACTCTTCCCACCTTAAACTTTTCTATAGAAAACTCTTCCCATCTTAAACTTTTCTATAGAAAACTCTTCTCACCTAAAACTTTTCTATAGAAAACTCTTCCCACCTTAAACTTTTTTATAGAAAAATTCTTTCCACCTTAAACTTTTCTATAGAAAATTCTTCCCACCTTCAACTTTTCTACAGAAAACTCTTTCCACCTTCAACTTTTCTATAGAAAACTCTTCCCACCTTCAACTTTTCTATAGAAAACTCTTCCCACCTTCAACTTTTCTAAGGAAAACTCTTCCCACCTTCAACTTTTCTATAGAAAACTCTTCCCACCTTCAACTTTTCTATAGAAAACTCTTCCCACCTTCAACTTTTCTATAGAAAACTCTTCCGACCTTCAACTTTTCTATAGAAAACTCTTCCCACCTTCAACTTTTCTATAGAAAACTCTTCCCACTGTCAACTTTTCTATAGAAAACTCTTCCCACTGTCAACTTTTCTATAGAAAACTCTTCCCACTGTCAACTTTTCTATAGAAAACTCATCCCACCTTCAACTTTTCTATAGAAAACTCTTCCCACCTTCAACTTTTCTAAAGAAAAATCTTCCTACATTCAACTCTTCTATAGAAAACTTTTCCCATCTTCAACTTTTCTATAGAAAACTCTTCCTTTCTTCAACTTTTCTATAGAAAACTCTTCCCACCTTCAACTTTTCTATAGAAAACTCATCCCACCTTCATCCTTTCTAAAGAAAACTCTTTCCAGCTTTAACTTTTCCATAGAATACTCTTCCCACCTTTAACTTTTCAATAGAAAACTCTTCCCACCTTTAACTTTTCTATAGAAAATTCTTCCTACCTTCAATTTTTCTATAGGAAACTCTTTGCACCTTCAACTTTTCTATAGAAGACTCTTCCCACCTTCAACTTTTCTATCAATTTTTTAACTAAGCTTCAAAATTTTAATTAAACATTTGAATAATGCAGTTTTATTTTCTGCAAAATAATATATATAAACAAAACTCTGTCCTGACTTAAAGATAATTATCCACTGATTTAAAATAAAATGAAATAAAATAAAAATGGTTTCATATTTGATCAAAAACTATAGATAAATAAATAACAAAACACGTATTTGACACGCTTTTCAGTTCTAGGAAAATTCTTAACAATTTTATTCGCTTGCAAATGTTAGAAAATGTAAAACAAAACTTAATAAAAAAATCCAAACAACAAGGAAATTCAAGTGACACAACTGATGTGATTTAAATATTAAAAAGGTTTAATAAAACAATTCGAATTATTTAAGTTAACTACATATTAGCAAAAACGAACAAATTAGTTTGTCTTATAAATGAAAAAAATAGGCGAATTATAAAAAAAGTAATATAGTCAGTCAAGTTCGACTTTTTGAGACTCTTCATACAAGGGGTCCATTTTGGATTACTTTTCAAAAAATTCGTTAAATTTTCTTAACAATTCTTTATGCCTCTTTGCTAAGCTATCTATTTACGGCAACAACTTCTTCTTTATATCAAATAATAAACATACAATTTTTCCTATACTGATCAGACTTATATATGGATATTTTCCCAAAAACAAAATTTTCATTGTAGCGTATATTTTTAATCGTTTACTATCCCTTTAACTATATTTGGCTGTTTTAATACTTTTAAAATGTTACTAATGTTAACAGGTATTTGTTTAATTTATTACCAAAAATCTTCAGCCAATGTTTTTTATTGGTTTCTTATAGAAATATTTTCATAAATAATAAGATGATCAATTTATGATCATTTTATAAACGCCTACTCAAATATTTTAATTCATTATATTAATAATTTTTGAATGTTAATAAAGTCTTAAAGCATTTAAACACTGTTTCGAAAACAAAAAAATTATTTAAGAATTTTTTTTTATTTCTATTGCTAATGGGAACCCCTTTCTTTAAAAAAAAATGGCAAGAATTTTCGATAGAAAATCTGACGATTGAAAGAGTTTTCTATAGAAAAGATAACGATGGGAAGAGTTTTCTATAGAAAAGTTGATGATGGGAAGAGTTTTCTATAGAAAAGTTGACGATGGGAAGAGTTTTTTATAGAAAAGTTGACGATGGGAAGAGTTTTCTATAGAAAAGTTGACGATGGGAAGAGTTTTCTATAGAAAAGTTGACGATGGGAAGAGTTTTCTATAGAAAAGTTGACGATGGGAAGAGTTTGCTATAGAAAAGTTGACGATGGGAAGAGTTTTCTATAGAAAAGTTGACGATGTTTCTATAGAAAAGTTGACGATGGGAAGAGTTTTCTATAGAAAAGTTGACGAAGGCAAGAGTTTTTTATAAAAAAGTTGATGATAGGAAGAGTTTTCTATAGAAAAGTTGACGATGGGAAGAGTTTTCTTTAGAAAAGTTGACATTGGAAAGAGTTTTCTATAGAAAAGTTGACGATGTGAAGAGTTTTCTATAGAAAAGTTGACGATGGGAAGAGTTTTCTATAGAAAAGTTGACGATGGGAAGAGTTTTCTATAGAAAAGTTAACGATGGAAAGAGTTTTCTATAGAAAAGTTGACGATGGGAAGAGTTTTCTATAGAAAAGTTGACGATGGGAAGAGTTTTCTATAGAAAAGTTGACGATGGGAAGAGCTTTCTATAGAAAAGTTGACGATGGGAAGAGTTTTCTATAGAAAAGTTGACGATGGGAAGAGTTTTCTATAGAAAAGTTGACGATGGGAAGAGTTTCCCATAGAAAAGTTGACGATGGGAAGAGTTTTCTATAGAAAAGTTGACGATGGGAAGAGTTTTCTATAGAAAAGTTAAAAAAGTTAGAAAAGTTGACGATGGGAAGAATTTTCTTTAGAAAAGTTGACGATGGGAAGAGTTTTCTATAGTAAAGTTAACGATAGGAAGACTTTTCTATAGAAAAGTTGACTATGGGAAGAGTTTTCTATAGAAAAGTTGAAGGTGGGAAGAGTTTTCTATAGAAAAGTTGACGATGGGAAGAGTTTTCTATAGAAAAGTTGACGATGGGAAGAGTTTTCTATAGAAAAGTTGACGATGGGAAGAGTTTTCTAAAAAAAAGTTGACGATGGGAAGAGTTTTCTATAGAAAAGTTGACGATGGGAAGAGTTTTCTATGGAAAAGTTGACGGTGGGAAGAGTTTTCTATAGAAAATTGACGATGGGAAGAGTTTTCTATAGAAAAGTTGACGATGGGAAGAGTTTTCTATAGAAAAGTTGACGATGGGAAGAGTTTTCTATAAAAAAGTTGACGATGAGAAGAGTTTCTAATAGAAAAGTTAACGATGGGAAGAGTTTTTTATAAAAAAGTTGACGATGGGAAGAGTTTTCTATAGAAAAGTTGACGATGGGAAGAGTTTTCTATAGAAAAGTTGACGATGGGAAGAGTTTTCTATAGAAAAGTTGACGATGGGAAGAGTTTTCTATAGAAAAGTTGACGATGGGAAGAGTTTTCTATAGAAAAGTTGACGATGGGAAGAGTTTTCTATAGAAAAGTTGACGATGGGAAGAGTTTTCTATAGAAAAGTTGACGATGGGAAGAGTTTTCTATAGAAAAGTTGACGAAGGCAAGAGTTTTTTATAAAAAAGTTGATGATAGGAAGAGTTTTCTATAGAAAAGTTGACGATGGGAAGAGTTTTCTTTAGAAAAGTTGACAATGGAAAGAGTTTTCTATAGAAAAGTTGACGATGTGAAGAGTTTTCTATAGAAAAGTTGACGATGGGAAGAGTTTTCTATAGAAAAGTTGACGATGGGAAGAGTTTTCTATAGAAAAGTTAACGATGGAAAGAGTTTTCTATAGAAAAGTTGACGATGGGAAGAGTTTTCTATAGAAAAGTTGACGATGGGAAGAGTTTTCTATAGAAAAGTAGACGATGGGAAGAGCTTTCTATAGAAAAGTTGACGAAGGCAAGAGTTTTTTATAAAAAAAGTTGATGATAGGAAGAGTTTTCTATAGAAAAGTTGACGATGGGAAGAGTTTTCTTTAGAAAAGTTGACGATGGAAAGAGTTTTCTATAGAAAAGTTGACGATGTGAAGAGTTTTCTATAGAAAAGTTGACGATGGGAAGAGTTTTCTATAGAAAAGTTGACGATGGGAAGAGTTTTCTATAGAAAAGTTAACGATGGAAAGAGTTTTCTATAGAAAAGTTGACGATGGGAAGAGTTTTCTATAGAAAAGTTGACGATGGGAAGAGTTTTCTATAGAAAAGTTGACGATGGGAAGAGCTTTCTATAGAAAAGTTGACGATGGGAAGAGCTTTCTATAGAAAAGTGACGATGGGAAGAGTTTTCTATAGAAAAGTTGACGATGGGAAGAGTTTTCTATAGAAAAGTTGACGATTGGAAGAGTTTTCTATAGAAAAGTTGACGATGGGAATGTTTTCTATAGAAAAGTTGAAGGTGGGAAGAGTTTTCTATAGAAAAGTTGAAGGTTGGGAGAGTTTTCTATAGAAAAGTTGACGATGGGAAGAGTTTTCTATAGAAAAGTTGACGATGGGAAGAGTTTTCTATAGAAAAGTTGACGATGGGAAGAGTTTTCTATAGAAAAGTTGACGATGGGAAGAGTTTGCTATAGAAAAGTTTACGATGGGAAGAGTTTTCTATAGAAAAGTTGACGATGGGAAGAGTTTTCTATAGAAAAGTTGACGACGGGAAGAGTTTTCTATAGAAAAGTTGACGAAGGCATGAGTTTTTTATAAAAACGTTGATGATAGGAAGAGTTTTCTATAGAAAAGTTGACGATGGGAAGAGTTTTCTATAGTAAAGTTAACGATAGGAAGAGTTTTCTATAGAAAAGTTGACGATGGGAAGAGTTTTCTATAGAAAAGTTGAAGGTGGGAAGAGTTTTCTATAGAAAAGTTGAAGGTGGGAAGAGTTTTTCTATAGAAAAATATTTTTAGAGTTTTCTATAGAAAAGTTGACGATGTGAAGAGTTTTCTATAGAAAAGTTGACGATGGGAAGAGTTTTCTATAGAAAAGTTGACGATGGGAAGAGTTTTCTATAGAAAAGTTAACGATGGAAAGAGTTTTCTATAGAAAAGTTGACGATGGGAAGAGTTTTCTATAGAAAAGTTGACGATGGGAAGAGTTTTCTATAGAAAAGTTGACGATGGGAAGAGCTTTCTATAGAAAAGTTGACGATGGGAAGAGCTTTCTATAGAAAAGTGACGATGGGAAGAGTTTTCTATAGAAAAGTTGACGATGGGAAGAGTTTTCTATAGAAAAGTTGACGATTGGAAGAGTTTTCTATAGAAAAGTTGACGATGGGAATGTTTTCTATAGAAAAGTTGAAGGTGGGAAGAGTTTTCTATAGAAAAGTTGAAGGTTGGGAGAGTTTTCTATAGAAAAGTTGACGATGGGAAGAGTTTTCTATAGAAAAGTTGACGATGGGAAGAGTTTTCTATAGAAAAGTTGACGATGGGAAGAGTTTTCTATAGAAAAGTTGACGATGGGAAGAGTTTGCTATAGAAAAGTTTACGATGGGAAGAGTTTTCTATAGAAAAGTTGACGATGGGAAGAGTTTTCTATAGTAAAGTTAACGATAGGAAGAGTTTTCTATAGAAAAGTTGACGATGGGAAGAGTTTTCTATAGAAAAGTTGAAGGTGGGAAGAGTTTTCTATAGAAAAGTTGAAGGTGGGAAGAGTTTTTCTATAGAAAAATATTTTTAGGGAAAATTTTCGCTATAGAAAAATATTTTTAGCAAAAATTTTTCTATAGAAAAATATTTTTAACCAAAATTTTCGCTATAGAAAAATATTTTAAGCGAAAATTTTCGCTATAGAAAAATATTTTTAGCGAAAATTTTTCTATAGAAAAATATTTTTAGCGAAAATTTTTCTATAGAAAAATATTTTTAGCGAAAATTTTTCTATAGAAAAATTATTTTACCGAACAATTTTCTATAGAATTTCTGGTAGAAAGAGCTTTCCATGGAAAATGAAATTTTGGAAACAGTGTCAACTATCTTTTTTACAACACGATAGTTTGTTAGTTTTTTTTAATATCTGTAAACAAATCCTATTAAAACTTAGCATAAGCTAATTGTATTTTATGATAGTAGTTTGAACAAACAAACAAATACATTTTAATAGTTAGATTTTGTTAAAAAAAAAATAAATTAGCATAAATTTTTAATAGATATTTTAGTTTAAAAATACAACTTCCAAATATAAATGAAGCGATTCTTCACTAGACAAAAAGCCCTAATTATCAAATCAAAGAGAAAATATAGTTTGTTAAAAGTATTTTGAGATATAAATATCCAACAACAAATTATTATCAAATTATTTAGATTATTATATTAAAGTATTTGTATTATTGAAGTAGTTGTCTTTTCGAATATTTATATATCTTTCCTTTCATCCTACACTTAAATTTATAATATAAAATTTTTAGGTAACATTTTCGTTTTTTAGATTTTTCACTTTCTTAAATCAATGATCGACAAATGTTTTACTTGAAATGTGTGGAAAATTACACAATTTAATTTCTTTTGTAAACGATTTTCGGGTGTATAATTTGTGATATATAATTTTATAATTTTTGAAAGCAAAAATGATTTTGTGTTTATTAAAAAAAGTTAATTGAGATTGAAGCTATAATTACTAAATTTGTTGAAGGGGACTTGTACTGAAGTTTTGCGAAATGTAGGTATTTACAGAAATAGATATTTGTTAAAGTTCAAACAGATATCTTTCTTAAACGTAACACAAACATTGGAAGTAAAAAAACGTCTTATTAGTAAAATAAAATAAATTTTCTTTTGCATATAAATATTTAACCATTCAAAAGACTTAAGCAACAAACTTTATTTTCGAATATTCTAAATACTTTAAATTTTAGGGCAAATGTAAAGACAAAAAATTGCTTGCAATGACAAAGACAACCATCTCGGCTGATATTTAGCTGACACCTTGTTACCAGAAACGAAGTGTTGTAAAATACATTTATTGTTACAACAAACAGTGAGAAATGTTGTTGTAAAAACATTTAGAAAATGACCATTATCTGGAGAATTAAATAAAAAATGTTCAAAGATCAAATGAGGAAAAATATCCCAATACCAATAATGAGTGGGAAGTTGAGTATTACAAATTCAACACCAAAATATCCATGTGTCTTTAAACAAAGTTGTACTCTTACTCTTAGCTTAAGTAGTTGTCTACTGGACTACTGACGGACTGACTGACGACTGAAGTTGAAGCATATCAAAAGTGTGACCAATTAACTAATTAATTTTGTTGTATTTCGAATTTTAATTCTCTTGTTGTTGCTACTAAAGCTGCTAGTGTTGCTTGAAGTTTGGGTCTTGTCTTGTAAACATTTATTTTTATTTTCCGGCTCTTGTCTTTTACTTTTATCAAAGTATTAATGTTTTTTTTCGAAAAAAAAGTAAAAAAAATAAAAATTATATAATATTTATTGTTGATATCTGTCTATCTAACTACAAATATTTATCTGTCTGTCAGCGTTGTTTAATTTTTTAAGGTTTCATTTTCAGGTGTTAAATTGTGTATAGACATTAATAATGCTACTGTTTTAAGTGTGATTTAGTTTATTTTGAGTTGAGTTTGAGTGTCTTGTTGTGTTTTAATTTTAAGCTCTTATCAGTGTTGCCAATCATTAAGTTATTTACTCCTAATGTATTATTTGATTAAGTTGATTAAGTGCTTAGAGATATGGCGTAACTAAATGGTTTTACATTTTAGCTGAAACAACATTTATTAACATTTTATTGTATTTTTGTAAAAAACTTATTATTTTTATATAAAGTGACATTTTACTTTTCTATGAAGAACTTTTATCACTAAAAACTTTTCTATATAAAATTCTTTTTACAAAAATTCTTCCATAGAAAAATTAAATTTTGTGTTAACATTTTTTAAAGATAAAATAAAAATCCCTAAATACTTCTTTTCTTTTTTGCTCAAATTTAATAAAAAGTTCAAAAGTCTTTTGATTTGCTATATACAAACTTTGAAATTTCCTTAATTTCTAAGCAGAAATTTAAATCTTAAAAGAAGACGCTTTCCGACAGCAACTTTGCTGTAGAAAACTCTTGCCCACTAAAAAAGTAGACAGGAGAACATGTTTTCTATAAAAAAGTTAACTAAGGGACAAAAGTTGTTGTGTGGGAAGAGTTTTCTATAGAAAACTTGTCTTTCGCACAACTTTTCTTTAGAAAACTTGTCTTTAGAACAACTTTTCTTTAGAAAACTTGTCTTTAGGACAACTTTTCTATAGAAAACTTGTCTTTCGGACAACTTTTCTATAGAAAACTTATCTTTCGGACAACTTTTCTATGGAAAACATGTCTTTCGGACAACTTTTCTATAGAAAACTTGTCTTTCGGACAACTTTTCTATAGAAAACTTGTCTTTCGGACAACTTTTCTATAGAAAACTTGTCTTTCGGACAACTTTTCTATAGAAAACTTGTCTTTCGGACAACTTTTCTATAGAAAACTTATCCTTCGGACAACTTTTCTATAGAAAACTTGTCTTTCGGACAACTTTTCTATAGAAAACTTGTCTTTCGGACAACTTTTCTATAGAAAACTTGTCTTTCGGACAACTTTTCTATAGAAAACTTGTCTTTCGGACAACTTTTCTATAGAAAACTTGTCTTTCGGACAACTTTTCTATAGAAAACTTGTCTTTCGGACAACTTTTCTATAGAAAACTTGTTTTTCGGACAACTTTTCTATAGAAAACTTGTCTTTCGGACAACTTTTCTATAGAAAACTTGTCTTTCGGACAACTTTTCTATAGAAAACTTGTCTTTTGGACAACTTTTCTATAGAAAACTTGTCTTTCGGACAACTTTTCTATAGAAAACTTGTCTTTCGGACAACTTTTCTATAGAAAACTTGTCTTTCGGACAACTTTTCTATAGAAAACTTGTCTTTCGGACAACTTTTCTATAGAAAACTTGTCTTTCGGACAACTTTTCTATAGAAAACTTGTCTTTCGGACAACTTTTCTATAGAAAACTTGTCTTTCGGACAACTTTTCTATAGAAAACTTGTCTTTCGGACAACTTTTCTGTAGAAAACTTATCTTTAGGATAACTTTTCTATAGAAAACTTGTCTTTCGGACAACTTTTCTATAGAAAACTTGTCTTTCGGACAACTTTTCTATAGAAAACTTGTCTTTCGGACAACTTTTCTATAGAAAACTTGTATTTCGGACAACTTTTCTATAGAAAACTTGTCTTTCGGACAACTTTTCTATAGAAAACTTGTCTTTCGGACAACTTTTCTATAGAAAACTTGTCTTTCGGACAACTTTTCTATAGAAAACTTGTCTTTCTGACAACTTTTCTATCGAAAACTTGTCTTTCGGACAACTTTTCTATCGAAAGCTTGTCTTCTTTTCTATAGAAAACTTATCTTTCGGACAACTTTTCTATAGAAAACTTATCTTCCGGACAACTTTTCTATAGAAAACTTGTCTTTCGGACAAATTTTCTATAGAAAACTTGTCTCTCGGACAACTTTTCTACAAAAAACTTGTCTTTCGGACAACTTTTCTATAGAAAACTTGTCTTTCGGACAACTTTTCTATAGAAAACTTGCTTTGGTCAACTTTTCTATAGAAAACTTGTCTTTCGGACAACTTTTCTATAGAAAACTTGTCTTTCGGACAACTTTTCTATAGAAAACTTGTCTTTCGGACAACTTTTCTATAGAAAACTTGTCTTTCAGACAACTTTTCTATAGAAAACTTGTCTTTCAGACAACTTTTCTATAGAAAACTTGTCTTTCGGACAACTTTTCTATAGAAAACTTGTCTTTCGGACAACTTTTCTATAGAAAACTTGTCTTTCGGACAACTTTTCTATAGAAAACTTGTCTTTCAGACAACTTTTCTATAGAAAACTTGTCTTTCGGACAACTTTTCTATAGAAAACTTGTCTTTCGGACAACTTTTCTATAGAAAACTTGTCTTTCGGACAACTTTTCTATAGATAACTTGTCCTTCAGACAACTTTTCTATAGAAAACTTGTCTTTCGGACAACTTTTCTATAGAAAACTTGTCTTTCGGACAACTTTTCTATAGAAAACTTGTCTTTCGGACAACTTTTCTATAGAAAACTTGTCTTTCGGACAACTTTTCTATAGAAAACTTGTCTTTCGGACAACTTTTCTATAGATAACTTGTCCTTCAGACAACTTTTCTATAGAAAACTTGTCTTTCAGACAACTTTTCTATAGAAAACTTGTCTTTCGGACAACTTTTCTATAGAAAACTTGTCTTTCGGACAACTTTTCTATAGAAAACTTGTCTTTCGGACAACTTTTCTATAGATAACTTGTCCTTCAGACAACTTTTCTATAGAAAACTTGTCTTTCGGACAACTTTTCTATAGAAAACTTGTCCTTCGGTCAACTTTTCTATAGAAAACTTGTCAATTGGTCAACTTTTCTATAGAAAACTTGTCCTTCGGTCAACTTTTCTATAGAAAACTTGTCCTTCGGTCAATTTTTCTATAGAAAACTTGTCCTTAGGTCAACTTTTCTATAGAAAACTTGTCCTTTGGTCAACTTTTCTATAGAAAACTTGTCCTCCGGTCAACTTTTCTATAGAAAACTTGTCCCCCGGTCAACTTTTCTATAGAAAACTTGTCCTCCGGTCAACTTTTCTATAGAAAACTTGTCCTCCGGTCAACTCTTCTATAGAAAACTTGCCCTCCGGTCAACTTGTCCTTAGGTCAACTTTTCTTTAGAAAACAACTTTTCTTAAGAAAACTTGTTATTCTGTTAACTTTTTATAGAAATTTTGTGCTTCAGTCAGGTTTTGTATAGAAAATTTGTGTTTCGTTGAAATTTTCAATGGAAAATGTGTTGTTTGGCCAACATTTGTATAGAAAATGTTGTTTTTTAGTCTACTCTAAGTTTATGTCTCTATCTTTGTTAAACTGACATGGCAATACTGTTTGTTTATTTTTAAATATATAAATTATTTATATTATTATTTTATTTAAATTAAAATAAATAAATTAGTTTACTTAAAAATAAAAATCAGGTTCATAACTAACTTTGGGAATAAAATTTATTTAAATTTATTTTGTCTATTTTTTAGACACCTATTAAATATTATTAAGCAATTTGAATTATTATTGTCATAAACCAATAAACAAGTGCCATCGTTTGTTGAATAAGAAAAAGATAATTTTCTTTTAGAAAATTACATTTTTCTTTAGGGCATCTTTTGCATTCATGGGTGCAGTTAAATAAAAAATCAATTTAAAATTTTGGATATGACTGCAACAAAGTAGAAAAATAGTTAACAAAGTTATTTGAGAGACAAGATGATGATTATCCAGAGGAACTTTCTAAATCTAAGTGATAACTTAATAAATACAAAAATTAGTATTTCTCTTAGCTAAAGACATATTTCGCTTTTGAAAGTTTCAGAAATTTAATATATTAATTTTTAGTAATTTGTTCACTTATGCAAATTTATCAAAACTTACTAACTCGTAAAATTATCTTACAATCATAAATATTTAGCAAGTAATTATGATAATCTCGAAACTTACAATTTTAAGCATAAAATTGCAATAACTTTAAGTAACGTCATAAACCTCAGGGCAATAATTTTAGAAAACGTTGACATCTTATACTAGACCATAAAAATTATTCACATACCTGTAAGTAAACCAAAGAAACGGCTTAAATTTTAGACATTCATAAATTTTGGAATTTTTTAAAAGAAAAGCGCATAAATTAACCACAAGAAAAATTTGTTAAAAATTGAAAACTAAACTCTTGATGACAATTTTGAATATCATCTTGAAAAAAAATGTTCCTTTTTGAATATTTTTGTGAGTATTTAGGTAATTTCCAAAAATGTTCATATAAGAAAAATATTCTAAAATCAAGTTTATTGCTTAAGTCTTTTGTATGGTTATTTGCCAAAGATTTAAATTTTATTTTATTAAGCAAATACGAAATTTGTATAACAGATTCGTTGGCATTGTAATAAAAATAAAACTAAATAGTAAAAATATGTAAAAATTTTCTACAATGACCGCAATTTTAGCTAAGAGTTCATTTCGAGTTATTGTTGTTGTATTGCCGTTATTACTAAAGTTTTGTTGCTATAGCCTTTAAATATCTTGCAATATATTCACTGCCACATTTTTGAGCATGATTCATGCAAAATATTCTATTTTTGCCAATTTTGGATAAATGAAAAAGACTCAACAGAAGAAGAAAAAATTGTAATGAAAATCGTTTTACTATATATTGGTGTGTATGGCTATATATGAATCAAAAAAAAAAATATTTTTACAGTTGGCGTATTAGCAATTTTAGCAATTATCATTTAGTATTGCTTGAACACATTAGAAAAAAAAAACTCAAAAGATATTAGAAAAGAATTGTACTAAAATTTAAGTGTTACTTGAAATAACATTTTGTAGGAGTCAAAAAAAGGGAAATAAAAAATGCAAGTTTTTTACAAATAAACATAACTACAATCTCTTATTATAAGATTTGGCTTTAAGTTTTAAAATTTGTTCCTATAAATATCTACAATAAACCAATTTGGTTGGCTAAACTCATTAAAAATCGCTTAAATATTAACTAGAAATAATATTTTTCATATGTGTCTGCCAGCAGCAATTTATAAAATTTTATCCAAATGCGTCACACTGTGTGTGGCACAAATTAGATATTTGAAAACTCAAAATACGGAACAAAATGGCAGACAAACTACATTTCTCACATCACTTGTCTTTCATAACTCACTACCAAACAATTCACGCCTCTTTACTAGTAACTTTATCTCAATTTTCACGATTATTTTTTCACTATTTTGCAAAAAGATACTTTGTATAGGGTAAACAATATAAAAATTTCCGATACAAAGATTTTCAATGAAAAAATTTTTATAGAGAATTTTCAATATAAAATTTTTTTATAGATAATTTTCAATATAAAAATTTTCTAAAAAAAAATGTTTAATTTAAAAATTTTCTAAAGGAAACTTTCAATATAAAAATTTTCTAAAGCTAATTTTCTATAGAAAATTTTTGATAAAAAAAATTTTTATAGAAAATTTTTCATAAAAACATTTTCTATAGAAAATTTTCCATGAAACATTTTCTATAGAAAATTTTCAATTTAAAAATTTTGTATAGAAAATTTTCAATATAAAAATATTGTATAGAAAATTTTCGATATAAAAATTTTCGATATAAAAATTTTCAATATAAAAATTTTCTATAGAAATTTTTCAATATAAAAATTTTCTAAAGAAAATTTTTAATATAAAAATTTTCTATAGATAATTTTCAATATTAAAATTTTCTACAGAAAATTTTCAGTATAAAAATTTTCAATATAAAAATTTTCTAAAGAAAATTTTCAATATAAAAATATTCTATAGAAAATTTTCAATATAAGAATTTTCTACAAAAAATTTCTCTATAAAAATTTTCGATATAAGAATTTCCCTATAAAAATTTTCGATATAAAAATTTTCTATAGAAAATTTGCGATATAAAAATTTTCTACAGAAAGTTTTCGATATAAAATTTTCTATAGAAAATTTTCAACATAAAAATTTTCTATAGAAAATTTTAGATATAAAAATTTTCTACAGAAGATTTTCTATAAAAAAATTTCGAAATAAAAATTTTCTATAGAAATTTTTCGATATAAAAATTTTCTATAGAAAATTTTCGATATAAAAATTTTTTTCCAGAAAATTTTCGATATAAAATAAAATTTTTTTTTAGAAAATTTTTGATATAAAAATTTTTTTTTAGAAAATTTTCGATATAAAAATTTTTTATAGAAAATTTTCGATATAAAAATTTTTTATAGAAAATTTTCGATATAAAAATTTTTTATAGAAAATTTTCGATATAAAAATTTTTTATAGAAAATTTTCGATATAACAATTTTTTATAGAAAATTTTCGATATAAAAATTTTTTAAAGAAAATTTTCGATATAAAAATTTTTGATGGAAAATTTTCAATATAAAAATTTTTTATAGAAAACTTTCGATATAAAAATTTATTATAGAGAATTTTCGATCTAAAAATTTTTGATTATAATTTTAGATATAAAAATTTTAGATATAAAAATTTTCTACAGAAGATTTTCTATAAAAAAATTTCGAAATAAAAATTTTCTATAGAAATTTTTCGATATAAAAATTTTCTATAGAAAATTTTCGATATAAAAATTTTTTTCCAGAAAATTTTCGATATAAAATAAAATTTTTTTTTAGAAAATTTTTGATATAAAAATTTTTTTTTAGAAAATTTTCGATATAAAAATTTTTTATAGAAAATTTTCGATATAAAAATTTTTTATAGAAAATTTTCGATATAAAAATTTTTTATAGAAAATTTTCGATATAAAAATTTTTTATAGAAAATTTTCGATATAACAATTTTTTATAGAAAATTTTCGATATAAAAATTTTTTAAAGAAAATTTTCGATCTAAAAATTTTTGATAGAAAATTTTCGATATAAAAATTTTTTATAGAAAATTTTCGATATAAAAATTTATTATAGAGAATTTTCGATATAAAGATTTATTATAGAGAATTTTCGATATAAAGATTTTCTATAGAAAATTTTCGATATAAAAATTTTCTATAGAAAATTTTCGATATAAAAATTTTCTATAGAAAATTTTCGATATAAAAATTGCTATTTTTGATATAAAAAATTTTGATAGAAAATTTTCGATATAAAAATTTTTTATAGAAAATTTTCGATATAAAAATTTATTATAGAAAATTTTCGATATAAAAATTTTCTATAGAAAATTTTCGATATAAAAATTTTGCTATAGAAAATTTTCGATATAAAAATTTCCTATAGAAAATTTACGATACAAAAATTTCCTATAGAAAATTTACGATATAAAAATTTTCTATAGAAAATTTTCGATATAAAAATTTTCTATAGAAAATTTTCGATATAAAAATTTTCTATAGAAAATATTCGATATAAAAATTTTCTATAGAAAATTTTCGAGATATAAATTTTCTATAGAAAATTTTCGAAATAAAAATTTTCTATAGAAAATTTTCAATATAAAAATTGTCTATAGAAAATTTTTGATATAAAAATTGTCTATAGAAAATTTTTGATATAAAAAAAAAAAAAATTTTGATAGAAAATTTTCGATATAAAAATTTTTTATAGAAAATTTTCGGTATAAAAATTTTTATAGAAAATTTTCGATACAAAAATTTTTTATAGAAAATTTTCGACATAGAAATTTTTTATAGAAAATTTTCGATACAAAAATTTTTTATAGAAAATTTTCGATATAAAAATTTTCTATAGAAATTTTTCAATATAAAAATTCTCTATAGAGAACTTTCGGTAAATCGTATTTATATCTAATCAAAATCATTTTGGTACACCCTTTAATAGATTTTTTGTTAGGCCACAATTTTTCGTGGTGTAATTTTTGTTTTCGCCAAGAAAAATTATGAATGACAAAGAGTGAGTGTATCGGTAAGAGATTGTCAGTCAGGGTCTTTAAATCCAACTGAAATGTTTTGAAAGTGTAGCAAAATGTTTTTGTTTTTTTTTTGTAACTTTTGGCCCATTAAAATTTGTAACACATACTTGTTGTTGTCATGATTTGTGTTGTCATGACACATTTATTAGATAGTTTTCAGGTTCCCTTTGAAATGGCAGACACAACAATGTTGTCTGACATAAAACATCTGTGGCAAAGATTAGGTAGAGTGTGTTGAGAATTTAAAAATTTTGACTTTTTGTCAAATTTATTAAGACAAGTATTAATTGGTGTTAAATTATGAATTTTAAAAGGTTTTTGAGAAACATACAAATGTTTATGCATTTTTATTATTTAGTTAAGAAATCTTTGACTTCTCTGGTATTTGCACCTACAATTATATTCATTATTGGTTTCTTTAATAAATTTATTACTTAACATATCTCACTATAATTGACTAGTTAGCCAATTATTAGGTAAAATAAACAAGAAACTGATTTAAGCACCAGCCATTATAAAACGGTTTGTCATCAAATGCCAACAAATTTATAAACATTTCATTAAGAGTTAATAATGACTTACAATTAAATCAACAGAAATTCAATTCGTGGTCGTAATCACACATGAGATTAATAATTTTATTTATTAAACTCGACAATTTTCCATCAACTTATTTGATTGACTTTAAGCAAAATAACAAATAAGTAATAAAACTAAAAATAAATTAAAAACATTTAGAAAACAAACCATTTAATAACGAAAAATAAGTAATATTAAAATCCACGACTGACTACAAGTATTTCAAAATACCAATAATATTGTAATTGTAAAAAAAATATCATAAAGTCTTAAGATCTCAAGCATATTTATAAAGCGATTTTATGCATCTGAAACCTGCAGACAGTCGAGTTGAGGCAATTTTATGCAGTGGCTTAATTTAACAAATTGTTTTTCCAATTTTATGGTTTGTGTTATTATTAAATGATTTGATTCAAAAGCTTTTAATAACTCAATTAAGATTAGAAATACAATTTAAAGCAGGAAAGCAAATACCAAAACAGCTCAAACAGAGACTTGTTGTAATACAGGTCTCGTTGAACTACTCAGGAAAACAGGCTGAAAGTATTTGGCCTCTCGAGGTGTTGGTAAGGATTGAAATCATTGAAACATTTTAGTGGATTTACTAAATCAAGTTTAAAACCAATTAAGTGGTTTATATTTAGAGAAAATTCCTTAATCTTTAAAATTACCCCCAGAAACAATTATGTGCAATTATTTGTTGGCTGTGAAAAATTATATCTGAAACTTTGTCAGTTTTTGTTATTACTTTTTTGGTATTAAAATTTATTTATGTAAATTCAAATAATGCTTGGAAAGAAACTTAAGACGAATAGGAATTAACATAAAATTACATTTCAAATTTTAATTTTGTTTCTTAACAGGCAACACTTGTCCGCAACACTTGTCAACTCTTAAAATATTTAAACAAGGAAAAACTGTAACGAATTTTCTTTACCCTGCTTTTGAACTTAACCAATGTCTTTTAGAATTATACCAAAATTCAAAGTTATTAACATGTTAACGACAAAGTCAAAGACAAAATCAAGGTTCAAGTCATAATTGCATTAAACCCAGTAAAATCAGTTTCAAATTCAGAGTATACAAATTTTATAAAATTTTCGGTATAAAAATTTTAAATAGAAAATTTTCGGTATAAAAATTGTACATAGAAAATTTTTGGTTTAAAAATTTTATATAGAAAATTTTCGGTATAAAAATTTTATATAGAAAATTTTCGGTATAAAAATTTTATATAGAAAAATTTCGGTATAAAAATTTTATATAGAAAATTTTCGGTATAAAAATTTTATATAGAAAATTTTCGGTATAAAAATTTTATATAGAAAATTTTCGGTATAAAAATTTTATATAGAAAATTTTCGGTATAAAAATTTTATATAGAAAATTTTCGGTATGAAAATTTTATATAGAAAATTTTCAATATAAAAATTTTATATAGAAAATTTTCGGTATAAAAATTTTAAACAAAAAATTTTCGGTATAAAAATTTTGTATAGAAAATTTTCTGTAAAATCAGTTTATATAGAAAATTTTCTGTATAAAAATTGTATATAGAAAATTTTCGGTATCAAAATTTTATATAGAAAATTTTCGGTATCAAAAATTTACATAGAAAATTTCCGGTGTAAAAATTTTATATAGACAATTTTCGGTATACAAATTGTATATGGAAAATTTCCGGTATAAAAATTCTATAAAAAAAAATTTCGTTTTTTTTTTTTGGTATCAAAATTTTCTAAAGCAGAATTTGGGTAGAAAATTTTCAGTAACAAATTTTATATAGAAAGTTTTCAGTTTTAAAATTTTATATAGAAAATTTTCAGTATAAAAAATTTTTGATACAAGATTTTGAATAGAAAATTTTCTGAGCAAAATTTTAAATAGAAAATTTTCGGATAAAAATTTTATAGAGAATTTTCTTTAACAAAAAATAGATAGAAATTTTCGGTATTAAAATTTTATATAGAAAATTTTTTCGTTATAAAAATTTTATATGGAAAATTTTCGGTATCAAAATATTATATAGAAAATTTTCGGTATCAAAATTTTATATAGAAAATTTTCGGTATAAAAATTTTATATAGAAAATTTTCGGTATCAAAATTTTATATAGAAAATTTTCGGTATCAAAATTTTATATAGAAAATTTTCGGTATCAAAATTTTATATAGAAAATTTTCGGTATCAATATTTTATATAGAAAATTTTCAGAATCAAAATTTTATATAGAAAATTTTCAGTATCAAAATTTTATATAGAAAATTTTCGGTAGCAAAATTTCATATTGAAAATCTTTGGTATAAAATTCAAATAGAAAAGTCTCAGTATAAAATTTTTATATAGAAAATTTTCGATACAAAAATTTTTATAGAAAATTTTTGGTATAAAAATTTTATATAGAAAATTTTCAGTATCAAAATTTTATATCGAAAATTTTCGGTATAAACATTTTATTTAGGAAATTTCCGGTGTAAAAATTTTATATAGACAATTTTCGGTATACAAATTGTATATGGAAAATTTCCGGTATAAAAATTCTAAAAAAATTTTCGTTTTTTTTTTGGTATCAAAATTTTCCAAAGTAAATTTTGGGTATAAAGATATTATATAGAAAATTTTCAGTAACAAATTTTATATAGAAAGTTTTCAGTTTTAAAATTTTATATAGAAAATTTTCAGTATAAAAAATTTTCGATACAAGATTTTGAATAGAAAATTTTCGGACAAAATTTTAAATAGAAAATTTTCGGATAAAAATTTTATAGAGAATTTTCTTTACCAAAAATTATATAGAAAATTTTCGGTATCAAAATTTTATATAGAAAATTTTTTCGTTATAAAAATTTTATATAGAAAATTTTTTCGTTATAAAAATTTTATATAGAAAATTTTCGATATCAAAATTTTATATAAAAAATCAAAATGTTATTTTATTTTATTTAGAAAATTTTCGGTGGAAAAATTTTATATAGAAAATTTTTGGTATCAAAATTTTGTACAAAAATTTTTTTATAAAAACTTTCGATATAAAAATTTTATACTGAAAATTTTCTATAGAAAATTTTTGGTATAAAAATTTTATATACAAAAATTTTGGCATAAAAATTTTAAAAATCAAATTTTCGGTATCAAAATTTTATATAGCAAATTTACGGTACAAAAATTTTATATAGAAAATTTACTGTATAAAAATTTTATATAAAAAATTTTCGGTATACAAATTTTATATAGAAAATTTTCAGTAGAAAAATTTTTTGTAGAAAATTTTCGGTATAAACATTTTATAAAGAAAATTCTCGGTATAAACATTTTTTATGTCAAAATTCGGTATCAAAATTCTATAAAAAAATTTTTTGATACAAAAAATTTTATATAGAAAATTTTTGGTATTAAATTTTATAAAGAAGATTTTCGACATCAAAATTTTGTATAAAAAATTTTCTATACAAAAAAATTATATAGAAAAATTTCGGTTTAAAAATTTTATATAGAAAATTTTTGGTTTAGAAATTGTTTAAAGAAAATTTTCGGTGCCAAAATTTTATATAAAAAATTTTCGGAATAAAAATTTTATATAGAAAATTTATGGTATAAAAATTTTCAATATAAAATTTTTCTATAGAAAATTTTCAATATAAAAGTTTTCTATAGAAAATTTACATGAAATTTTTTCTATAGAAATTTTCAATGTTAAGTTTTTCTATAAAAAAATTTTCAATATAAATTTTTCTATAAAAAATTTTCAATATTAATTTTTCTAAAGAAAATTTTCAATATAAATTTTTATATAGAAAATTTTTAAAATTTTTTTAGAAAAAATTTTCAGTATAAATTTTTTTCTATAGAAAATTTTAAATGTATTTTTTTCTATAGCAAATTTTTAATTTACATTTTCTATAGAAAATTGTAAATATAAATTTTTTTATAGAAAATTTTCTACACAAAAATTGTCTATTGAAAATTTCCAATAAATATTTTTTCTATAGAAAATTTTTAAAATAATTTTTTTCTTTAGAAAATTTTCAATATACAGTTTTTCTATAGAAAATTTTTAATATAAATTTTTTCTATAGAAAATTTTCAATACTTTTTTTTAAAGAAAATTTTCAGAATTAACTTTTTTTCTATAGAAAATTTTAGAATAAGGACTTTTTATAGAAAATTTTATATAAAGAAAAATTTGGATTTACATTTTTTCTTCAGAAAATATTCAATATAAGTTTTTTTCTATGGGAAATTATCAATGTTTTTTTGTGAAAAGAAAATTTTCTTCTTCTGTTATCCTTGACTGACAATGGAGCATAGGGCCTCAATTGGTTTCATTCATCAGGATATTCTTGCATAGATTAGGCACCTCCAAAATCCTTGTGCCAGCTGCCGTATCAGGAGGATTTCTCGCATGATTACCCCTTCGAGTATATTCTGTAATATTGTTCCTTTCCATGCTTAAAACATCGTAAGTGCTAAGTCGATGGATGATGAGTCCAAAGACAAGAGCCACGTTTGTAAAGCGAGCCGCTCGACCCGAGACAGACGCCCACTTTTAGCCGCAACTAACAT
This sequence comes from Stomorhina lunata, assembly GCA_933228675.1. Lineage (NCBI taxonomy): Eukaryota > Metazoa > Arthropoda > Insecta > Diptera > Rhiniidae > Stomorhina > Stomorhina lunata. Next base: position 18,965,579 of record OW121742.1, read on the forward strand.
GTTGAACAGACGCTACAGTTTCGTACTTCACCAAGTACAATTATCTTAGACCCTTAGACCAAATACGTCGGAATGGCTCCAATAAAACTCCCTCTCACATTGGCCCTGACCTAAAATCCCACTCGGGTTACTTACCGCATCTTTAACTAGGTTGCTCAGGTTTCCAGGATGTACCACTAGGAGGTGTGAGTAGGAATTGAATGCAGTTGTCACCCGTAAGCAGGAAACCCAGGCAACAACTGCATCCCATTTACATCCCAAAAAGAAAATTTTAAGTACAAACTTTTTTTCTATAGAAAATTTTAGAATATGGACTATCTATAGAAAATTTTCGAAAATTTTCAAAAAAAAATTGATTTACATTTTTCAATATCAATTTATTCTACAGAAAATTTTCGATATAAAGATTTTGTAGAAAAATTTTTTAAATAAAGATTTTGTATAAAAAATTTTCGATGTAAATCATTTCTGTAGTAAATTTTTCGAAATAAAGAATTTTATATAAAAAAATTTTGATTTGCATTTTTTCTTCAGAAAATATTCAATATAAGTTTTTTTTATAGAAAATTTTCGATATAAATGTTTTCTATAGAATTTTTTCTATATGCATTTTTTACAATATATTTTCTATAAAAAATTTTCGATACAAAGATTTTCTATAAAATATTTTCGATACAAAGATTTTCTATCAAAAATTTTCGATTTAAATTTTTCTTTTGAAAATTTTCAACATAAAAATTTTTTATAAAATTTTCCTTATGGCAAATTACGACCCAGACTAGGATTATATCCATGAGATACACTTTAACTGAAATTTTGGCTAGGATCATGATTTATATTGTATGTAAGACTATGAGTTAAGCTTTTATAATTCGTAGTTTGTGTAATAATTTTAGTCATATTCTAGACTATGACTTAAACTATACCGACACTATTACAAATAAAGTGTGCATGGCAATAAATTGACCTTAACTTTTTGATATATTCTCTGACATTAACAATTACTATAATTCGACTATGACTTTCAAATTTTCTACTCCATAAACTATGAATATCACTTTTATGTTATGTAGCAAATTATATGACAAAACGATTCTTGCTTTCAGTGTATCAATGAGACAGCATAAATTAAATCAATCTGTAGACTAAAGTATTATATTTAAAAACATGTTGCTCCAATGTAAAAAGGAAAACAAAACTGTCAACTAATGTCGCGTGTATTAAAATGCAAAGCAAAGAAAAAAAACTTGAGGTAACCACAAACTAACAACTGACTATTAGATGTCTAAATATTTCACTCTTTAAAAAGGAAATATGTAGAAAAAATTACAAGCAATTATGGTGGTTTTAATTTACAGTGTGAGGTTGTTTTTCTAAAAAAGTTTCTCATATCTTTTTTAGTTTGGAGTAAAAAAAACACTCTTGAATTTTTGCATAAAAAAGTAATTAAACAAAAATGCTGATTTATGTTTAAACTTTTGAAGTTAACGCATTAACACTTCATTTCATTTTTGAAATTACAGTCAAGACAAATGCAGAATATTAAACCGAACAAAAACTTTATAGTCCAGCTGTAGTTAGAAACAAGTTGCTGTCTTAAGTCTTTTGTTTTTTTAAATGAGGTTTCTTTACTTCAATCGCTCTAAAGCTGAACTTAAGCACATAAATTATATAAATAATATTAAAAAATAATTACTTTGTAACAAATTAATTTAATTTAAAACCCCATGAGAACAATAACAGATTATTATTGATATTGTTATGGACTGAAAACTTTCAATCACCAACAACTAAAGCCACTAACAAACGGCAAGACAGCAATCACCCATTCAAACAACCAGTTGACATTTCCAAGTAATTAAACTTTTAAGAACAAAATGCTTAAAAATTATTGAGTTTTTTCTGTTTTGCAACAAATAATTCTCTTATATTCAATTATAGATATTATGGAATAAAGTTTTTTTTTTTACAAGATACAAGTATGTGGGCAGAATGTTTCTATATGTTTGTCAGAGTTTTGTACAAATAAATTGTTTGGTTTTATGAGATTAAGTGCGAAATAAATTTCTTAATTGTATGTAAAATATTGATAAGAAATCACATTTTGCCCAGTAAGGAAATGCATTTTGTTTACAGTTTAGTGATCATTTGAATTTTTTAAATGTATGTATTTACATGACATTGTGGGTAATTAATTAATATTTTCTTATCTCGATTACTAATAATAGCTGACAATGTTTTATGAGTTTGTAATTAGAGACCTTCGAAATATATGGCCTGGGGAAAGATTGATGGGAATGAATGTTTGGCTTCCGCTTTTGTAGAAAACAGTAAAATTTTTGAAGCTTCTGGTTCCATTGTGTCTTGGATTATGAATCAGACTATGCCTGAGGCCATGAACTAAACTATAATTTAATCCTATCTGAGACTATTTTCTAAAGAAAATCTTTATATCGAAAATTTTCTATAGAAAATCTTTATATCGAAAATTTTCGATAGAAAATCTTTATATCAAAAATTTTCTATAGAAAATTTTTATTTCGAAAATTTTCTAAGAAAATTTTTATATTGAAAATTTTCTATAGAAAATTTTTATATCGAAAATTTTCTATAGACAATTTTCTATAAAAAATTTTTATATCGAAAATTTTCTATAGAAAATTTTTATATCGAAAATTTTCTATAAAAAATTTTTATATCGAAAATTTTCTATAGAAAATTTTTATATCGAAAATTTTCTATAGAAAATTTTTATATCGAAAATTTTCTATAGAAAATTTTTATATCGAAAATTTTCTATAGAAAATTTTTATATCGAAAATTTTCTATAGAAAATTTTTATATCGAAAATTTTCTATAGAAAATTTTTATATCGAAAATTTTCTATAGAAAATTTTTATATCGAAAATTTTCTATAGAAAATTTTTATATCGAAAATTTTCTATAGAAAATTTTTATATCGAAAATTTTCTATAGAAAATTTTTATATCGAAAATTTTCTATAGAAAATTTTTATATCGAAAATTTTCTATAGAAAATTTTTATATCGAAAATTTTCTATAGAAAATTTTTATATCGAAAATTTTCTATAGAAAATTTTTATATCGAAAATTTTCTATAGAAAATTTTTATATCGAAAATTTTCTATAAAAAATTTTTATATCGAAAATTTTCTATAGAAAATTTTTATATAGAAAATTTTCTATAGAAAATTTTTATATCGAAAATTGTCTATAGAAAAGGTTTATATCGAAAATTTTCTATAAAAAAATTTTTTATCGAAAATTTTCTATAGAAAATTTTTTTATCGAAAATTTTCTATAGAATATTTTTTTATCGAAAATTTTCTATAGAAAATTTTTTTATCGAAAATTTTCTAAAATCTTTATATTGAAAATTTCTTTAGAAAATCTTTATATCGAAAATTTTCTATAGAAAATTTTTATATCGAAAATTTTCGATAGAAAATCGTTATATCGAAAGCGTTTAAATCGAAAATTTTCGATAAAAAATTGTCTATAGAATATTTTAATATTAAAAATTTTTTATAAAAAATTTTTATATCGAAAATCTTCTATAGGATATTTTTATATCGACAAGTCAAATTTTCTATAGAATTTATGTCGAAAATTTTCTGTAGAAAAGTTGTATATCAAAAAAAAATTTATATTAAATATTATATCAGATTGTGATCGTAGAACTATTCTTAACAATAAAAATTGTTGAAACTAATAATTGCGATATTAAATAATAGAAAAAATTTCCTAATTTTCCCCAACATTAGTTACACTGTCTTATATTATTTATCAGCCACTTGTTGTCGTTTCTGGCAATCAAATTTCAATATTGACACAAAGTGAAAAAAATTATTTTCCCTCTGCGAAAAGAAATGAAAACAAGAGGGACCAATGAGCAAACAAACAAATGAACGAACGGTCCGGTCCTTATTTAAAGACATGACTAACGAAAGTAAAAGTTGTGTAATAAAAGCATGAAACGATTTTATTTGTAGTGGCGAATCGCATAAAGTTACAACAATTGCCAAAGTTGTAACCGAAATTCATTTATTTTTTATATCTATTTATTTATTTAGCCATTTTTATAGTCAATTGCCATGGTACGATTGAGAGTGTATATATTACTAGTTTTTTGACTTTTGTGTTTTATATTACAACTCCCGCGCTATAGAAGTTTCAAACACGATCACCTTAAAATTTTGCAGGCCAAAACATGAGCATGTAGGAAAGCTGGGATGAGTAATAGCGACTTAGAGGGCTGTACTTTCGTGAATCAGATGATGTAAGTCATGGTCTTAGTCTAAGTCATAGTCTAAGTCATAGTCTTAGTCATAGTCTAAATCATAGTCTAAGTCATAGTCTAAGTCATAATTTAAGTCATAGTCTAAGTCATAGTCTAAGTCATAGTCTAAGTCATAGTCTAAGTCATAGTCTAAGTCATAGGGCTGTACTTTCGTGAATCAGATGATGTAAGTCATGGTCTTAGTCTAAGTCATAGTCTAAGTCATAGTCTTAGTCATAGTCTAAATCATAGTCTAAGTCATAGTCTAAGTCATAATCTAAGTCATAGTCTAAGTCATAGTCTAAGTCATAGTCTAAGTCATAGTCTAAGTCATAGTCTAAGTCATAGTCTAAGTCATAGTCTAAGTCATAGTCTAAGTCATAGTCTAAGTCATAGTCTAAGTCATAGTCTAAGTCATAGTCTAAGTCATAGTTTAATACATAGTCTTAGTCTAAGTCATATTCTAAGTCATAGTCTAAGTCATAGCCTAAGTCATAGTCTAAGTCATAGCCTAAGTCATAGTCTAAGTCATAGTCTAAGTCATGGTCTAAGTCATAGTCTAAGTCATAGTCTAAGTCATAGTCTAAGTCATAGTCTAAGTCATAGTCTAAGTCATAGTTTAAGTCATAGTCTAAGTCATAGTCTAAGTCATAGTCTAAGTCTAAGTCATAGTCTAAGTCATAGTCTAAGTCATAGTCTAGGTCATAGTCTAAGTCATAGTCTAAGTCATAGTCTAAGTCATTGTCTAAGTCATAGTCTAAGTCATAGTCTAAGTCATAGTCTAAGTCATAGTCTAAGTCATAGTCTAAGTCATAGTCTAAGTCATAGTCTAAGTCATAGTCTAGGTCATAGTCTAAGCCAAATTCTAAGTCATAGTTAAAGTCATAGTCTATGTCGTATTCAAAATCATAGTTTTAGTCATCGTCTAAGTCATAGCCTAAGTCATAGACTAAGTCAAAGTCAAAGCAATCATCAATGTTACAGCTTAAGTCACAGTTAAAGTAAAATATGCCCACTCGAACGCATTATACCCTCCTTAATAGTACCGCTCCAGCGTACTAAAAGTGGCTTGTTTGGTTAGTGGTAAGTAGTTTTTTTCCATTGCATTGATTGCAAATAGAGTTCAAAGTTTAAATTTAACCAAAATATAGCTTGTTACGATATTTGATAGAAAAACTGCAACAACTCCTTTAATGTGGGTTATATACAGTAACAAATGATATGAAAAACGGAGGAATAAAATACATGGCCTTAAGCCGAAACTTGAGCAAGTACTAACTATGAGAGATTAAAAAGCTAGAAAACAAGCAGCTGTATTTATTTACGTATTAGCTTCAACAGCATTATAATACCAAATAAACAAATTTTTAAATTTTAAAATCACAAAAATTCAAATCATATATTTCTAGAATAAAAATTACTTCATATTTTTTTATATATAAAACTTCACAATTAAGATCATAAAATTTAAACGAGCCATCATTAAAGTGATAACATTAAGTGTCTGACACTTTAAAAAAGTCACTTTATTCTTTTCTTCTATTGGAATCTTGCTTTATTAATATCATATTTATTTCTTTATCTTATCTCAAGATCTGTTTTTAATATTACAAATAATATTGCCTAATATTCGCTGATCAAACTGAATATTGTCGTAAAATTAATGCTTGAGCTATAAAATCTTTAAAACAAATAATAAGTGTCTTTTCGTTGAGTTTTATCTTATAATGGTCAGTTAGTTTAGATGAAATACGTATGCACATTTAATATCAGTTTTTAATAATTTTTTATTGCTGGTTTTATGGTTAAAAGGAACCTATTAAAATTATATTTTATTAATTTTTTATATCTTCTTTTTATGCAAAAATTAATTTTGCATAAGTTAAGATATAAAATCAAAAGACTTAGGAAGCAAACTTTATTTAGGGCTTATCTGATGAAAACATTTGTTTTACATGTGTTTCACATAAAAATGGGATTATGGGCTTATATGAATAGATCGTGAGAAATTAAAATATTAAATACTATAATAAAATCAGAGTTATAGTATTAGTTGTAGAAAAAGTCATGGATATTAAATGTAGAAATTTTCTTCATAAATTTTTCTATAGAAAATTGTTGATACAAAGATTTTCTACGGAAAATTTTTGATAGAAAGTTTATTATATACTGTTTTTTATAAAACTTTGCAATGTAAAAATTTTCTATAGAAAACTTTCGATATAAAGGTAAACAATAGAAAATTCTTTATATAAAGGTTTTCAATAAAAGATTTTCGATATAAATTTTTTATATAGAAATTTTTTGATACAAATTTTTTATATAGAAAATTTTTTATACAAATTTTTTATATAGAAAACTTTTGATAAATATTTTTTATATAGAAAATTTTCTATAAAAAATGTTCGAAAAAATAACAAAATAGTCGGGATGTAAATATTATTCAAAAAGAAGTGTATTCGCATTTGATCCCTAATCTGTTACATTTATTTAGTAATGTAACTATAGAAAATTTTCGATATAAAAATTTTCTATAGAAAATTTTCGATATAAAAATTTTCTATAGAAATTTTTCGATATAAAAATTTTCTATAGAAATTTTTCGATATAAAAATTTTCGGTAGAAAATTTTCGATATTAAAATTTTCGGTAGAAAATTTTCGATATAAAAATTTTCGGTAGAAAATTTTCGATATAAAAATTTTCTATAGAAAATTTTCTATATAAAATTTTTCTATAGAAAATTTTCGATATAAAATTTTTATATAGAAAATTTTTATATAGAAAATTTTCTATAGAAAATTTTCGATATAAAAATTTTCTATAGAAAATTTTCGATATAAAAATTTTCTATAGAAAATTTTCGATATAAAAATTTTCTATAGAAAATTTTCGATATAAACATTTTCTATAGAAAATTTTCGATATAAACATTTTCTATAGAAAATTTTCGATATTAAAATTTTTTATAGAAAATTTTCGATATAAAAATTTTCTATAGAAAATTTTCGATATAAAAATTTTCTATAGAAAATTTTCGATATAAAAATTTTCTATAGAAAATTTTCGATATAAAAATTTTCTATAGAAAATTTTCGATATAAAAATTTTCTATAGAAAATTTTCGATATAAAAATTTTCTATAGAAAATTTTCGATATAAAAATTTTCTATAGAAAATTTTCGATATAAAAATTTTCTATAGAAAATTTTCGATATAAAAATTTTCTATAGAAAATTGTCGATATAAAAATTTTCTATAGAAAATTTTCGATATAAAAATTTTCTATAGAAAATTTTCGATATAAAAATTTTCTATAGAAAATTTTCGATATAAAAATTTTCTATAGAAAATTTTCGATATAAAAATTTTCTATAGAAAATTTTCGATATAAAAATTTTCTATAGAAAATTTTCGATATAAAAATTTTCTATAGAAAATTTTCGATATAAAAATTTTCTATAGAAAATTTTCGATATAAAAATTTTCTATAGAAAATTTTCTATAGAAAATTTTCGATATAAAAATTTTCTATAGAAAATTTTCGATATAAAAATTTTCTATAGAAAATTTGCGATATAAAAATTTTCTATAGAAAATTTTCGATATAAAAATTTTCTATAGAAAATTTTCGATATAAAAATTTTCTATAGAAAATTTTCGATATAAAAATTTTCTATAGAAAATTTTCGATATAAAAGATTCCTATAGAAAATGTTTGATATAAAAATTTTTTATAGAGATTTTTCGATACAAAAATTCTCTGTAGCAAATTTTCGATATAAAAATTTTCTATAGCAAGCTTTCGGTATAAAAATTTTCTAAAGAAAATTTTCGATATATAAAACTTCTATAGAAAGTTTTTGATATCATAATTTTCTAAAAGAAAATTTTGATATTAGAAGTTACTATAAAAAAATTTTAATATAAAAATTTTCTCTAGCAAATTATCGACATAAAAATTTTCAAAAAAAAATTTTTGATATAAAAATTTTCTTTAGAAAATATTAGATATAAAAGTTTTCTATAGAAAATTTTCAACGTAAAAATTTTCTTTAGAAAATTTTCGATATAAAAATTTTCTGTAACAAATTATTGATATAAACATTTTCTTTAGAAAATTTTCAATATAAAATTTTCTATAGAAAATTTTCGATATAAAAACTTTCTATAGAAAATTTTCGATATAAATATTTTCTGAAAGATATTATTGATATAAACATTTTCTTTAGAAAATTTTCAATATAAAAATTTTTTTTTAAAAATTTTTGATATAAAATTTTTCTATAGAAAATTTTCGATATAAAAATTTTCTACAGAAAATTTTCGATATAAAATTTTTCTAGGGAATGATTTTGTATAGAAAATGTTTAATAAAAAGATTTTCTATAGAAAATTTTTGATACCAAGATTTTTTTTATAAAAATTTTTGATATAAAAATTTTGTATTAAAAATTTTGTATATAAATTTCTTCTATAGAAAATTTTCGATATAAAAAAGTTTTATAGAAAATTTTCGATATAAAAATTTTGTATAAAAAATTTTATATATAAAAATTTTCTAAAGAAAATTTTCGTTATACGAATTGTCTATAGAGAATTTTCGATAGAAAATTTTCAATATAAATAAGATTTTCTATAGAAAATTTTCGAGATAAAAATTTTTTATCGAAAATTTTCTACATAAAAATTTTCTATCGGAAGTTTTCGATATAAAAATTTTCTATCGGAAATTTTCGATATAAAAATTTTCTATCGAAAATTTTCGATATAAAATCTTTCTACAGAAAATTTTCTATAGAAAATTTTTGATATAGAAATTTTCTATAGAAAATTTTTAATATAGGGGTTTAAGTAGAAAATTTTCGATATAAAGAATTTTCCACAAAAAGTATTCTATAGAATATTTTTAGTTTGAGCTTAGTTCTACTTATCTTAATATCAATTCTTTATAGTTTTTGGGCTTAAGACTTCACGAATGAAATTTTTTGTGCATTTCATTATTTAGTTTAACCAAAATCGGCTTCTCTTGTTTGTCTTATATAAATTTTAACAAATTCCCGCACGTGCTATTTTTTTTTCTGCCATATATGACCAAAGTTTTAGATCTCGTTGCATTTCATGTCTAACAAATCATAACTTTTTCTTTAAATATATCTCTAAATTAACTATTAATTGCTCTTTAAACAAAACAAAAAAAAAAACTCAAATTAAATGAATTTGAAATTGTCTGGAAAACAATCAAATCGTTTCAATTCAAATCACGTTTTTCGATACGAGAACAAACGGCTAATGTTTAAATAAGGTAACGTTTTTTTCTATCAAAAAATTAATATATTTTAAATCGTTTTCCATTTTATTTTGTTGAAATCATTATATGTAGTTTAACTCCTTTTTCATTATTTTCATTTTTTTTCTGAATTTTTTGAGAGGTGGTCAAAATATTTAATATAATATTTTCCTTAATGATCCAGACCAGATCATTATTATGTATGAATGTTTGATCATATATGTATGTGCTCCATATGTGGGTTGTTAGTTATGGTTTTCAGAAAAATAAAATCAAAAAAAGTCTTAAGGAATTTTTAATAGTTTTTTGTTAATACAATTTATACTAAATTGCTTCAAAAGGATTTATTATAATATTTTTAACGTTATGTTTCTGTTTACTTCGTTATGGTTTTTTAGTATTTTATATATTTTTTGTAAATTTCCCTAGAGGCTAGAAAAATTGAGTAATAACTTTGCTAATTGTTGCGGCATACGAGAGACGAAAATGTGGCACAAAAACAGCAACAACAACAACTAAAAGAACTCGAAAAAAACAACAACGAAAAACTTAACAATTGATTTATTTGCGTTAACGCCACACTTTGCTGTAATAAATACAATAAACATAGAGTCAAACAGAGGGACGGACTAAGTAAAACATATGCATGTATGAATATTATTAATCCAGCAAAAAATTTTGTTACAGATATAAGAAATCTTATACTATTTAAAAACCAAACTTCCGTGTCTCTTTTGTCTTAAGAACTCAAACTTGAATCCCAAAGTTTCTGTCGAAATATTGAAAAAATTGTTTGAGTTGTTCGCTGGGTTATGTTTGAGAATGCTTGTAGCAACACGATACCATAACATTGCCCCAATGTTATATGAGTTATATTAAAAACGAATGTATTTAAACAAAACTAAAAAGCATTTAAGAAAAAAAAAAAAATCTTCGTTATCTTTTATTTCTAGGCATCCACTACGAAGCGCACGATGGGGCAGAAATAAAAAAGGAGTCAAACAAAAAGCTTAAAATTTGTATGAAACTTATCTTATTCAATAGATAATTACTATGACTTAGACTACCAAGACTTAGACTATGTCCTAAACTGTGACTTTTATTTGACATAGAACATGACTTAGACTATGGCTTAGACTATGACTTAGACTATGACTAAGACTATGACTTAGACTATGACTTAGACTATGACTTAGACTAAGACTTAGACTATGACTTAGACTATGACTTAGACTATGACTTAGACTATGACTTAGACTATGACTTAGACTATGACTTAGACTATGACGTAGACTATGACTTAGACTATGACTTAGACTATGACTTAGACTATGACTAAGACTATGACTTAGACTATGACTTAGACTATGACTTAGACTATGACTTAGACTATGACTTAGACTATGACTTAGACTATGACTTAGACTATGACTTAGACTATGACTTAGACTATGACTTAGACTATGACTTAGACTATGACTTAGACTATGACTTAGACTATGACTTAGACTATGACTTAGACTATGACTTAGACTATGACTTAGACTATGACTTAGACTATGACTTAGACTATGACTTAGACTATCACTTAGACTATGACTTAGACTATGACTTAGACTATGACTTAGACTATGACTTAGACTATGACTTAGACTATGACTTAGACTTTGAATAAGACTATGACTTAGACTATAACTTACACTAAAATAGAAAATTTTTGAAATATTTCCTATAAAAATATACAATTTTTGAAATATATCCTATAAAAAAAGAAAATTTTTGAAAAATTTCCTATAAAAAAAGAAAATTTTTGAAAAATTTCCTATAAAAATAGAAAATTTTTGAAAAATTTCCTATAAATAGAAAATTTTTTTGAAAAATTTCCTATAAATAGAAAATTTTTTTGAAAAATTTCCTATAAAAATATAAAATTTTTGAAATAATTCCTAAAAAAATATAAAATTTTTGAAATAATTCCTATAAAAATATAAAATTTTTGAAATATAACCTATAAAAATATAAAATTTTTGGAAAATTTCCTATAAAAATAGATAATTTTTGAAAAATTTCCTATAGAAATAGAAAATTTTTGAAAAATTTCCTATAAAAATAGAACATTTTTGAAAAATTTCCTATAAAAATACAAAATTTTTGAAAAATTTCCTATAAAAATAGAAAATTTTTGAAAAATTTTCTTATAAAAATAGGAAATTTTTGAAAAATTCCCTATAAAAATAGGAAATTTTTGAAAAATTCCCTATAAAAATAGGAAATTTTTGAAAAATTCCCTATAAAAATAGGAAATTTTTGAAAAATTCCCTATAAAAATAGGAAATTTTTGAAAAATTCCCTATAAAAATAGGAAATTTTTGAAAAATTCCCTATAAAAATAGAAAATTTTTGAAAAATTTCCTATAAAAATAGAAAATTTTTGAAAAATTTCCTATAAAAATAGAAAATTTTTGAAAAATTTCCTATAAAAATAGAAAATTTTTGAAAAATTTCCAATAAAAATAGAAAATTTTTGAAAAATTTCCTATAACAAGTAAGAGTGGTATATTCGGCTTTGCCGAATCTTGGATACCCTTCACCAATGGTGTTCCAAAAGTACTTAATGTAATTCGTAGCAATATTTGGTTATACTAGTTTTATATGCAAAGAGTCTTTAAAATTAAGAGTCGGAAAACGAAAACCTTTTCGGTGGCGTCATCATCTAGAATAGTTATGCACCCAAAGGTTAGGTTGGACAGGTGGCTGATGTCTAGGGAAGCTTCACTTGGGTTCTAAAGTGGTCCCTTTGTGAAAGATAATGATTACTAGACTACAAGTAGAGAATGCATATTTAAGCCAGCCAGTAGCTTCGAAATAAAATAGGCACATATTTTACGAACATTTAATAAAGTTCGATAGACCAGATAAACCATGCAGAAAAGCTGCTTCAAAATATAGATGCCCTTAGATTTGCAATAGCACATCGATTTGATGAAGTTTAAGTATTCTGACATGCAACCCAAAAACGCTGTACCCAGTGAGGGTTGTGCACTTTAATTCGTACGAATTATCCAACTAGTAAAAGTTCTTGATTAGTTATGTAAAACTCTGAAGTTAGCGGACTGATTTAGGTCAAAGCTTTAACAATGATTGTCAATGTATACAAGCCTTAAAATTATAGGGTATACACTCTTACTTTTAGATATATACGTGAAATATATAGCTTTTGAATGGATGGTTATCAGCTTTGTCGGAAAAGTTTACTTATTAATTTGAAGTTAGTTAATTAATTAAAATGAACACTTCATCAATAATATTTGGGATGTATTGTTCTTTCGATCTGTCCGATGGATGTTTGGAAAGTTTTGCTCTAGTTCTTTGTGCAATTTTAATGTGATTTAATTTATCAGCATTAAATCGATTCCCGGTCGGGTTTATATGGGAGATTTCACTAAATGTGAATAGAGCTCGCCCATTTTCAATATCGAACTTTTCAAGAGATCAGAAATACTTTTGTCAAATGTTGTCCCTCTAGAAAGTTTATTTTAGGCGCTATTGTCCTGAATATCAATATTGTACAACGTCTTTATACTAAATGTCATCATCATATCTATTATAATTTGTCATTTATTAGCTACTAAGAGATTGCCTTAGGCGAAGTTATACGGGATCAATTGTCAAACGTGAACGGATTTCTCCCAATTGGAATTAAAAAATTTAAATTTTTGTTGATATGTGAGATACTTACATACATATGTAGGTTTTGAACGGATATCATGTAATTATCTGCATTTTTGTACTTCCTAGGAAGATTACCTATAATTTGATGTATAATACATTCTCAAATGTTATCATAATGTTCAAAAGTCAGACACAAAATTAAGATAAATGCAGTGTGTCCGTCTGCTAAAACCAGATTTGTGGAGCTCCTGAATTGTCCCACCCTGAATTTCAACATTGTCGATCAAAACACCATCACTTTAACGCTAAATTATATCTACCACAAATTACAGAATGCATCAGGATTTAGATTTAGATCCCCTGCGAAGGACGCTATTAAACTTCATCAAAATAAACATCTGAGATATCGACAAAACAGGAGCTCCAAAAACTTGACTACAACAGAAAAAAGGACAGACAGGTAGACGGACGGACATGTAGACGGACGGACAAACAAACAGACGGACGGACGGGCAAACAAACAGACGGACGGACAGACGGACGGACAGACGGACGGAGGTCGCGAAATCGATTCTTGTGCCGATTCTGAGTTGATCGGTACAATTTGAATGGTATTCATAATCAGATTTGTGGAGTATATATATCAGATTTTAGAAAATCCTCCCGTAAAGAACGATGTCAAATTTCATCACAATCGGTCCATAAACACCTGAGATATCGCTGAAACAATACTTACAAAATGTAAACAAAATTTCTTAGACACGTACTTTGGGCAATTTGCTGTACATCAAATGTAGTGTTATGGCGATATCTCAATTGTTTATAGACCGCTTTTGATAAAATTTAATAACGTGCTTGGTGGGGGAATTTCCTAAAATCTGATATAACATTTATGTAGGTCCGTACTAAAGGAGGATAGTTTTTCCTATTTCTGCATTTAATTTTTTCAACAAACATTCTCTAATGTGTACTTTGTGCAATTTGCGATACATCAAATTCAGTGTTTTGGCGATATCTCAGTTGTTTATGGACCGATTTTGATAAAATTTTACAGAGTGCTTTGGGAAAATATTTCCTACAATCTGATATATAACATATTATCACATGTACACCAGGAGTATCTTTTTTCTCTTGTTATTTAAAAGTGTGTTTCAATCAAAAATTTTAAAATTTTCGTCTAATTTTTGGTATTTTTTCGATATTTTCGGTGTTTATAAACCGATTTTAATGAAATTTAATAGCGTTCATTGCGGGAGAATTTCCTAAAATCTGATATATAATTTATGTAAGTCCATCCTCCAGGGGCTTCAGAAACTTGATTTCAACAGACAGACAGACAGACGGACGGACAGACAGACAGACAGACAGACAGACAGACGGACATCGCTTAATCGATTCTCCTCCCGATTCTGAGTCGATCGGTATAATTTTTATGGGGTCTACGATCATTACAAACGGAATCACAAACTTATAATACCCTTTCACCTATTGGTGAAGGGTATAAAAATACAAAATTTTTGCAAAAATTCCTATAAAAATAGAAAATTTTTGAAAAATTTCCTATAAAAATAGAAAATTTTTGAAAAATTTCCTATAAAAATAGAAAATTTTTGAAAAATTTCCTATAAAAATAGAAAATTTTTGAAAAATTTCCAATAAAAATAGAAAATTTTTGAAAAATTTCCTATAAAAATAGAAAATTTTTGCAAAAATTCCTATAAAAATAGAAAATTTTTTTAAAAATTTCCTATAAAAATAGAAAATTTTTGAAAAATTTCCAATAAAAATAGAAAATTTTTGAAAAATTTCCAATAAAAATAGAAAATTTTTGAAAAATTTCCTATAAAAATAGAAAATTTTTGAAAAATTTCCTATAAAAATAGAAAATTTTTGAAAAATTTCCTATAAAAATAGAAAATTTTTGAAAAATTTCCTATAAAAATAGAAAATTTTTGAAAAATTTCCTACAAAAATAGAAAATTTTTGAAAAATTTCCTATAAAAATAAGAAATTTTTGAAAAATTTCCTATAAAAATAGAAAATTGCTGAAAGCTTTCATATAAAAATAGAAAATTTGTAAAAAAAATCCTATCAAAATAAGAAATTTTTGAAAAATTTCCCATAAAAATAAGATATTTTTGAAAAATTTCCTATAAAAATAGAAATTTGTTTTAAATATTTCCTATAAAAATAGAAAATTTTTGTTGAAAAATTTCCTATAAAAATAGAAAATTTTTGAAAAAATTTTGAAAAAAAATTCCTATAAAAATAGAAAATTTTTCAAAAATTTCTTGTAAAAAAAGAAAATTTTTAAAAAATTTCTTATAAAATAAATTTTTTTTTTAAATTTCCTATAAAAATAGAAAACTTTTCTATAAAAATAGAAAATTTTTAAAAAAATTTCTTATAAGAATGGAAAATTTTTGAAATTACTTATAAAAATAAGAATTTTTTGAAAAATTCTTACAAAAAAATTAAGAAATTTTTAAAATTTTTTACATAAAAATAAGAAAATTTGAAAATTGAAAATTTTTTTAAAAATAGAAAGTTTTACTACTTCCCCATTTTGCCATATCTTGCAACCATAGCCTTTTTTTGATAGTGAATGAATACTTGTTTATTGAATTAATTTTGAAAAATTGCAAATTGATTAATCGTTAAAGTTTTTAGCAACTCTCCATTAAAGCCAATTCATTCATTCATTCAAAATACATTCATAACATAAATGCTAGTTCTAGCCTAAATGAAAAAGAAATCGCATATTAAATTAAAGAAAAAGACTCCTCTGGACCAAACCAAAATGTGGGGCCAACAATATTTATGACTATTTTTAATAGTTGTAACCAATAGCCAACCGACCAACATTCATGGATACGAGTACTATTATCAGCCCCAGCATCCGTATAAAATGTAGAGCAGTCGAATGAACATCTAAACAAACATTTCTATATTTATATTTTAATATGTTTCAGATTTGTTGCTTTTCTTAGCTCTTTTTTCATAAATATCTTGTCGGTATGTTAACAACCATATTCTGCCATTCAAGAGCCCATAAGTAGTAGATTTATGAATTTTTTTCTTGTTTGTTTTAACATAAATATTTTTTCTCCTTTTATTATTATCTATCTATTATTACTAGAGTATTGTTATATTTTTGTGTCTTTTGTTGTTGTTGCTATTACTGATAGAGTTATAAAAGCTCATGATATTGATTTATGACAAATACGATAAAATTGTTGTAACCGGATTAAAACAAACACTACCAACATACGATTGTTGTTTGTGGAAGTGTCTTTTGATTTAGTATGATACCATAATTGTTGCATAGTTGCATAAATAAAATAAAAAATCTCTGTTGGTTTTATGAAAAATTATCTTAAGAAGTAAGTGATTTTTTTTTCTCTGCATTTGAAAACAAATTAATTTTTAATAAGTGTTTCTTAGCCGATGGTTACATTTACGGAAACAATTAAATTATCAACGCTTAAGTTTAATCAGTCCGTTTATGAAATTATTAATTAATAAAGTCATTTAAAATGTGATAATCCTGGCTTGTTAATAGCTGGGTAATTTATTATGCTTGAAAAATTGGCATAAAAAATATTTATTAGAATTTTTTAAACACTTAAAATTTTTCTATAGGAAATTTTCAAATATTTTTGATTTTTTATTGAAAATTTTTCAAAAATTACTTACCTTTAAAAAGAAATGTAATATTTTTAAAAAATTTCTTATTTTTGTAGAAAATTTTTAAAAATTTCTATTTTTATAGCAAATTTTTCAAAAATTTCTCAATTTTATAAAAAAAAAAAAATTAAAAAATCTCTTATTTTTATAGGAAATTTTTTAAAAACTTCTTATTTTTATATGAAATTTTTAAAAAGTTTCCCAATTTATAGGCAATTTTTCAAAAATTTCTTACTTTTATTGCAAATTTTTCAAAAATTTCTTAATTTTATACAAAATTTTTTCATTAATTTCTTATAGGAAATTTTTCAAAAATTTTTTAGTTTTTTAGGAAATTTTTCAAAAAATTCTTATTTTGGTAGGACACTTTTCAAAATTTTCTTATTTTTATCGAAAATTTTTAAAAATTTCTTACTTTAAAAGAAAGTTTTTCGAAATTTTCTATATTTTATAAAAATTTTTAAAAAATTTCTCATTTTTAAAGGAAATTTTTAAAAAATTTCTTACTTTAAAATAAAGTTTTTCAAAATTTTCTATATTTTATAAAAATTTTTAAAAAGTTTCTTATTTTTATAGGAAATTTTTCAAAAATTTCTTATTTTTATAGGAATTTTTTCAAAAATTTATATTTTTATAGGAAATTTTTCAAAAAATTCTTATTTTTATAGGAAATTTTTCAAAAATTCCTTATTTTTATAGGAAATTTTTCAAAAATTTCTTATTTTTATAGGAAATTTTTCAAAAATTTCTTATTTTTATAGGAAATTTTTCAAAAATTTCTTATTTTTATAGGAAATTTTTCAAAAATTTCTTATTTTTATAGGAAATTTTTCAAAAATTTCTTATTTTTATAGGAAATTTTTCAAAAATTTCTTATTTTTATAGGAAATTTTTCAAAAATTCTTATTTTTATAGGAAATTTTTAAAAAATTTTTTATTTTTATAGGAAATTTTTAAAAAATTTCTTACTTTTATACGAATTTTTTAAAAAATTTCTTATTTTTATAGGAAATTTTTCAAAAATTTCTTATTTTTATAGGAAACTTTTCAAAAACTTAATTTCTATAGAAAATTTTTCAAAAATTTCTTATTTTTACTATAAATTTTTAAAAAAATTTTTTATTTTTCAAAAATTTCTTCCTTTTCACAAATTTCTTCTTTTTCAAAAATTTCTTGTTTTTATAGGAAAATTTTCAAAAGTGTCTTATTTTTATAGGAAATTTTTCAAGAATTTCTTATTTTTATAGAATTTTTTTTTACATTTTTTTATTTTTATAGAAATTTTTCAAAAATTTCTTATTTTTATAGAAAATTTTGCAAAAATTTCTTACTTTTGTAGGAAATTTTTCAAAAATGTATTATTTTTATAGGATATATTTCAAAAAAATTTATTTCTTTAGAAAATTTTTATGAACAATTTGTTAAAAATTTTTTATTTTTTTTTTTTAGGAAACTTTTCAAAAATTTCGTAGTTTTATAGGACATTTTTCAAAAATATCTTATTTTTGTAGAAAATTTTTATGAACATTTTGAAAAAATTTCTTATTTTTTAAGGAAATTTTTCAAAAATTTCTTACTTTTATAGGACAATTTTCAAAAATTTCTTACTTTTATAGGACATTTTTCAAAAATTTCTTACTTTTATAGGACAATTTTTAAAAATAGTTTATTTTTATAGAAAAATTTTATGAGCATTTTTAAAAAATTTCTTATATTTTTAAGAAATTTTTGAATAGTTTCCTATCTTTATAGGAAAAAAAATATTTTTATAAGAAATTTTTCAAAAATTTCCTTTTTTATTGGAAATTTTTTAAAAATTTCAATTTTGATAGGAAATTTTTCAAAAATTTTAATTTTTAGAGGAAATTTTTCAAAAATTTTTTTTATAGGAAATTTTTCAAAAATTTTCTTTATAGGAAATTTTTCAAACATTTTCTTTATAGGAAATTTTTCAAAAAATTTCTTTATAGAAAATTTTTCAGAAATTTACTTTATAGGAAATTTTTATTGAAAATTTTTCAAAAATTTCTTTTTTTATAGGAAATTTTTCAAAAATCTCCGATTTTTTAAAAATTTCCAATTTCCTATAAAAATAGGAAATTTTTGAAAAATTTTATATTTTTATAGAAAATTTTTGAAAAATTTCTTATTTTTATATCAAATTTTTAAAAAATTTCTTATTTGTATAGCAAATTTTTTAAAAATTTCTTTTTTTATAGGAATTTTTTCAAAAGTTTATTTTTTTTAATTTTTTAAAGATTTCTAATTTTTTTGAAGAAATTTTTCAAAACAATTTTTAAAAATTTCTTATTTTTATAAGAAATTTTTAAAAAATTTCTGATTTTTATACGAAATATTTTAAAAATGTGTTATTTTTTGTCAGAAATTTTTCAAAAATTTATAATTGTTAATGACAAAAGGCCTTATCTTGCCTTCAGCATTAATATTGTGACGAGCAGATACACCCTATCTGCTCTTCATATATACTAAAGCTGAATGTTCCGAATGAATGTCAAAATCGTCCTATCTCTTTCTCAAACAAGGCCTAAATTCAACTGTCAGATGGTCCAAAACGTCTAAAATGTTGCTTCCGTTTTGGCCCAACTAACAAATCCTTCTTCTTGTACAAACCACCAACGAAAAAGGTAACCAATAAATTCCAACTTCTCATTTTGTCCAAAATTCTAAAATACATTTGTTTTATTTTTCATACATATTCATTTGTCCGCTGGGTTTACAATTAATTGAGCTTACATTTTTAAGCTTAATTTGGTTATCCAGTAGCAGAGCGATTATCAACAAAATCTTCTTCCCAGACCAGCTCTTCACCCCAACATTTGGCCCTAATCGAACCGAATCGGAGAAAAGCTTTTGATTGAAATTCTCTGCAATTGATTGTCCTAATTAGCGCTCTTGGAATTAATTGGTGCTCTCCAAATCATACCAACTTTAAAACATACATATTTACATCTATCTCCAAATAACTAAGGTACGTTTGCATATTGCTCATTTTATGTTCTCAGTCTTCAAAGTGCATTGGTTTAGAACTCATAAGAGTCATTTTGTTTTTTTTGACATAAATACATATTTTTTTTGATTTGCATGCTACTTTATGTAGCCAACCTAAAGTTTTTTAAATAACGTAAATTTTATAAAAATATTAAAAATCTAAATAAAAGGATTTACAAAAAAAAATAAAATCTGAGTGAAATTAAAAGAAACCTAAAAGCCTAATAAATAACGAGGAATAAATTCTACTAAAAAAGGAAAAAGTAAAAGAAGAAGAATAAACCAAAAGAAGGAAGAAATACCAATAATCATTGGCTCCAAAATCGCCACAACGTGGGAAAATTCTATGAAAAATTTCTGTCCGATCACTACCAGCTTTAGTAAGTCCACAAAGGAAATTTATTTTTATAAATTTAACTCAAAAGACTATACCTTAAAAAGTTTCATTTGTATCAAATTATTCTTTTAATTGAAATTAAATTAAATTTGCTGCGTGCGGATAAAATTCTTTCCCCCCCCCCCTCCAATCGGTAATTTCTCCTTTGTCATTTTAATTTCTCCTTTGTCATTTAATTTCTCCTCAGTTTTCCCTACTCCTCATTCTTCTTATCCACGACGATATTTCCCCTTGATCTCTTACAGGTTTATGCTTTATGTTACATGCATGTTACATTCTCTTTCAGCTTTTGTTTTAAACACGGATTATTCTGATTTGCCTATTCTCTTAAGCTGTTAAGCCTAAGAGATTAACATTGTAAAAGTTTCATTGTGTAGTAAAGAGCAATTCACTCTTATGTTAATATTCTTGGACTCTTACTATTCTCATACGGTTTTACTCTCTTTGATCTTATAAATACAAGCTTTTAAGAAAAAGTGGTTGAAAATAATTTCTAATAAAAGCTTTCGACAGCATTACCGTGAAGTTAGATTTGAAACATATGATATTATTTTGGTATTAATAAAAAGTTCATATATATCTATTTCAAATAGTTGTATAAATATAACCGAATAAAATACCAATCAAATAAATAGATAAATAATTCATAAATAAATACTAAATCAAAATCTAAAATACAATATTACCATTTTTAGTATTTTGTTGATAAATTTGTAAACAATTCAAATAAGATTAAAAACAAATAATATCAAAACAATAAAAATCATCTGCCAGTATCGCATGCTAACATTATATTCGTCACCTGTCTTTTTCCAAATTGTCAAATCAAAATACTATTTAAAAATTTCTGCAACTACCTAGTTTCCCACATAATCTCACCAAACTTAAACATTTTTATCGTGCAATCAAGGATTATTTATGCATTTTTTTTTAAATATACAGACTCTATTTCTCAACAAAAGTTATCAACAATAATTGTATAAAGGTCTACAATTTTGTATAAATACAAAATCCAATAAAACGCAACTTATGTTTATAAGAACTAATCTCAAATAATACAAGAAGATCTAGTTAATAGCCGCAAATCTTACAATTAATAAGCATATAGTCCACAATATCAAGATCCTTTTGATTATTGTTTTTGCTTATCACCAATATTTTTTAACTTTCCATTAATATATGCAGTATTGATTATCATATTGTTAGATTATCGCAAACTAACATTTTCTTCCATAATTTTTTTTTCAACAAAAAAATTCTACTCGGCAACACTATTTGGTTTGCTTATTGGAATCTTTGTTTATATTTAAAAGCTTTTGCCTTTTTTCCCCTCCTTAAAAAAGAATAACAAAAAAAAAACCTTTCTTTTAACAAAAAGCTTTTTTTTCGTATTTGGAAAAATTGAGAAATGTAAACAAAGTAATTGAAAGATAAGTAAATAAACACATAAGGTCGGTTCGTGGATCTTTGCATACAGAATTTTTTCTTATATATAAGATTAAATTATTTCGTAAACTACTATGGATTTCTAAAAAATTTCTAGCATTCGATTATTTTCCTGTACTCGATTATTTTTCCATAGAAAATTTTTATATATTCATAGCAATTTTATTATTACTTATTCATCCTTTTGCCGTATATTTAGAAATTTATTTATGTTTTAAAATTGCGCCTATTATTATTTAAAATTGCATACAATTATTCTAATTAATTCGTTTCTGTTTCGTGGGATAATTTACAAATCGCATCCGATTTGGAAAAATTATTAATTTGGATAATATTAATTATAATCTTATAATATTTGTTAATATTAACAATAAAATAATAGATTTGGTTACAAAATCGGTTTTGTTTGGTTACTTATAACTTTAATCCATTTTAACCTATTTCTTTATACATTTTATAACCATTTATACCAAACGCTTTAATCGTTTGTTTACAATCCAGTCGTTCAATTTTTGTTGGTCTATTTCATAAATTTCTCACGATTCGTTCGTAATTTTGATGGAAATTTTTTTTTCAAATTCGTTGAAATTTATTAGCGAACAGACCTAATATTCCTTTTCTTTACTGGAATTCCCTTTCTAACTCGAAGTAAATAAAGTTCAACGACCTTTATAGAAATTTGTTTTCCAAAACAGATGATCGCATCCCAGCAAACAATTTGTATGGGACAAACTGTTTAAGTAAATTTCAAAATTTTAATTTTTTGGATTTACAATAATTGCTATTGCAGTATTGAAATACAGATTTACACATAACTTTGCTTATATTTATTCAAAAAGATCATCCTTAGGTATTATATTTGGTATAATACAAAATATTTTGCAACATTTTCATATTTTTTGGAATCTTGGCTACAACTTACTAGCATCTCATAATATTTAGTCGTTTGCGATCGGTTATTTTCGTATATATTTAACCGAATCTCGTTTTCGCTAGTAATTTCGTCAAGATTATTTCAATTGTTACAAATTTCGTCCAAATTTGAATAAATTTCTAGAATTTGTATTCAGAATTCACGTATTTCAGTACCTACTTTGATCACACTTCGTTTCCAAACTAGTTTTCCAAAACCTTAAATAGTTAAAATAACAATTTTCAAAATGTCGTTGGACAATTTCATCCGTTTGGCTGACGGGATCGTAGAATTTGAGGCGGACCTTAATGACAACCAGTTTCCGGTTACATCGCAACATACAATTGAAATTCATCGTGCGGAGCTAAAGTCCAACTGGTGTCAAATAAAGGTCGCCTACGACAAATTCATCCTAGAAGCCGAAAAAGAAGCTGATGCCGAAGATCCGATCGATATAGAGTCCTTTAAGTTTAAGTACAAGAGTACTTATATCACTTATTGTAATTGCTTGACAAAATTGTCAGAGCTCTCCGAATCCTTTCGGGTAGCTCGTGCTCCCATTATGGAGCCAAGTGCCTCCAGGGATCCCGGTTACATTAATTCAGCTTCCTCTCGTAGTCTAAACCTCCCGCCAATCGAAATAGATACCTTCTATGGCAGTTATGCTACCTGGCCTACATTCCGCGACATGTTTACGGCGGTTGTGTCAAACTCCAAATCCAGTAATGTCGAAAAGCTGTTCTATTTGACACAGAAGACAAAAGGCGAGGCCAGAGAGATTGTAAAGAAAAGTCCGCTGACGAATGAAGGTTTCGATATGGCTTGGAGGGACTTGTGCGTACGTTATGAAAATCGAAGAGTCCTGGTAAATGGTCAGTTAAAGATTCTCTTTAACATCCAGACTATTAATTCCGAATCAGGAAAATCGATAAAACAAATTCAAAGAGATATCAATTCGTGTATCTCCATCCTAAAACTTTACGGCATTGACGTATCAAGTTGGGATCCAATCTTCGTTTTCATCTGTACGAACAAGCTTCCAGAAACTACATTGACGTTGTGGGAGCAGGAATTAAAAGATAAGACTTCGATTCCCAAGTGGTCAGACCTTAGCGAGTTCCTGACCAATCGTTATAGAACCTTAGAATCAGTTTTCGAGATTCGGGGTACAAATAGTTCCAAAAATAACGAAGCGAAGCCAAAAAATGCTCCAAATCCAAATTTCAAACCAAAAGTCAGTAGTTTCCAGACAAATGTTTCAGGTCCACAATGTCAGTTGTGTCCCAAGGAAAACCACATTATTCGGAAGTGCCCCAAGTTCCTCAAATTGGACTATCAAGATCGTTTTAATGAAATTAGAAAACAGAATTTGTGCCTTAATTGCTTTTCCAAGACGCACAATATGAGGAATTGCACGAGTAAAAACACATGCTTCAAATGTCAAAAAAAGCACAACACTCTTCTCCATAAAGATGTTGATAGTTCGAGCACTTCAGAAGCGCCTAGTACGAGCCAAGCTTCCAGACTTAATCCCGATTCGACTCCATACACTGGCCCAACTACACGTAGTAAAATACAGTCCACAAATACATCGAATTCGGGCAGTGTGCAGTCGTGTTTTTCAACAAGTTCCAGGGGAGTTTTGTTGGGAACCGCCTGGGTTAATATATGCCATTTGGGCATGAGATACCAGGCGCGCGCCCTTATTGATTCAGGCTCCGAAGGCACCTTTGTTTCAGAACGTTTATTCAATCGTCTTAAGCTGTCATCGCAGCCTACTAATGTCCAAGTTTCAGGATTGAATAATACGGTTTCCGCGAAGGTGCAACGCCAATGTTCCATTGTACTTGGCTCTCAATTGGACAGCGAGATTTCCATTCCCGTTACTGCGCTTGTAGTCCCACATTTGTCAAATAGTTTACCAACTCAAACAATTTCAAACTCAGATTTTTCCAACCTTCCAGATATTCCGTTAGCTGATCCTAAATTTTTCGTAAGTTCAATGATAGATATGTTGATTGGGGGTGACATTTTCCCTTCAATTATACGTTCCGGGATCAGACACAATATTTGTCAATCCCTAATTGCACAAGAAACCATCTTTGGATGGATTCTTACCGGTCCAATTTCCAATCCCTCCAGTCCTGGTCCAACAATCACTTCGTATTTCTGCGAAATTTCCCTGGACAAGGAAATTTCTCGGTTTTGGGAGGTGGAGAATCTTCCCAGGAAGAACTTCATGTCTTCATCCGATCAGTACTGTGAGGACCTTTATCGTAGGACAACAGAACGGAATTCAGAAGGAAGATACATTGTTTCGCTTCCATTCAAGGAAGAATTTCCAAATTCTTTGTACTTAGGTCATTCTAGGACAAGTGCCATGGCACAGTTTTTCCGAAATGAAGCTAGACTGATTCGAACTCCAAGCTTCAAACTTGAATATGACCAGGTTGTTCAGGAATACGAAGACCTAGGGCATATGGTTCAAGTTCAATCTTCTAAACTATCGGAAAGTCCTAATGTCTACTATCTGCCACACCATGCGGTAATCAAGCCAGATAGCTCGACAACCAAAGTTCGTGTGGTATTCAACGCTTCAGCTCCATCATCCAATGGGCAAAGCTTGAATTCGTTACTCCACATAGGTCCTGTTCTTCAGAATGACCTAACTCTTCTCATTATAAAATGGCGATTTTTCCGATTTGTTCTAAATGCTGACATCCAAAAGATGTATAGGCAGATTCTAGTAGCTGAAAATCATACTGCCTTTCAACGTATCTTGTTCAGAAGTAATCCAAATGGTCCAATTTGCGATTACGAGTTAAAAACGGTCACATTCGGAGTCAACAGTGCGCCGTATCTTGCTATTCGGACATTACTCCAGTTGGCGGATGACGTTCAAGCCCTTTATCCTATAGCTAGCTCGATTCTAAGGAACTCTATGTATGTGGATGATGTTCTCGCAGGAGCTCACACGAAGCACGATTCTATCAGAGCTAGAGAGGAATTGATCCAGGCTTTACAATCCGCAGGATTTTCACTGAGAAAATGGACTTCGAATTCCAGAGATATCCTAGTCGATATACCACCAGACCATCTACTTCGGGAAGACTTCCTCCAGTTTGACGAGAGCAGTTCCACAAAAACCTTGGGCATCCGGTGGAATGCGCATTCCGATGAATTCTACTTCGTTGCAAGTCCGTTTGCAGACCAAGAAGATTTCAGTAAAAGGGAAGTTCTTTCGCAAATAGCCAAACTTTTTGATCCAGCAGGTTGGCTAGCTCCTTGCATAATCCAGGCAAAAATAATTATGCAGAAAATTTGGATGGATGGTACTGGATGGGATGAAATCCTATCTCCCGATACATTTTCCCAATGGAAATCCTTTCGATCCAATTACTCCGTGATCAATACCATTCGGGTTCCTCGATGGGTTGGTTATAGTCCAAATGTCGATGTCCAATTCCATGGATTCTGCGATGCTTCGGAAAAAGCATACGCAGCGGCATTATACGTCCGAATAGCTTATTCCAATACGATTTCTACATATCTGGTTTCTTCCAAGACCAAAGTAGCTCCCATAAAAACAATTTCCATTCCGCGATTAGAACTTTGCGGAGCAGTTTTATTGGCAGAAATGGTCGATAGCTTACTTCCAAGGCTAGATGTAGACAAATATTCCTATCATTGCTGGACGGATTCTACAATCGTGCTCTCATGGCTGGCAAAACCAGCTTGTAGTTGGCACACTTTTGTGGCTAATCGTGTCTCCAAAAAGCCGTGGTGTTAGTCCACAGGATCTTGTGGACAACGATCTTTGGTGGTCGGGACCCCATTGGCTTAAAACCAAACAATCGGACTGGCCTAGTTTCAAATCAAGTTTTCCAGCCACTGATCTCGAAGCGAAAGCCGTGAGAGTGCACTTTTCCTATTTCAACAAATTTGAAGACCTGATAGATCGTTTTTCATCGTTTCCAAGGGCTATGAGAGTCATGGCTTATGTCTACAGGTTCTTCTTTAGAACGCATCCACGATTTCGTTCCCGCTTTTATAAAGATTCTACATCGCTCACTACTTCAGAAATCAACTTTGTCCGAGATCAGCTCATTTCCGTCAGTCAAAAGGCGTGCTATCCCGAAGAATACAAGGCTCTCTATTCCAAACATGATATTTCCAAATCCAGTAGTCTCCTCAATTTGAATCCATTTGTTGATCCAGAAGGAATAATGCGTTCCTGCGGTCGGCTTGAATCCTCGCCGAACCTATCCTATAATGAGAAATGTCCGATAATTATTCCTTACAATAGCCACTTCGCTCGGATTCTAGTAAAATTCATTCACGAGATTAGCCTTCATGGAGGAAACCAGTTGGTTCTGAGACTCCTCCGGACTCAATATTGGATACCAAAGGCCAAAAATCTCATTAAAACTACAATTGGAAAATGCAAAACATGTGTCATCTATAAAAAGAGATGTCAAAGGCAAATGATGGCTGCTTTACCTAGCGAGCGAACTGAGATTTCCCGCCCTTTTACTCACACTGGCTTGGATTTCGCTGGGCCTTTCGACATCAAAAGCTATTCTGGACGAGCTTGTCGAATAACAAAGGGATACGTATGTGTGTTTGTGTGCTTTTCAACTAAGGCGATACATTTAGAAGCCACTTCCGATTTGTCCACACCCGCATTTCTAGCTGCCTTTAGCCGATTCATCTCACGTCGCGGTTGTCCCCTTCACCTCCATTCCGACAATGGGACAACATTCGTGGGAGCATCGAAAGTTTTGGCTAAAGAATTCATCCAAACTTCGCAGCAGCGAATACAAGCTAATTACGCACACCAAAACATCTCGTGGCACTTTATCCCAGCCGGAGCTCCCCACATGGGAGGATTATGGGAAGCTGGGGTTAAAAGTTTCAAGACTCATTTTCGAAAGATCGCCGGGTGCCACAAATACACATTTGAAGAGTTTTCCACGCTGCTATCCAAGATTGAATCCTGTTTGAATTCCAGACCTCTCTCGCCTATTTCGACTGAGCCTTCTGATCTCTGCGCACTGACTCCAGGACATTTTCTCATCGGTACTCCAATTCTAGCGCCGATTGATCCTCAAATTAGCACTTCCCCAATTTCTGTCACAAATCGGTGGCAAAGACTTCAGGTGATCCATCAAAACTTTTGTTCCAGATGGAAAAATGAATACTTAAAGGAGATGTTAAAACGAGTTAAATGGCAAAGACCTGAGGTAAATCTTAGTCCAGGGGCGCTGGTAGTGATCAAGGACGAAAATCTTCCTCCGAATTCTTGGCGCCTCGGTAGAATTACTAAAATATTTTCGGGCACCGACAATCGCGTACGTGTAACGGAGGTTCTAACTCAGCGTGGTTCGATAGTTAGGCCTATCGTGAAATTAGTACTACTACCGAACGATTCCTAATTCGCATTTGCAACTTAAATTCCTTAATATCTATCTATCTTATTTTCAGCTCCATCATGCCTAAAAAATCATCCAATTCTTCGAAAGGATTCCTAGGGAAATATAATTCCTACCCTTGCCGCTTATGTAAGCGTCCACACCCGCTTCGTACGTGCCGCAAGTTCCTTGCGATGAACATGGCTGATCGTATCAGCGCCGTTCGAAAGCATAAATATTGCTCTAACTGCTTGGCGCACGATCATTCGCAGGGAACTTGCTTCTCAAAGCACGGGTGTAAGCACTGTAGGAAATTCCACCATACCCTACTCCACGTCAACCCTCGGCTTGTGATGGACCTTATTCCATCCCGATCTCGTTCTAGATCTTTAACTCCACAACGTTCTAGATCTTTAACTCCACAACCATCTACGTCATCGCGATCTTCTAGAGCTTCTAAACGAACTGCTTCGTCAAATAAGCGTAATGAACGAACCGATTCCAATAAGTCCAAACAACAGGCATCAAGTTCGTCGACCTCAAAGACTGTTACCTGGACGACTATTCTTCGCCAAAACACTATTGTTTTACTGCCGACAGTCTTAGTCAAAATCGGATCCACCACATCCCATGCCCGGTCGTTGTTAGATTCGGGGTCCACTGTGAGTCGTGTGGCAAAACCATTTATAGACAAACTTGGCCTGACAACTTACACTCTGAATGGAGAAACGGTGTGTCCACTAGTGTTGAAGTCACGCTTTGATTCAGCTTCGAAAATTGAGGGTACTTTCAGGGTTGATAATAGGGTCACCATCCACACTCCTGCGCAATCTCTACCGGAGACTTATAAGAAAAACTTTAAAGATTTGTTCCTTGCGGACTGTAAATTCTACGAGTCTGGTCCGATAGATCTCGTAATTGGAGTCGACCTGTATCCTAAGGTCATATCCGAAGGAGTCATGTCAAGAACAGGATTTCCGACAGCCCAACGTACTATTTTCGGTTGGATAGTTTACGGTCCTGCTACTTTATAAATAGTTGTTTCCAAATGCACTTTATTAGGCAGATATAGCATATGCAAACGTATTTTCTTATTTATTATTATCCATTACATATTTATATTTGAATTAAAAATCTAATTAAAAATTAATTATATTGTTCAAAATAATTTTCTATCCACTTTTATTTTTCCTTACAGAAGCAACCTCTTAGACGGGACCATCTTGACTTTTCCATTGTTCATTGCATATATCCTGCAAGGCGGGCGGCAATGTTAATGACAAAAGGCCTTATCTTGCCTTCAGCATTAATATTGTGACGAGCAGATACACCCTATCTGCTCTTCATATATACTAAAGCTGAATGTTCCGAATGAATGTCAAAATCGTCCTATCTCTTTCTCAAACAAGGCCTAAATTCAACTGTCAGATGGTCCAAAACGTCTAAAATGTTGCTTCCGTTTTGGCCCAACTAACAAATCCTTCTTCTTGTACAAACCACCAACGAAAAAGGTAACCAATAAATTCCAACTTCTCATTTTGTCCAAAATTCTAAAATACATTTGTTTTATTTTTCATACATATTCATTTGTCCGCTGGGTTTACAATTAATTGAGCTTACATTTCTAAGCTTAATTTGGTTATCCAGTAGCAGAGCGATTATCAACAAAATCTTCTTCCCAGACCAGCTCTTCACCCCAACAATAATTTTTATAGGAAATTTTTCAAAAATTTCTTATTTTTATGTGAAATTTTTCAAAAATTTCTTTATTTAAAAAAAAAACTTTTAAAATTATTTTCTTTTTATAAAAAATTTTTCAAAATTTTTTATTTTTATAGAAAATTTTCAAAAATTTCTTATATTTGTAGGAAATTTTTCAAGAATTTCTTATTGTTATAAAACATTTTTCAAAAATTTCATATATAAAAATTATAGGAAATTTTTTAAGAATTTTCTATTTTTATATGAAATTTTTCAAAAATTTCGTTTTTTATATGAAATTTTTCAAAAATTTCTTTTTGTATATGGAATTTTTCTAGAATTTCTTATGGTTATAGAAATTTTTTTCAAAAAATTCTTATTTTTATATAAATTTTTCAAAAATTTCTTATTTTTATAAAAAAAAAAATTTCAAAGATTTAATTTTTTTTGTAAGTTTTAAAAAATTTCTATATTTAAGCTAACAAATTTTTTTTGCGAAATATCATTAAATAAGATATTTTTCATATTAAGCTTTAAAAATTGAATTTCGTTAAATTGTATTCCACATAAATAATCACTAATCGCAAATCATGGACATGGAGATACTTTGTGGTAGCCAAAAACAATAACTAAATAATTTGAAAGACTTTGTATTAGAAGGTAGTTAAGCAAAACGTTCAAATAAACTATGTTAGCATCTGATACTTAAAAATTTTGGACTACCATGGGTTGAACAAAATATACTTTTTTTATAACCAATATTTAACTTTATATTGTTTAGTGCTGGAGTTTGGTCGTCATTCAGTCAATGGAAAAGATAAAAAATATCCGTATGATGATGATGATGACGACTGACTGACCAGCCAAAGAAAATGCAATAATAATATTAATAAGTATCTACAAAACAATTGTACACATAAATATTGTTAGTAGTAAATAGTTACTCGTACTAAAGACTCTGTCAGTTTGTTCCTCCACCTGTAGCAGCAGCAGCACCAGCTCCAAGTAGTCATTCAGTCAGTTCAGTTCACTTAGTCTTTCAAATACTTAGTCAAAAGTACCCAAAAGTAAAACTCCTTTATGGTTATTGTGGAAAAATCGAAAAAGAAAATGAAACTATCAGCCAAAAGCATCAAGTGCTGGTTGTCTTCCAACTCATACTCATACATATATTACATTAGCTTGAGTTAGTTTCGGTTTGGCTATTTTTTGTTTGTTGGTACGCGTGTCTATTTGTATTTGAAATTTTAACTAAATAAATTTTTAGTTACTAAACGTTAAAAATGTTGTATGTGGCTGCTTTTGGTTTTCACATGTTTCACGTTTAGATGTCAATCTTAAAATCTTTAACAATCCGATGCGTGCCTTTATGTCATAATAACTTCATTTGATAGTTTAAGTTATTTTTGCTGTCTCGATATTTATACAAAAAAAATCTTTTGTTTTTCTCCTTCTTTTACCAAGAAATCCCAAAAATAGAAAAATACAAAATATAACAATAATTTTTATAAAGTTGTAGATTTCTTGTTAGCTATTTTTTTCTTTAATAAATTTTTCTTTCATTGAAAATGTACGTGTCATACAAACGTCTGATTTTTGTTAACACACTTTAAGCCGGGTACCTGAACCGACCGACGACTGTGACTGAGTCTATGCTCAATTTTGTGTGCACAATCAATTTTTTACAGGCTTTAAGTTTTCTTAACAAGGCGTATAATTAACGTTAGTTTTGAATTGAAATCAATATCAAAATCAAACATAAACAAAATTAATAGGAATTTCACATGAATTGTTGGAAAATGGATTTTTCTTTAAGGAAGATTTTTTTTGATAATAAAAAGCTGACAAATTCAATGAAAATTAGTTTAATGAGAAATGATTATTAATTTAAATTTTTTTCTTTTTCAAAATATTTTTTTAAAGAAAAATTTTAAAAAATTTTGAAATTTTTGAAAAATTCTTATTTTTAAAGTAAATTTTTAAAAAATTTCTTACTTTTATACAAAATTATTTTTAATAAAAAACTACTTGTTTTTAATAGGAAATTCTTAAAAAGAAATTATGAGGAATTTTTAAAAAAATCCTATCGCAAAATAAAAACTTCTTTAAAATTAACTTTAAAAATAAGGAAATTTTCTAAAAAAAATAGGAATTTTTTTTTTTAATTTCCTATAAAAAATAAGCAATTTTTGAAAAATTTCCTATAAAAAGATATAAATTCCTCAAAAATATATAATTTTTTAAAAGTTTCCTATAAAAATAAAAAACTTTTAAAAAAAATTCCTTTGAAAAAAAGAAATTCTTGCATAAATTTTATATAAAAATAAGAAATTTTGAAAAAATTTCCCATAAAAATAAGAAATTTTTGAAAGATTTCCTATAAAAATAAGAAATTTTTGAAAATTTCCTTAAAAATATATGAAAGCTTTGAAAAAATTCCCTATAAAAATATGAATTTTTTTAAAAATTTTCAATAAGAATAAGAAATTTTTGAAAAATTTTCTATAAAAAAAATTAAAAATTTCGGAAAAGTTTAAAAAAGTAGGATATTTTTGAAAATTTCCTATAAAAATAAGAAATTTTTGAAAATTTCCTATAAAAATAAGAAATTTTTGAAAATTTCCTATAAAAATAAGAAATTTTTGAAAATTTCCAATAAAAATAAGAAATTTTTGAAAATGTCCTACAAAAATAGGAAATTTTTAAAATTTTCTTATGAAAATAGGAAATTTTTGAAAATTTCCTATAAAAAAGGAAATTTTTGAAAACTTCCTATAAAAATAAGAAATTTTTAAAAATTTCCTATAAAAGTAAGAAATTTTGAAAAATTTGCTACAAAAATAAGAAATTTTTAAAAAATTCCTATACAAAGAAGAAATTTTTGAAAAATTTGCTACAAAAATAAGAAATTTTTGAAAAATTTGCTAAAAAAAATAAGAAATTTTTTTAAAATTTCCTATCAAAATAAGTAGTTTTTGAAAAATTTCTTACAAAAATGAGAAATTTTGAAAAATTTCCTATAAAAATAAGAAATTTTTGAATAATTCCCTATAAAAAAATAAATTTTTGAAAAATTTCCTATAAAAATAAGAAATTTTTGAATAATTCCCTATAAAAAAAATAAATTTTTGAATAATTTCCTATAAAAATAATAAATTTTTGAAAAATTTCGTATAAAATCAGAAATTTTAAAAAAAATTTCCTATCAAAATAAGAAATTTTTAAAAAAATTCCTATACAAAGAAGAAATTTTTGAAAAATTTGCTAAAAAAAAGAAATATT
This sequence comes from Stomorhina lunata, assembly GCA_933228675.1. Taxonomy (NCBI): domain Eukaryota; kingdom Metazoa; phylum Arthropoda; class Insecta; order Diptera; family Rhiniidae; genus Stomorhina; species Stomorhina lunata. Next base: position 18,998,686 of record OW121742.1, read on the forward strand.
TTTTTTGAATTTCCTATAAAAAATATGAAATTTTAGGAAATTTTCCTATAAAAATGAAAAATTTTTATAAAATTTCTTGTGAAAATATGAAATTTTTAAACATTTTTTGGTTAAAATAAGAACCTTTTGAAAAATTTCCTATAAAAATAAGAAATTTTTGAAAAATTGTCTATAAATATAAGACATGTTTTATATATTGTCTATAAAGATAAGAAATTTTTGAAAAATTTCCCACAAAAATAAGAAATTTTTCAAAAATTTCCCACAAAAATAAGAAACTTTTCAAAAATTTCCCACAAAAATAACAAATTTTTTAAAAATTTGCTATAAAAATAAGACATTTTTGAGAATTTTCCTATAAAAATAAAAAATTTTTGAAAAAATTCCTATGAAAACAAAAAATTTTTGAAAAATTTCCTATAAATATAGAACATTTTTGAGCTTGAAGAAAGTAAAAAAAAAAAAAAAAAATTTCCTATAAGAATAAGAAATTTTTAAAAAGTTTCCCATAAAAATAAGAAATTTTTGAAAAGTTTCCTATAAAAATGTATTGGAAACTTTTCTAAAAGTTTTTACGAAAAGGAAAAAGACTTCAGTAACAATATAAATTAAATGAATTGAATGTTTTTTCCGACACTTAACATATGCTGACAACATACCACTTGTCGCAGACTTTTAATTTCAATTTCATTAAACAACGAAATAAGTTGGTGTAATTGAAAATGTTTTTAGTAGAAAAATTTTCACAGTTTGTGGTTGAAGGAAAATTGTATTCAGACAATTATAAAAATTAAATCTTATAAACATATAAACACAGATGCAAAGACTTAAATGAAAATTATAGAAAAAAATATATGGAGGAATATTTGAGCAAACACACCAGAAGATTTCTGAAGGCAACCCATGAGGAAATGGGATGATAAAGTTAATATTTATGTCCAATGAATTTTCAATATTTATTATATTTTTAGAACATTTTCACAAACTTCTTTTTTTTTAAATAAAATTAAAAATTCCTTAGATTTTTAGGAAATTTTTCAAAAATTTCTCATTTTTATGAAATATTTTTCAAAAATTTATTTACTTTTCTAGGAAATTTTTTTAAAATTTCTTATTTTTATAGGAAATTTTTCAAAAAATTTCCTGTTTTAAAATTTCTTATTTTTATAGGAAATTTTTAAATAATTTCTTATTTTTCTTAAAAAAAAATTTCAAAAATTTCTTATTTTTATAGAAAATTTTTCAACAATTTCTTTCTTTATAAAAATTTGTTTAAAACTTTCGTCTTTTTATAGGAAATTTTGCAAAAATTTCTTATTTTTATAGGAATTTTTTTAAAAGATACTTATTTTTATAGGAAATTAAAAAAAAATATTTTTTTCGTAAAAAACTTTTCAAAAGTTTCTTCTTTTTTTTACGAAATTTTTAAAAAATTTCTTATTTTAATACAAAATTTTTAAAAAATTTCTTATTTATATATGAAATCATTAAAAAATTTCTTATTTTTATAGGAAATTTTTCAACAGTTTCTTATTTTATACGAAATTTTTCAATAATTTCTTATTTTTATACGAAATTAAAAAAAAAAAATTTCATATTTTTATAGGACTTTGTCAAAAATGTCTTATTAATAGGTCTGAAAGGGTTTAACCTGTAGACCTTAAATAAATAAATAAAATCAAAAAAAAAAAAAATAAAATTTATAGGAAATTTTTTAAAAATTTCTTATTTTTATAGGAAATTTTTTAAAAATTTCTTATTTTTATAGGAAATTTTTCAAAAATTTCTTCTTTTTATAGGAAATTTTTCAAAAATTTTTTATTTTTATAGGAAATTTTTCAAAAATTTCTTATTTTTATAGGAAATTTTTCAAAAATATCTTATTTTTATAGGAAATTTTTCAAAAATTTCTTATTTTTATAGGAAATTTTTCAAAAATTTCTTATTTTTATAGGAAATTTTTCAAAAATTTCTTATTTTTATAGGAAATTTTTCAAAAATTTCTTATTTTTATAGGAAATTTTTCAAAAATTTCTTATTTTTATAGGAAATTTTTCAAAAATTTCTTATTTTTATAGGAAATTTTTCCAAAATTTCTTATTTTTATAGGAAATTTTTCAAAAATTTCTTATTTTTATAGGAAATTTTTCAAAAATTTCTTATTTTTATAGGAAATTTTTCAAAAATTTCCTATTTTTATAGGAAATTTTTCAAAAATTTCCTATTTTTATAGGAAATTTTTCAAAAATTTCCTATTTTTATAGGAAATTTTTCAAAAATTTCTTATTTTTATAGGAAATTTTTCAAAAATTTCTTATTTTTATATGAAATTTTTCAAAAATTTCTTATTTTTATAGGAAATTTTTCAAATTTTTCTTATTTTTATAGGAAATTTTCAAAAATTTCTTATTTTTGTAGGAAATTTTTCAAAAATTTCTTATTTTTGTAGGAAATTTTTCAAAAATTTCTTATTTCTATAGGAATTTTTTCAAAAATTTCTTATTTCTTTAGGAAATTTTTTAAAAATTTCTTATTTTTATTGGAAATTTTTCAAAAATTTCTTATTTTTATATGAAATTTTTCAAAAATTTCTTCTTTTTATAGGAAAATTTTCAAATATTTCTTATTTTTATAGGAAATTTTTTAAAAATTTCTTATTTTTATAGGAAATTTTTCAAAAATTTCTTATTTCTATAGGAAATTTTAAAAAAATTTCTTATTTTTATAGGAAATTTTTAAAAAATTTCTTATTTTTATAGGAGGGCACTAAGTGCTGATGACGTCCTGTGGCGGGACAGAAATTGCAATCCACTAGCCGCGTTCAAAAATAATTTTTTCAGTTTTTCTCCACATTATTACTTTCAAATTTTCAAATTAATAATTTGAAAATTAAAAATGAACTCAAGCCTGATAATTCCTAATTTTTTCAATTCAAAAATTTCTTATTTTTATACAAAATCTTTCAAAAATTTCTTATTTTTGTACGAAATTTTTCAAAAATATCTCAGTTTTATAGGAAATTTTTCAAAAATTTCTAACTTTTATAGCAAATTTAATTTTTTTTTTATTTTTATAGGAATTTTTTAAAAAATTTCCTATTTTTATAGGAAATTTTTTAAAAATTTCTTAATTTTATAGAAAATTTTTTAAGAATTTCTTATTTTTATAGGAAATTTTTCAAAAAATTCTTATTTTTATAGGAAATTTTTCAAAAGTTTCTTATTTTTATGGGAATTTTTTAATTTTTTTTTTATTTTTAAAGGAAATTTTAAAAAGTTTTTTTATTTTTCTAGAAATTTTTCAAACATTTCTAATTTTTATGGGAAATTTTTCAAAAATTTCTTATTTTTATAGGAAATTTTTCAAAAAATTTCTTAATTTTATAGGAAATTTTTAAGAAATTTCTCATTTTTATAAACAATTTTTTAAAAATTCCTTTTTTTTATAGGAAGTTTTAAAAAAATTTCTTATGTGTTTAGGAAATTTTTAAAAAATTTAATAATTTTTTTAAATTTTTCGAAAATCTTACAAATTTTTTTTTAAAGAAAATTTTACAAATTTTTTTTTTAAAGAAAATTTTTCAAAATTTTTTATATCTTCATAGAAAATTTTTAAAAAAATCTGATTTTTATAGGAAATTTTTCAAAAAAATTCTTATTTTAGAAAACTATTCCCCACTGGTATTCTAGCATTCGTACAACATTAACATGTTGCAGTTTTAGCACCATCAATTACATGACTTTTAGATTATTGTTGTTTTTGTTGCTGTTTAATGCTTAAATGTGTTTAATCGTACATCGGTATTAACATGCTGTTTGCCATCAAATTAATTGCAGTGCAATGCAATTTTAAATTAACTGGTGTCGATGATGTTGCACACACACACACACACATTTGACTAAAACAACCAATTTTCTTGCCACAATAATGAAATGAAACAGAAACACAATGATGGGCTTTTAGATGACTAAACTCAAGAGAAGACAAAGATGTTGCTGTTGCAAGCTGAAGTTTGAGAGGAGGAAAACAAGAAAGGCATCAATGCATCAGAACAACCTACGCTCGAAGTGGTATTAAAACATATAAAGCTTAATCTTTAAGTTAATACGCATTACTCTTATAAATACATAAACTAACAAAAAAAAAAGTCAGTAGTTTTAAAAAGCAAAAAGTTTAGAGATCTTATACTTTATAGTAAATTTGCAAAAATTTTTTTACTTTATTAAAATTTCTTAAAGATTTCCTTCTTTTATAGCACTGTTTTTCATTTACGAATAATCGGTGTACCGTGATTTTTGTATGTTTCATTTTACTTTTATGTTCAAAATAGTTAGTGATGTATAATGATTTTAAAGACAGCAGACAAAAACCCACCCACACACGCAGACTTACAGACAGTAAGCTCAAGAATTGGCTACAACCGATGCCATAAAAAAAATAAAAATCTCAACGAAATAATAAAACAAACATCTTTAAAACTACTAAATAAATCTACACCAAAAATATAATAAAATTAAAAAAAAAACGAGTAAAAAAATCAGTTTTAAAAAATCTATGTAATTTAGGAGACTGACACCAACCAGTTGAAGTCAGATGCTTCACAAAATCGAAAGCCATCAGTTAAGATTACAATCATAGAAGACCAATTACAACTAAAGAACCTCTTCAACATTTGAAGGTGTTTTAAGGAAAAAAAAATAAAAAAATAAAGATAGGATTGAATAACTTCTCTAAAATATCATCAGATTTATAAATGATACCAAATTATACCAAAAGTTTGTTATTAATATTTTAGGCCTAAATGTAACGAATAAGGATTTTATTTCTTTTTATTTGTTACTTAAAATCAGATTTATCCTTTACTAGATTTGAGGCCTGTTTCTTAGTTTTATAGGAAATTTTTCAAAAAGTTCTTATTTTTATAGGAAATTTTTCAAGAATTTCTTATTTTTATAGGAAATTTTTCAAGAATTTCTTATTTTTATAGGAAATTTTTCAAAAGTTTCTTATTTTTATAGGAAATTTTTCAAAAAAAAATTTTTTATAGGAAATTTTAAAAAGTTTTTTATTTTACTAGAAATTTTTTAAAAATTTCTTTTTTTTTTAGAAAATTTTTCAAAAATTTCTTAGTTTTTAGGAAATTTTTTGAAAAAATTACTTATTTTTATAGAAATTTTTTGAAAAATTTTATATTTCAATAGGGTATTTAAAAAAAGTTTCTTACATTATAGAAATTTTTTAGAATTTCTTATTTTCATAGGAAATTTTTCAAAAACTTCTTATTTTTATAGGAAGGTTTTCAAAAATTTCTTATTTTTTTAGGAAATTTTTTAAAATTTTCTTATTTTTATAGGAAATTTTTCAAAAATTCCTTAATTTTATAGGAAATTTTTCAAAAATTTTTTAATTTTTATAAACAATTTTTTAAAAATTCCTTTTCTTATAGGAAATTTAAAAAAAAAATTCTTATGTTTTTACGAAATTTTTCAAAAATTTATTAGTTTTATTTAAATTTTTCGAAAATTTTACAATTTTTTTTTAAAGAAAATTTTTCACAATTTTTTTTATCTTCATAAAAAATTTTTAAACAGAACTGATTTTTATAGGAAATTTTTCAAAAAAAATTTTACAACTAAAGAAAGGATTGAATAAATTCTCTAAAATATCATCAGATTTATGTATGACCAAATGAAGTTTGTAATTAATATTTTAGGCCTAAATGTAACGAATTAGGATTTTATTTCTTTTTATTTGTTACTTAAAATCAGATTTATCCTTTACTAGATTTGAGGCCTGTTTAACAAATTATCGAAGATTTTATGTTTTTTAAGATTTTTCACAAAAATTTATATTTTTTTCGGATTTAGGTGAGCTTTCTAATAAAGCTACTTTGTTTGTTGTGAAGCTTAGATTTCTTACTTAATTAGATTTTTTTTTCAAATTAAAGTATGTTTTCAAATAAAGCTTCTTTGATGTGAATCGTATTTAAAGAATTGTCGACGATTACGCATCTTCCGATTTTTTTTCAACTAAAATACGATTATTTTGTTTAGATTTTGGTATGATTTGAAATGAAGCTCACTTATTTGATTTAAAAAATTATTGAGAAATTCTTGATTTTTTTAGCTTTTTCACCAAAATCTTAATTTTTTTTCTGATTATGGTGTGTTTCCAAATAAAGCTTCTTTTTCCGATTTGCAGCTTATTTAAAGAATTATCGTTGATTTAAGATTTTTCACTATAAATAAAAATTTTTCTCAGATTTAGGTATGATTCCAAATAAAGATTCATTTTTGGATTTGAAGCTTTTTTTTAAGAAAAATCGATGATTTTAGATTCTTTAAGATTTAGGTGTGATTTTTAATTTTTTAAACGAATTATCAATGATTTTAGTTTTATAAAATTGTTCACAAAAAACTAAATTATTTCTTAGGTTATAAATTAAGCTTATCTTTTTGATTTAAAGCTTATTTAACGAATTATGGACGATTTTTGATCTCTTAATATTTTTTACTAAAAACTTTTTTTCTAAGATTTAAAACTTTATCTAAATGAAATATATATATTAGAAATTTGGTTGAAATCGGGTGTAATTAACCCTTTTATTACCAGGGTCAATAGTAAAATTTTTAATATAACAAATTTAAAAAAAAAAACACTAGACATTGCATGTGAATTGAAAAATCGTTCAAAGGCGCCTAAAATTCCATTTGTGTACAAATTAACCCTTGGGTACACTTGAGCTAAGCACGTAAATAAGTTTGAATCCATGGGTAAGCAAGGGTTAATTTGTATGAAAATGTAATTATATAATTCTTTGAACGAATTTTTGAATTTTTATTGAAATATAACAATAAAAATATGAAATTTCTATTACTTTTGTTTTTTTTTTTTTTTTTGAATATTGAATATTTTAAAAATTTTTTCTGTGATCCTGGTAATGAAAGTTTTAACGACATCCTATTTCAACCAAATTTCTAATTCTATTTCTACCTATTTCCGTTCTGCTTGTAAAAAACTGATAATATGTAACCATTCACGGTCTTGTTTTATAACTTTAGAAAAAATTTCATATTGAAATATTTTCTTTAGGAAAAAATTTCATATTAAAAGATTTTCTTTAGAAAACATTTCATATTGAAAATAGATAAAATTTCATATTGAAAATATTTTCTTTTGAAAAAATTCATATTGAAAGATTTTCTTTAGAAAAGAATTTCATAGTGAAAGATTTTCTTTAGAAAAAAATTCATATTGAAATATTTTTAATAGAAAAAGTTCATATTGAAGATTTTCTTTAGAAAAAATTTTATATTGAAATATTTTCTTTAGCAAAAATTTCATATTAACAGATTTTCTTTATCAAAAATTTCATATTGAAAGATTTTCTTTAGAAAAAATTTAATTTTTTTTGTTCATTTGAGAAACATGAGCCCAAATAACATTCGTATTGATAAATAAAAAATCGTCTGTTTGTTTGTCTGTCTGTCTGTCTGTCTGTCTGTCTGTCTGTCTGTTTAAGGAGCTTTTATGAGTTAAGGAGCTTTTATTGGTTAAGGAGCTTTTATGAGTGAATAGGCAAACGTTTGGGTAGTAAAAGTTAACGCCAAGTTTTTATACTAAGACGGACAATTTTTGTATGAGGACAATGATGAATCTTTTAAAGTGCATAAATTTGTACAAATATTTATTTTTTTAAATTTCGCGAAAAATTTGTAATGTCAAAAATTTTTTTATAAGAAAAAATTTGCTATGAGAAAAGTTTTTAAAGTCGAAAAATTTTCTATAAGAAACATTTTTAATGTTGAAAATTTTTCCGTAAGAAAAATTTTGAATATCAAAAATTTTTCTATTAAAAAAAATTGTTAATGTCGAAAATTTTTCTATAAGAAAAATTTTTAATGACGCAAAATTTTTCTGCAAAAAAAATCTTAAATGTCAAAAATTTTTCTATTAAAAAATTTGCTTATATCGAAAAAACTAAATTTTCATATTAGAAAAATTTTAATATCGAAAATCTGTCTATAATAAAAATGTATAACGTCGAAAATTTTTCTATAAAAAAGTGTTTTTAATTTTTATAGCAAATTTTTCCAAAATTTCTTATTGTTATTAGAAAATTTTGAAAAATTTGTTATCTTTCTAAGAATTTTTTCAAAAATTTCGTATTTTTATAGAACATCTTTTAAACACTTTTATAGGAAATTTGTAAAAATTTCTTATTTGTGTAGGAAATTTTTTAAAAATTGTTTGTTTTTATAGAAAATTTTTCAAAAATTTCTTATTTTTATAGGAAAATTTTCAGAAATTTCGTATTTTTACAAAACATCTTTCAAAAATTTTTTATAGGAAATTTTTCAAAAATTTCTTATTTTTATAGGAAATTTTTCAAAAATTTCTTATTTTTATAGGAAATTTTTCAAAAATTTCTGCTTTTTATAGGAAATTTTTCAAAAATTTCTTATTTATATAAAAAAATTTTCAAAAATTTCTTATTTTTATAGGACATTTTTCAAAATGTTCTTATTTTTATTGGAAATTTTTCAAAAATTTCTTATTTTTATAGAAAATTTTTCAAAAATTTCCTATTTTTACAGGAAATTTTTCAAAAATTTCTTTTTTTTATAGGAAAATTTTCAAAAATTTCTTATTTTTATAGGAAGTTTTTCAAAAATTTCTTATTTTTATAGGAAATTTTTCAAAAATTTCTTATTTTTATAGGAAATTTTTCAAAAATTTCTTATTTTTATAGGAAATTTTTCAAAAATTTCTTATTTTTATAGGAAATTTTTCAAAAATTTCTTATTTTTATAGGAAATTTTTCAAAAATTTCTTATTTTTATAGGAAATTTTTCAAAAATTTCTAATTTTTAAAGAAAACATGTTTAAAAATTTCATACTTTTATAACTTTCATACTTTTATTACAAAAATTTCATATTTTTATAAGATTTTTTTAAAATTTCTTATTTTTAAGGAAATTTTTTACAAAATTTGTTATTTTCATAAGAAATTTTTCAAAAATGTTTAATGTCGAAAATTTGCTATAAGAAAAATGTTTAATGTCAAAAATTTTTCTATAAGAAATATTTTAATGTCGAAAATTTTTCCATATGAAAAATTTGAATAGCGCAAATTTTTCTACAAGAAAAATTTGAACATCACAAATTTTCTGTAAGAAAAATTTGAATATCTCAATTTTTTTTCAGAGATATTTGAATATGAAAAATTTTAATATCGCAAATTTTTCTATAAGAAAAATTTTAATATCGTAAAGTTTTCTACAAGAAACACCAGAATATCAAAAATTTGTCTATACATAAAATTTTGATATTAACAATTTTTTCTATAAAAATCGAAATTTAATATCGAAAGTTTTTGCCCTGTTTATTCACTAAACGCCTTTATTGTTACTATTTCTCAATTGACCCATTAGTAATAAGTAAAATAGCAAAAACACAGTTTCCAGAAACCAGAAGCATTAAATGCTTCGATTTCTTCCACAACTTTTTTCGCCCATCTTTTAACGAACACACGCTTCTCACCTTTATAAGGTCAGTTGCAAGAACCCAGCCAACAACCAGAAACGGTCGAGACGAACACCGTCAACCAAATTTTAGCCGCCACACTAATAGCATTTGATTCCTCCTGGTGCAAAGCAAAAGACACCTTTACCAGCTCAGTAGTAGCTGCACAACCTCTACGCTCAGTTGCAACATGCTGCTGCAACATTTAGCTACTTTAGTTACTATTTTTCATCAATTTATTTTCAGAGTTTTATACAAAAAGAAAATTGTTGCACGTTAAAGATTAGCTTTTTTAAGACAAAGAATTGAAAAAATAGACAAAAAAAGAATTGTTGCACGTAATACAACAAGCGGCAATAATAGTACATGTATAAACAACAAACAATTGCTGCAGTAGTAGCAGCAGCAACAACCTCTTAACAGCAGCAATATATGTGTAAGCAATATCATATTCCTGTTGTGGTGAATATTGTTTCTGTTTCTGTTAAGGTTTTATGTTGTACGTTTTTATTGTACAATGTTACATGTACTGACTTACCACTTACGTTTATGAATGTTTCTAATGTTGTTGTTTGTGTAGCCCCATGTGTGTTGGCGTCTTTGGGAGTAAAAAAAATATTTCAAATCCCTGGTGTTTTCATCACAACGCCCGCATTTTCCACAAAATTTCAAAATACACACAATTTTAACTTATAAGTTGATAAAGTAGGGTAGGTTGACAATTACAAAAAAAATAATTTTTTCATTAAAAATTTAAGTATAATTTTTATACTTAATTTTAAAAAACATATTTTCAAAAATGTTATATTTCTTAATAAAAAATTTTTCCAAATTTTCTTATTTTTTATAGAAAATTAAAAAAAAAATCTTATTTTTATAGGAAATTTTTCAAAAATTTCTTATTTTTATAGGAAATTTTTCAAAAATTTCATATTTTTATAGGAAATTTTTCAAAAATTTCATATTTTTATAGGAAATTTTTCAAAAATTTCTTATTTTTATAGGAAATTTTTCAAAAATTTCTTATTTTTATAGGAAATTTTTCAAAAATTTCTTATTTTTATAGGAAATTTTTCAAAAATTTCTTATTTTTATAGGAAATTTTTTAAAAATTTCTTATTTTTATAGGAAATTTTTCAAAAATGTCTTATTTTTATAGGAAATTTTTCAAAAATGTCTTATTTTTATAGGAAATTTTTCAAAAATTTCTTATTTTTATAAGAAATTTTTCAAAAATTTCTTATTTTTATAAGAAATTTTTAAAAAATTTCTTATTTTTATAAGAAATTTTTAAAAAATTTCTTATTTTTATAAGAAATTTTTCAAAAATTTCTTACTTTTATAAGAAATTTTTCAAAAATTTCTTATTTTTATAAGAAATTTTTAAAAAATTTCTTATTTTTGTAAGAAATTTTTCAAAAATTTCTTATTTTTATAAGAAATTTTTCAAAAATTTCTTATTTTTATAAGAAATTTTTCAAAAATTTCTTATTTTTATAAGAAATTTTTCAAAAATTTCTTATTTTTATAAGAAATTTTTCAAAAATTTCTTATTTTTATAAGAAAATTTTCAAAAATTTCTTATTTTTATAAGAAATTTTTCAAAAATTTCTTATTTTTATAAGAAAATTTTCAAAAATTTCTTATTTTTATAAGAAAATTTTCAAAAATTTCTTATTTTTATAAGAAATTTTTCAAAAATTTCTTATTTTTATAGGAAATTTTTCAAAAAGTTCTTATTTTTATAGGAAACTTTGAAAAAAATTTTTAATTCTATTAAAAATTTTTCAAAAATTTCTTATTTTTATAGGAAATTTTTCAAAAATTTCTTATTTTTATAGGAAATTTTTCAAAAATTTCTTATTTTTATAGGAAATTTTTAAAAAATTTCTTATTTTTATAGGAAATTTTTCAAAAATTTCTTATTTTTATAGGAAATTTTTCAAAAATTTCTTATTTTTATAGGAAATTTTTCAAAAATTTCTTATTTTTATAGGAAATTTTTCAAAAATTTCTTATTTTTATAGGAAATTGTTCAAAAATTTCTTATTTTTATAGGAAATTTTTCAAAAATTTCTTATTTTTATAGGAAATTTTTCAAAAATTTCGTATTTTTATAGAAATTTTTTTAAAAATTTCTTACTTTTTTAGGAAATTTTTCAAAAATTTCTTATTTTTATAGAAAATTTTTTAAAAATTTCTTATTTTACAAGAAATTTTTAAAAAATTTCTTATTTTTATAGGAAATTTTTCAAGAATTTCTTATTTTTATAGGATTTTTTTAAAAAATTTCTTATTTTTGTAGGAATTTTTTAAAAAAATGTCTTGTTTTTATAGGGAATTTAAAAAAAAATCTTTTTTTTAAATTTGTTATTTTTATAGAAAATTTTTTTAAAAAATAGAAAATTTTTCAAATTTTTTTTTTTTTTTTTGATAGAAGTTTTTTTTTAAATATTTCTTATATTATAGAAATTTTTTTCAAAATTTCATATTATTGTAGGAAAATTTTCTAAAAATTTCTTATTTTTATAGGAAATTTTTCAAACATTTTTTATTTTTATAGGAAATTTTTTAAAGTTTTCTCATTTTTATAGGAATTTTTTCAAAAATTTCTTATTTTTATAGAAAATTTTTCAAAAATTTTTTTATTTTTATGGGAAATTTTTCAAATTTTTTTATTTTTATAGGAAATTTTTTAAAATTTTCTTATTTTTATAGAAATTTTTTTTTTTAAATTTCTTATTTCTTATTTTTATAGGAAATTTTTTATTTTTATAGAAATGTTTTTAAAAAAATTCTAATTTTTATAAAAAATTTTCTAAAAATTTCTTACTTTTGTAGGAAATTTTTCAAAGATTTCTTATACTTATAGGAAAGTTTTCAAAAATTTCCTATTCATATAGTTAATTAATTGAATGTTATTAAAAAAAAAATTTATATTTTTTGTTGACTTATCCCTTCCTCCTCGTATGTCTTAACGATCACATAAAAGTGGTAGTCTGAAACACAGTTTAAAAAGCGTTTCATTGTGCAAAAAAGAACCACACAATTAGGATTTGAGTTAAAGTGTCATTTAATGTGTTGTTAAAAGTCTATGATTCATGCGTGATTATAAGAATGGAAGAGAATAATAGATAATAATCACAAATCACTTGAAGGCAAAATAATACAGAAATTACAGCTACCGGAATATATTGAAAATATAGCATCAATTTTTTGTCCAGAGTTTAATGACAACAAAAAAAACTTAATTAAGATTTTACGTTTTATTTGAAAAGCTAATGTTTGTTCAAAATATATTATTTACTTTTTTCAGAAATAGATTTTTTATGGGAAATTTTTCTTCAAAACTTATTAAAAATCTTAATTATTAAAAAGACTTTTTCACTGGTTTAATCAAAATATTTGACTTCTATTTTCAAAGCCTTTTAACCTGTTGATCATTTGCAAAAATTTCTCCTTTCCAAAAAAAAGCAAAACTTAAAATAATGAAAATTGTTAAATCACCATAAATAGGTTTAAAGTATAAAATGTTTACTCTTTTTATTTTATCACTTTAATTTATTTTTAATTTCTTTTATTCGATCTATAAAAACCGAAAGAATCGTGATAGTATTTAATTGTTTTTACTTTTTAAATTCACTTTCTTTTTAAATTATTCAGTTTAACTCATTTCATTATAACAATTTTTGAATCATCTCGATCAAGCAATTGAACACATTTTTAATACTCCAATTTTGGCGCTTGCGTCTTAAGTCTTTTGATTAATAGCAACAGAGCAGTAACACAAGCCAACAAACGTAAAGTAATAAATATACAATTAGTCAGCAGTGATTTCTTTTAAATTTTTTCGCATTTTAATCAAAAAGAGTTTAAAGAAAAGAATAGGTTTTGTTTACTAGCAAGTATTTCTAGCAGATGAATGAATGAATGAATCTACTCGTACTAGTTAAGTAAGTGGTATGAACATCGTTACTCTGATACATACATAGGTTTCCAATTAAAGACCCACCATTGTGATATCGATCAATAGTTATTATGAGGAATTCTTTTATGTTGCTAACTTTCTGCTGTGGCTTATAAAGTTGTTGAGTTATGGTTTCCTTTTTTTTATTATTATTCGCATGAAAATAGTTAACAAGCTTTAGATTTAGATATTTTATCTTGTGTGCCAAATCTTAAATATAGACTAGGTTTATTTAGTTTTTTTTCTTTAAATGAGATAAAGATAATGATATTGAAGACGATTTTGCTAGATTTTCAATGGGAGGTGGATTAACGATTACAGTTATAATTAGATAAAAATGGATGAGAAATATTATAGGCCAATTACAAAAATAGTACTTTTTCTACAAAATTCGAAATTTTTATAAAACTTTTTATCAAAATAAGACATATTTCCAAAATTTCGAATAAAGAAAATTTAATAAAAAAAAGGAAATTTTTTAAAATTTCCTATAAAAATTAAACATTTTTTAAACAATTTTCAATAAAAATAAGAATTTTTTAAAAATTTCCTACAAAAAAACTTGAACTTAAAAAATTTCAATAAAAATAAGAATTTTTTAATAATTTTCTGCAAAAATAGGAGGTTTTTGAAAAATTCCCTATAAAATCAAAAAAATTTTTGAAAAATGTAATATAAAAATAAGATTTTTTTTTAAATTTATTATAAAAATAAAAAAAAAATTGAAATACTTCCTATTCAAATAAGAAATTTTTTAAAAATTTGCTATAACAACAATCATTTTTAAAAAATTTACTATAAAAATTAAAAATATCCCATAAAAATATATAACAAAAAATAAACTAAGAAATTTTTAAAAAACATTCCCAAAAAATTAAAAAAATTTTAAAAAATTTCCAATAAAAAAATTAAATTTTTGAAAAATTTGTTATAAAAATAAAAAAATTTAAAAAACTTCCTATAAGAATAAAATTTTTTTTAAAATGTTCTATTGAAGTAAGAAGTTTTCGAAAATTTCCTATAAATAGATGAAATTAAAAAAAAAATCTTATAAAAATAAGAAAATTTTGGAAAATTTTTTAAAAATAAAAAATCTTTGAAAAATTTTCAACAAAAATCAAAATTTTTTGAAAAATTTCCTATAAAAATAAATTTTTTGAAAAATTTCCTATAAAAATAATATTTTCTTTTAAATTTCCTATAAAAATAAGAAACTTTTATTTTTTGAAAAACTTTGTATAAAATAAAGAAATTTTTGAAAAATTTCCTATAAAAATAAGAAAGTTTTGAAAAATTTCCTACAGAAATAAAAAATCTTTGAAAAATTTTCAATAAAAATAAAAAATTTTTGAAAAATTTCCTATAAAAATAAATTTTTTTCAAAAATTTCCTATAAAAAATAAGAAACTTTTGAAATTTTTTTTTATAAAATTAGGAAATTTTTGAAAAATTCGCTATAAAAAAAAGAAAGTTTTGAAACATTTCCCATAAAAATAAGAAATTTTGAATATTTTCCTACAAAAAAAACTTTGAATAAAAATAAGAAATTTTTGAAAAATTTCCTATAAAAATAAGAAATTTTTCAAAAATTTCCTATAAAAATAAGAATTTTTTGAAAAATTTCCTATAAAAATAAGAAATTTTTGAAAAATTTCCTATAAAAATAAGAAATTTTTGAAAAATTTCCTATAGAAATAAGAAATTTTTGAAAAATTTCCTATAAAAATAAGAAATTTTTGAAAAATTTCCTATAGAAATAAGAAATTTTTGAAAAATTTCCTATAAAAATAAGAAATTTTTGAAAAATTTCCTATAAAAATAAGAAATTTTTGAAAAATTTCCTATAAAAATAAGAAATTTTTGAAAAATTTCCTATAAAAATAAGAAATTTTTGAAAAATTTCCTATAAAAATAAGAAATTTTTGAAAAATTTCCTATAAAAATAAGAAATTTTTGAAAAATTTCTTATAAAAATAAGAAATTTTTGAAAAATTTCCTATAAAAATAAGAAATTTTTGAAAAATTTCCTATAAAAATAAGAAATTTTTGAAAAATTTCCTATAAAAATAAGACATTTTTGAAAAATTTCCTATAAAAATAAAAAATCTTTGTAAAATTTTCAATAAAAATAAAAAATTTTTGAAAAATGTCCTATAAAAATAATTTTTTTTCAAAAATTTCCTATAAAAAGTAAAAAACTTTTGAAATTTTCTTTATAAAATTAGGAAATTTTTGAAAAATTCGCTATAAAAAGAAGAAAGTTTTGAAACATTTCCTATAAAAATAAGAAATTTTGAAAATTTTCCCACAAAAAGTAGAAAATTTTGAAAAATGTCCTGTAAATATAAGAAATTTTTGAAAAATTTCCTATTAAAAAACAAGAAATTTTTGAATAATTTCCTATAAAATTAAGAAATTTTTTAAATACTTTCTATAAAAAGTTTTTGAAAAATTTCCTACAAAACTAAGGAATCTTTGAACAATTTCCCTTAAAAACAACAAATTTTGATAGACAAAAAATAAGAAATTTTTTAAAAATTACCAGTAGAAATAAAAAAATTTTGAAAAAATTTCTAAAAAAAAGAAATTTTTGAAAATATGACAACAAATTTTCGAAAACTTTTGTATAAAAGAATGAAGTTTTTAAAAATTTTCTATAAAAATATGAAATTTTTTAAAAATTTCCTATAAAAATATTCAATTTTTAAAAAATTTTCTAAGAAAATAATAATTTTTAAAAAAAATTTCCTATTTCCTATAAAAATAAAAAATTTTTTTAAATTTTCTGATAAAAATATGAAATTTATTAAAAGTTTTCTTTAAAGTTTTTTAAAAATAATTCGTAATGATTAGAAATTTTAGGAACATTTTTTTTAAAAACAAGAATTTTTTAAAAAATTTCTTTTGAAATATAAACATTTTTGACAAATTTCCTATAAAAATAAGGAATTTTTTAAAAACTTCCAATAAAATTAAGAAATTATAAAAAATTTTTTTATAAAAATAACAAATTTTTGAGAAATTTTCCCATAAATATAAGAAATTTTTGTTAAATTTCCTATAAGAATAATACATTTTTGAAGATTTTTTTAAAAAAATAAGAAAGTTCTAAAAAAATTCTTATGAAAACAAGAAATTTTTGAAAAATATCCTATTAAAATAAGGTTTTTTTTTAAGTTTCTTACAAAAATAAGTCATTTTTGAAAATTTTTCTATAAATTTCCTATAAAAATAAGACATTTTTGCAAAATTTTTTACTAAAATAAGAAATTTCTTGAAAAATAAGATTTTTGAATCCACAAAAATATGAAATTTTTGAAAAGCTGAAATTTTAAAAATTTTAATATAAAAAATAATTTTTTTTTTTAATTTTCCTAAAAATAAGGAATTTTGAAAAATTTTACAAAAAATTTGAAATTTTTGAAAATTTGTCCTAAAAATAAGAAATTTTTAAAAATTTCCTTAAAATAAGAACTTTTAAAAAAGTCTCCTAGAAAATTAGAAATTTCCTGTAAAACAACATAAGAAATTTTTGAAAAATAAGAAAATTTTCTTGAAGTGCATCCACTGTGCAACATAAATACTTGAGATTGTAAATTATTAGAACACAAATTATACACCGACTAAACGATGTAAAACAACATGAGCAACAAAAATAAAAACAACAACAAGAACATTAAATTACACCTAATTACCGCTTGCATTTTCATTTACACAAAATGTGTGTAATTTTTGTTTTTCCATTATTTTATTTCTTCCAATTGCAAACTGAGTTATGGACTCGAGACGCTGAATATTTGTAATACGAGTAGATATGAACAAAACTATAGTTAGATAAAATTATATGATTAAATAAATACAAAAATATCTGCTAGAGAGCTTTAACTTCTTGCAACTGACTTTTAGAAGTAACGACGTTTGGTCATTATATTGATTGACCACTTTATATATTTCATGATGGAAAAAACTTGGCTTAAATCAAAATCTTAACTCACACATATATATTTAGCCAAAATAAATTTCTAACAGAGATTTTGTTAAACAAGAATTTGAATATGAAAAATCATTAGATATTTCATTGGAGTATGAGTGAGTGAGTGTTTGTGCTAGAACTTATCTTAGTACAATTATATTAAATGTTTGTGTGTAATTTTACACAAATATTTTATCTAAAATCAACATAAAATATTTAATAGCGAATACAATTCATACGAGTATTCATAACGTTTGATCGTGGGAAACCAGCCAAATTTGCGTGTGGCACATTTTTCGAACAAACAGATTTAGTGAGTTTTTATTTAATTTCTGTTTGTATTTTTTAAGTGTTAAAGAAACAATTATAAACATTCATAATTGAATTAAAATTAATATGTTTATGTGCTGTATATAAATTTAAGACTATGCATTTTGTAGCGATTAAATCTGAAATTTTTTTTAGCAAAATATAAATTTGTGAAAAATGTTTTAAAAAATCCTCTATAAAAATCATTTTTTTTTTAATTTTTTATAAAACTATAAAATTTCTGAGGAATTTCCTTAAAAAAAAATTTTCAAAATTTCTTATCTTTGAAAAATAAGAAATTTGTGAAAAATTTCCTATAAAAATAAGAAATTTTTGAAAATTTTCCTATAAAAATAAGAAATTTTTGAAAAATTTCCTGTAAAAATGAGAAATTTTTGAAAAATTTCCTATAAAAATAAGAAATTTTTGAAAAATTTTCTTTTTGTAGCGGGAGATTTGAATGCCAGACATCCTTTTTGGGGAGACTCAGTTATATGTTCCAGCGGTCGTCGTCTTCACGATCTGCTATTGAATAACTCGAATCTGGTAATTCACCCTACGGACGGGCCAACAAGAGTAACTGATGTATCATCCTCATATATTGATGTGGTATTGACTTCTGCCGATATACCTCCGTCGGTGAATGATGGTGGACTTAAAACAATAGATTTTGAGTCGGACCATAAATCGGTTGAGATTGTTTTTGACATTTCGGAATGCCTAGGTCGGATAAAACCGACCATTCTTAATTATGACAAAATGAACAGAGGACTTTTTAACATGACTTTGAATAGGGAACTTGCAGGTCGTATGCTTCCATTGAACGAGAATGTTGTTGACAATTGCGTTGAAACTCTTGAAAGGGCTTTCCAAAAAGCTATGGATATCTCTATTCCAAAAATAGTAGTTGGTAGAAAGGGGCTTCTTAAACTTCCTACAAATATCTTGTGCTTTATAGCAGAGAAGAAGAGGTTACGTCGTCTTGTGAGACGTTGTGGAGACCCTGGAAGGTGTCATATTCTAAAAGCTAATATTAAAAATTTGGATAAAATTATTCAAGGCGCAATTGCCAATTTTGAGCGCGAAAACTGGAAGAAGTTCCTTGGGAGTATACACCTCAATGACAAGACATTTAAGACTATTAGGGCTGCAACTGGACAGAATAAACGGTTGACCATACATGACTTACTAGACCCAGGGAACACCTTGGTATCTGATGACAGTAGAAAAGCTAATCTGCTAGCGGATTACTTCTCTGATGTTCACCAAAGTGGACAATAAACTAACAATGACTTAGTTTCAGAGACTGTTTTGTACCGAGTCAATGATTTGCATGACGAACCAATTACAGCATTTGGTCAGTCACTAACAGCTGATGGTAATAATGGGGGTAGTTTTGGCTTTATTCAAGCAGAGATGATGGGTGCTGCCATAAAACGGAGACCAAACAAAAAGTCGAGTGGGATTGATGGTATCCCGGACGTAGTTCTTAAGAAAACTCGAAAAGAAACTTGGCGTTTTATGGCAGTTCTTTTCAATCACTGCATTAATATCGGCTTCCACGTAATTGGAAAAAAGCCATCATTGTGCCAATTCCAAAGCCAAAAACTGACCCTAAGTTATGTAGCAATTACAGGCCAATTTCACTTCTATCTTCCTTTGGGAAACTTTTGGAATTCTTTATTCTTAGTCAAATTAATGACAGGATCGATGAGGGGAATGTTCTTGCTGAATCTCAATTTGGATTCAAGCGTGGTCACTCAACCTCACATGCACTGACAGTCTTTGCTGATTATGTAGCTAGGGGTCTCAATAAGAGATACCCTACTATAGCAGTGAGCTTAGACTTTGCCAAAGCTTTTGACACAGCCTGGCAAAATGGAATTATATACAAGATGATAAATCTTGGATATGATAGACATCTTTGCAGGTTTGTGTCAAACTTTTTGAGCGAAAGAAAGTTCAGTGTGAGGGTGGGTGACTGTCGCTCTGATGAAAAATTGGTATCTGCTGGAGTTCCTCAGGGTTCTCTTCTCGCTCCTGTTTTGTACAATATTTTGGTCCATGATATTCCAAAGCCATCAGAGGGTGATCCTATCTTATCTTATGCAGACGATATACTTATTGCTTCTTTAGGTATACGGGCAAGAAACATTAATTCAAAAATTAATACATATCTTTCGAAATTGGCGGAATTCTTTAATAAGTGGAAGTTACGCCTAAATATTCAAAAATCGACTGCCATTATTATCAAGGGCAGGAGAAAATATCTCTATCCAAATAGTAGGAAGTTCATTCCATCCCTTATGGTTGGTAATGAACTTATTACTGTTTCGGATAGGTTAAAATATTTGGGCGTAATCTTCCACGAAAATTTTGAATTTTACCGCCACATTGACTATGTATTACAGCGCACAAAACGCACTTTTGCGATCTATCGAGGCATTCTTGGTAGACAAGGGTGCTTGGATAGGAAAGTGGGTCTGCTACTCTACAGACAGATTATACGTCCCCTTATGTCTTATGCCTTTCCAGTTTGGTTCAGAATCTCTTCTGCCCAGATGGAAAGGCTTAGGGTATGGGAGAGGAAAATCTTGGTAGCTTGTTTGTCCTTAAAACGCAAACAAGGACCTGATGGAATATACCGTAGACCATCTAACAGGTCAGTTTATGCGGGGATCAATTTTGATCGTATCGATGGTTACATGATCAGATCGGGCTTGGCATTTCTTGATAAGGCACGTTCTCTCGAGAACGGTCTTGTCCAGGAATGTTTTGGCCGCTCTGTTGATGTTGATTTCATCCATCTAATTCGGTATATGTCTCCGATAGACCTTTTAACGCTAAGAGATGCTAATCTTCTATACCAGGGTGCAAACCTGATGTTCTATCATCGTAGAATTAGAACTTTAAACATTAATAATACTGTGTACAACACTGCCCAATAGGATATTTGTGCAATATATTCTTCCCTCTTCACCTTTTGTAAATAATTTTCCTTCTATCCTATCTCTATTGTAAATATTTTTCATTTAGTCTTAAGCTATTTTTAAGTAATTATAAGTATAGATATAATCATAAATTTAATAGTATCCTTTTTTCCATTGGGGAACTTTAAATAATATAATATTTAAATAAATTTTGCAACATAATTGTATTACACGTAACTTAATTAGTTATTGTGCCATGTAAATATTTATAAAAATTATCTTAGTCCTAGAAAAATACAAATGTGTGCAGGGAAATATAATTAGTATTAGAAAAACATGTATAAAAAAGAAATTTATGGAAATAAAACTTGAACTTGAAAAATTTCTTATAAAAATAAGAAATTTTTGAAAAATTTCTTATAAAAATAAGATATTTTTGAAAAACTTCTTATAAAAATAAGAAATTTTTGAAAAATTTCTTATAAAAATGAGAAATTTTTGAAAAATTTCTTATAAAAATAAGGAATTTTTGACAAATTGTATATAATTTTTGAAAATTTTCCAATAAAAATAAAAAATTTAAAAAAAATTTCCTATAAAACTAAGAAATTTTTAAAAAATTTCCTATAAAACTAAGAAATTTTTGAAAAATTTCTTATAAAACTACGAAATTTTTGAAAAATTTCTTATAAAACTAAGAAATTTTTGAAAAATTTCTTATAAAAATAAGAAAATTTTGCAAAATTTCTTATAAAATAAGAAATTTTTGAAAAATTTCTTATAAAAATAAGAAATTTTTAAAAAATTTCTTATAAAAATAAGAAATTTTTGAAAAGTTTCTTATAAAAATAAGAAATTTTTTAAAGTAAGAAATTTTTGAAAAATTTCTTATAAAAATAAGAAATTTTTGAAAAATTTCTTATAAAAATAAGAAATTTTTGAAAAATTTCTTATAAAAATAAGAAATTTTTGAAAATTTTCCTATAAAAATAAGAAATTTTTGAAAAATTTCTTATAAAAATAAGAAATTTTTGAAAAATTTCTTATAAAAATAAGAAAATTTTGAAAAATTTCTTATAAAATAAGAAATTTTTGAAAAATTTCTTATAAAAATAAGAAATTTTTAAAAAATTTCTTATAAAAATAAAAAATTTTTAAAAAATTTCCTATAAAACTAAGAAATTTTTAAAAAATTTCCTATAAAACTAAGAAATTTTTGAAAAATTTCTTATAAAACTAAGAAATTTTTGAAAAATTTCTTATAAAACTAAGAAATTTTTGAAAAATTTCTTATAAAAATAAGAAATTTTTGAAAAATTTCCTATAAAAATAAGAAATTTTTGAAAAATTTCTTATAAAAATAAGAAATTTTTGAAAAATTTCTTATAAAAATAAGAAAATTTTGAAAAATTTCTTATAAAATAAGAAATTTTTGAAAAATTTCTTATAAAAATAAGAAATTTTTAAAAAATTTTTTATAAAAATAAGAAATTTTTGAAAAATTTCTTATAAAAATAAGAAATTTTTTAAAGTAAGAAATTTTTGAAAAATTTTTTAATGAAAATAAGAAATTTTTGAAAAATTTCCTATAAAAATAAGAAATTTTTGAAAAATTTCTTATAAAAATAAGAAATTTTTGAAAAATTTCTTATAAAAATAAGAAATTTTTGAAAAATTTCTTATAAAAATAAGAAATTTTTGAAAAATTTCTTATACACATAAGAAATTTTTGAAAATTTTCTTATAAAAATAAGAAATTTTTGAAAAATTTCCTATAAAAATAAGAAATTTTTAAAAAACTTCTTATAAAAATAAGAAATTTTTGAAAAATTTCTTATAAAAATAAGAAATTTTTGAAAAGTAAGAAATTTTTGAAAAATAAGAAATTTTTGAAAAATTTTTAATGAAAATAAGAAAATTTTGAAAAATTTCTTATAAAAATAAGAAATTTTTGAAAAATTTCTATAAAAATAAGAAATTTTTCTAAAATTTCTTAAAAACTTAAATCCTTGAAAAATTTTCTAGGAAAATATGAAATTTTTAAAAATATTCCTAAAGAAAAGATACAAATTTTTTAAAAATTTTCTTTAGAATTTAAAAAAAAAATTTAATAAAAATATTTTGTTAATTAAGATTTTAATTTTTTTTATGCATGTGTGTTAGTCAAAAATCAAAGTATTTGTGTAACTGTCACTTTGGACACCATCTAACATTGATATTTATGTCTTAATAAACTACAGTTTTTTTCTTATTAGATTAATCTAGAATCAAGTTTAAAAAATTATATTTTGACATAAAATTCCTCAGATTTTTTCTATGTTTAATCCAAGATCACTGGATTAATCAAGAACTAAACAAAAAACTCCATTTTTATAACAATAAACTAAATGAATTTATTGTAATACAAAGAGACTGCCGTAGACGATCATGGTTTTAGATCATTTTTTGCCATATTTAGTAATCATTTGTGACATGTTCTTTAACCAAATTCATTCAATGTTCAAATAGATGTACGCGCTGCTTGAGTTTGAAAGATTCAGACTCAACAATGAAAATCAATATTTACATAAAATTTTATAATTTTTTCAGATTGCAAAACTTTGGCTACCAGCAGCAGTAGAAGTAGTAGTAGCAAATGTTTTGTTGCACAATGGCTTAAATTTTAAAATATTTAGAAAATTTGTGTAAATTTGCATAAAACTTTATTTAAAATCCAATATTATGTCAAAAACAATCCAGTGTGTTTTTAGCTGCTCCGTTTGGTCATGATGCCATAATGGCTCGGAAAGACTGAGCAAATGACTGAGTGACTGACTTCTTGCTGTGGCACATTTAACTGCGTAGGCAGGCAGCTGTTGTTGTTATTGTTAATATTGCTGGAGTTGTAGCTGTTCACTTACCAGGGGTTTATACATACAAACATCTATACATATAGGGTATTGTTCATTTTTTTGTTTCTTTGAATTCATGATCATTGATTATAAAAGACTTTGTAATAATATTTAAAAATACATCAGTTACCGTTTGGTGACACATTAAGGACAAGTTCGTTAACCACAAACTGAAACAAACGCATTCATTCTCCATTACCCTCAGAAATACCAACAAAATCGACCACAACAAGAAGAAATAAAGTTCCAACTTTAAAAAATATATAATAATAAAGAATTACTTTGAACTACGAGACAAAATGCAAATGTTGAGGAGAAAAAAAGGTTATAAGACGAAACCTTGAAATCCAAACTGCTCTGCATCTATTTTGTACTGGAAACTACCAGCAAAATTTTTATAACAATAAGAAAAAAAAATTAAAATAACATTTGAATGAGTCAGCGAAAATAAAAATTTAAGAGCAAAATGTTAGAAAAAGGTAACGAAGATATGTTACAAAATTCTAAATTTTTAAAAAAATTTTTATACAAAATTTTGGGATAGTAAAAATTTTTATTTTCATATAAAAATAAAATTACTTTTTATTAAACTCCCTATACAATAATAAGAAATTTTTAAAAAATCAGAAACTTTTAAAAAGTTTCTTATAAAAAAAATGAATTGAAAAATTTCGTATAAAAATAAGACGTTTTTGAAAAAATTTCCTATAAAATATTTTAAAAATTAAAAAATTTTCCTACAAAAATAAGAAATTTTTGAAAAACTTCTATAAAAAAAACAAAGAAATTTTTAAAAAAATTTCTATAAAAGTATCAAATTTTAAAAAATTGCTATAAAAATATCAAATTTTTAAAAAATTTCCTATAAAAGTAAGAAAATAAAAAAAAAATCTTATTTTTATAGGAAATTTTTTAAAAATTTCTAATTTTTATAGAAAATTTTTTAAAATTTTCTTATTCTTATAGGAAAATTTGTTTAAATTTCTTATTTTTATAGGAAACTTCTTAATTTTAAACATTTTTTTCAAAAATGTATTCTTATACAAAACCTTTCAAAAATTTCTTATTCTTACAGGAAAGTTTTCAAAAATTTCTTATTTTTATCCGAAATTTTTTTTTAATTTCTTATTTTTATACGAAATTTTTAAAAAATCTCTTATTTTTAAGGTATTTTTTTTTTAAATTTCTAATTTTTGAAAGAAATTTTTCTAAAATTTCTTATTTTTTATAGGAAATTTTTATTCTTATAGGAAAGTTTTTAAAAAGTTCTTATTTTTATACGAATTTTTTTTAAATTTCTTATTATTATACGAAATTTTTAAAAAATCTCTTATTTTTAAGGTAATTCTTTAAAAATTTCTAATTTTTAAAGGAAATTTTTCAAAAATTTCTTATTTTTTATTGGAAATTTTTAATTTTTTTTATTTTTAAAGGAAATTTTTTAAAAATTTCATATTTTGATAAAATATTTTTCAAAAATTTCTTATTTTTATAAAAAATGTTCAAAAATTTCAAATTTTTATAGGAACTTTTTCAATTTTTTTTTTTTTATTTTTATAGGGAATTTTTTAAAAATTTAATATTTTTATGAAATATTTTTCACAAATTTATTATTTTTATAACAAAATTTTCAAAAATTTCAAATTTTTATAGGTACTTTTTCAAAATTTTTTTATTTTTATGGGATCTTTTTAATAACTTATTTTTAAAGGAAATTTTTAAGAAATTTCTTATTTTTATAGGATTTTTTTTTTTTATATATTTATAGGAAACTTTTAAAAATTTGTCAGTTTTAGAGAAATTTTTTAAAAAATTTCCTATAAAAATACGAAATTTTTTAAAAATTTCCCTTTAAAATAAGAAATATTTGAAAAGATTCTTATAAAAAAAAGAAAATTTTCGAAAAATTCTATAGAAATGAAAACTTTTATAGGAAATATGAAAAATTTCATTAAAAAATAATCTTTTTTTTTTCAAAAATTTCCTGAAAAAATTTTCCTAAAAAAAAGAAAATTTTTAAAAATTTCTTAAAAAATAGAAATATTTTTTAAAATTTCCTAAAAAAAAAGGAATAGAAAATTTATTTTTAAAATAAAAATAGAAAATTTTTATTGTTTCAAAAGTTTTCTGTTTAATAAGATTTTTTTAAAACTTTTCTATTTTATAGAAAATTTTTCAAAAATTTCCTATTTTCATAGGAAACTTTTTAAAAATTTTCTTTTTTTATATGAAACGTTGAAAATTTTTTTTTTAGGAAATCTTTCAAAAATTTTGTAATTTTTTAAGAAATTTTTCAAAAATTTTCAATTTTTTTAAGAAACTTTTCAAAAAATTCTTATTTTGACAGGAAATTTTTGAAAAAAATATTATTTAAAAAAAAGAATAAGAAATTTTTTAAATGTTCTATAAAAATAAATTTTTGAAAAATTTCCTGTACAAAAATACGAAATTTTTTAAAAATTTCTCCTATAGAAAAATACGAAATTTTTAAAAAATTTCGAATGGGAAAATAAGAAATTTTTAAAAAAATTATTATGCAAAAATGCGAAATTTTTGAAAAATTTCCTATGGAAAAATAAGAAATTTTTGAAAAATTTCCTGCAGAAAAATAAAAAATTTTTGAAAAATTTCTTATAAAAAACTAAAAAATGTTTGAAAAAATTCCTGTAGAAAAATAAGAAAGTTTATAAAAATTTCTTATAGAAAAATAAGTTTTTTTTTTTAATTTCCTACAGAAAAATAAGAAACTTTCGAAAAATTTTCTGTAGAAAAATACGAAACTTTTGAAAATTTTTCTATAAAAATGTAAAGCTTTTAAAAATTTTCTATAGAAAAATTAAACATTTTTTTAAAAATTTCCTATAGAAAAACAGGAAATTTTTAAAAACTTTCCTAAAGAAAAAAGAAATTTTTTAAAACTTTCCTATAGAAAAATAAGAAGATTTTGAAACCTTTCCTTTAGAAAAAAAAATACATTTTTTTAAACTTTCCTATAAAAAAAATAAGAAATTTTTGAAAAATTTCCTATAAAAAATAAGAAATTTTAAAAAAATTTCCTATAAAAATATAAGAAATTTTTGAAACATTCTCTATAAAGGACTAAGAAATTTTTAAAAAATGTTTCGAAAAAATCCATCATTGTGCCAATTCCAAAGCCAAAAACTGACCCTAAGTTATGTAGCAATTACAAGCCAATTTCACTTCCATCTTCCTTTGGGATACTTTTGGAATTCTTTATTCTTAGTCAAATTAATGACAGGATCGATGAGGGGAATGTTCTTGCTGAATCTCAATTTGGATTCAAGCGTGGTCACTCAACCTCACATGCACTGACAGTCTTTGCTGATTATGTAGCTAGGGGTCTCAATAAGAGATACCCTACTATAGCAGTGAGCTTAGACTTTGCCAAAGCTTTTGACACAGCCTGGCAAAATGGAATCATATACAAGATGATAAATCTTGGATTTGATAGACATCTTTGCAGGTTTGTGTTAAACTTTTTGAGCGAAAGAAAGTTCAGTGTGAGGGTGGGTGACTGTCGCTCTGATGAAAAATTGGTATCTGCTGGAGTTCCTCAGGGTTCTCTTCTCGGTCCTGTTTTGTACAATATTTTGGTCCATTATATTCCAAAGCCATCAGAGGGTGATCTTCTCCTATCTTATGCAGACGATATACTTATTGCTTCTTCAGGTCCACGGGCAGGAAACATTAATTCAAAAATTAATACATATCTTTCGAAATTGGCGGAATTCTTTAATAAGTGGAAGTTATGCCTAAATATTCAAAAATCGACTGCCATTATTATCAAGGGCAGGAGAAAATATCTTTATCCTAATAGTAGGAAGTTCATTCCATCCCTTATGGTTGGTAATGAACTTATTACTGTTTCGGATGAAAATTTTGATTTTTACCGCCACATCGACTATATATTACAGCGCACAAAACGCACTTTTGCGATCTATCGAGGCATTCTTGGTAGACAAGGGTGCTTGGATAGGAAAGTGGGTCTGCTACTCTACAGACAGATTATACGTCCCCTTATGTCTTATGCCTTTCCAGTTTGGTTCAGAATCTCTTCTGCCCAGATGGAAAGGCTTAGGGTATGGGAGAGGAAAATCTTGGTAGCTTGTTTGTCCTTAAAACGCAAACAAGGACCTGATGGAATATACCGTAGACCATCTAACAGGTCAGTTTATGTGGGGATCAATTTTGATCGTATCGATGGTTACATGATCAGATCGGGCTTGGCATTTCTTGATAAGGCACGTTCTCTCGAGAACGGTCTTGTCCAGGAATGTTTTGGCCGCTCTGTTGATGTTGATTCCATCCATCTAATTCGGTATATGTCTCCGATAGACCTTTTAACGCTAAGAGATGCTAATCTTCTATACCAGGGTGCAAACCTGATGTTCTATCATCGTAGAATTAGAACTTTAAACATTAATAATACTGTGTACAACACTGCCCAATAGGATATTTGTGCAATATATTCTTCCCTCTTCACCTTTTGTAAATAATTTTCCCTCTATCCTATCTCTATTGTAAATATTTTTCATTTAGTCTTAAGCTATTTTTAAGTAATTATAAGTATAGAAATAATCATAATTTTTAATATAATAGTATCCTTTTTCCCATTTTTGAGGAACTTTAAATAATATAATATTCAAATAAATTTTGTAACATAATTGTATTGCACGTAACTTAAATAGTTATTGTGCCATGTAAATATTTATAAAAATTATCTTAGTCCTAGAAAAATACAAATGTATGCAGGGAAATATAATTAGTATTAAAATAGTATTAGAAAAAGAAATTTATGGAAATAAAAAACTTGAACTTGAACTTAAAAAATGTTTCTATGGAAAATACTTTGTTCTAAACGATCTATAGAAAATTTGTTTGTTATTGCAAATTGTTTTTATTGAAAATTAGTTTGATAAAAATTTTGCATGGACAATTTTTCGTTATAAAAAATTTTGCATTGTTGATTTTTCGTCACTATTCCATAGAATTTTTTTTATTAAAAAAATGTCTTATAGAAAATTTTTATTAAATAGAAATTTTTGTGTAGAAAATTTGGATCGTCTTATTTTAGGTGCAATTCACTTTAGAGAGTTTGAGATTTAATTGTGGCTTCCTAAAAAAAAAAAGAAATTAAGTATTGGTAAAAAAAATCCATTATTTTTGTATGAAATACATAAAAGTATATAAAGAATATTATATTCTTAAATCAAATATGAGCCGGTTTGGTTTTGCAATTTTAAAGGTAATGGGTGTTTTTTTTAGAGGTATAGAACTTCGAATTGAAATAAAACACAAGAAAATCGTTTTAATGTCCATCAATTTAGCTTTATTGGAAGGATAATTTTATGCCATTAATGTTTAAATATGATTTCGGGCATGTGGCCGCCGCGGCTGGCTCGAATAAAGCCAATTCTACAGGTCCAATTTTCAACTACTTTTTCGAGCATATGGGGCCGTATGTTGGCAATAACGCCACGAATGTTGGCTTCCAAGTCCCCTAACGTTTCTGGTTTGTTGGCGTAGACGAGCGACTTCACATATCCCCAAAGAAAATAATCCAGTGGTGTCAAATCGCACGATCTTGGTGGCCAATTGACAGTTCCATTCAGCGAAATTATGCGCTCATCGAATGTTTCCTTTAATAAATCAATTGTGACGTGCGCTGTGTGGCATGTAGCGCCGTCTTGTTGGAACCACAACTCATCCACATTCATGCCATCCAATTGGGGAACAAAATAGTCGGTTATCATGGCTCTATACCGGTCTCCATTTATGGTAACTGACTCTCCAGCATTATTTCGGAAGAAGTATGGCCAATGACTCCATCAGCCCATAGAGCACCAGCCCATAGAACACACCAGTTTTTGTGGATGTAATGGCGTCTCAAGGGTCTCATGTGGATTCTCTTCACTCCAAATGTGGCAATTTTGCTGTTGACGTAGCCATTCAACCAAAAATGAGCCTCATCACTGAACAAAATTTTGCGATGAAAATCAGCATCGAGATCAATCTCATTTTCGACCCATACACCAAAATCACGACGCATTGCATGGTCTCGCGGCTTTAATTCTTGCACAAGCTGGATCTTGTAAGGTCGCAAGCCAAGATCTTTGCGCAAAATCTTCCGTAAAGTTGATGGACAAAGCTCCAATTGCTGTGCACGGTGGCGAATCGATTCATTCGGGTCCTCTTCAACACTTTGCTCTACAGCGGCAATTGTTTCTTCGGCGCGCACTGTTCGACGTCGCTGCGGATGAGTATTATCACATAGAGTAAACGTAGTGCGATGAACGATTATGTCGACCATAAAATGGACGGAGCTTGCGGTAAACTTCGCGAACTGAACCATTATTTTCGAAATAAATTTGCACGATTTGCAAGCGTTGTTCTTTTGTCAACCTGTTCATGATGAAATGGCAAACCAAACTAAATATTAATCACTTGACAGCTGACAAAATGGCCGCCAGTTAAAAAAGTGATGCCAACTTAAATTTCTATACCTCAATAAAAAACACCCGATATTTTCTCTGAAGTATAAAAAGTACTTATAGTACTAAAACAATATAGCCAAATAAAATTTGTAAGGTAACTTATCGTGTGAGTATGCTTGATATATGGGCATATATTAATCATACGTTTACAGAATAATAGCATACATTTTTCAGAGAAATTTAAAATTTTAGTAGAAGTGTTTATTAAAATGAACAATTGACTATACAAATATAGTTTTTTAATTTTATTTCAAAGTTTGTTTTCTAAGTCTTTGGTTTTATTTAACTTTATATTATAACAATGTTCGTTTTCTAAGTCTTTCGTTTTCCTTACCTTTAATTTTTGTGTTTTAATAAATTTAATTTATGTTTTCATTTAATGAACATATTTACTTGATTTGTTTTATTATTACTTTTTTTTGTTTGTGTTTTGTTGAAAAACAAGCATCTCGTGGTTTTAATTTAACATTTGTGATCTGTTCATAAGTCCTCACTAATATTGTTGGGGTAAAAAAAAGGTACATTTTGGTTCGGTAGTCAATGGTTGCTGCTGTGTTCATTTGTTGTATTCTCTTGTCTTTTCATTGTTGTTATTGTAGTGGTTGTTGTCATTAAGTTAAACATGACATGTCGCATGTTACACATTAGCGTTTTAACATATACAACTCAGAGCCGATATATAGTGTATGAATACATATATAAAAAAACATATATACATATTTATACATATATAAGTTCTACTAAATGTTTAAAGATAGATATTGTTAACTTTTTTTGAACGATTTGTTAGTTTTTGTGTTCATGCTGAATATCTCGTGCAACAATTTTTCAAAATCTAAAGAAAAACATAGAGACAAACTACAGACGTTTGTATGTATATTTATTAAACGTTTTACTAAATCCTAAATAAGTTAAAATGTTTGTGTCTAAATGTATGATTGTGATGTTGGGTGATGATGATGTTATCTCTAAAGGTATATAAGTGTGTTGCAAATGCCGCTAGAGATAAGAAGAATGGAAAAAAATCGTACGTACAAAATAAATATCTAAAGCAAGCAACTATTTAATAGCATTAGCAGCAGCAACAATGACTACAATTATTTGCTAAATCCATGTTGTCGACAGCATTAAATTAAAGTCACATGTTACCACAAGATTTACTTTGTCTTTGCAACATTTATTTTTTTTCTCTTAGATATTTAGAGGCTTTTCTTGTCGTCGTTGTATCAAAGTATTAAGATTTTCTTTGCCAGATTTAACATAATTTGTAAACAAATTAATAGTTTTAGCCTAAAGTCTTTAAATTGTGTGTTATTTCTTTTTTCCAATAGTTTTTGCCAGACTTAAATAAATACAGACAAATGTTGGACAAATTAAATACAAATTAAACATCATTTTGAAAACTTCAATTAAAAAGTCAAAGCAGAGCTCTAACGAAAGATTCCGTCCGTTTTGACTAATAAATATCAGAAAAAGCTTTTAGACAATTGTTATTTTCAATGCAAAGTCTCCGAAATGTTTTAGTAAAATTTATGAAAATTTTAGGTTTTACATTTGAATAAGTGGCAGTTTTTCAATTTCAATTTTATAGAAAAATTTTTATATTTTTCAAATTGTAGTCATAAATTGTTTGAAGCTGCTGCTGCAAACCACCAACAAATAAGAAACATTGTTGAAATATATTGAAATTTGAACAATGTTTAAATTAAATTCAATACAATTCGCTTTACTTAAACATATTTTGAGCATGCGGCAGTTATTTCTAAAAAAAAAATAAAAATTAGAAAATATTATGAATGGTTAAGATCGACCAGTCTATGACCTAAAGTATCGAGGTCAAATTGTTTTAAGTGTTTAACTATAGAATATAAAATATTTTTTAAAAAATCTCTTATCAAAAAATAATTTTTCTAAAAAATTTTTGAAAAATTTCATACAAAAATAAGAATTTTTTTCAAATAATATCTATAAAATTAAGAAATTTTTTCACATAAAAATAGGAAATTTTTGAAAAAAAACAAAATCAAAATAAGAAATTTTTGAAAATTTTTCTATAAAAATAAGAAATTAAAAAAAAGTCCTATCAAAAAATAAGAAATTTTTTAAAAATTTCCTATTAAAATAAAAATTTTTTGAAAAATTTCTTTATAAAATAAGAAATTTTTAAAAAAAATTTCTCACAAATTTCTTTAAAAAAGAAAAATTTTCAAAAATATTTTCCATAAAAATTGGAAATTTTTGAAAAATTTTCTGTAAAATAAGAAATTTTTGAAAAATTTCCTATAAAACTAAGAAATTTTTGAAAAATTTCCTATAAAAATAAGAAATTTTTGAAATATTTCCTATGAATATAACAAATTTTTTCAAATTTTCCTATGAAAATAAGAAATTTTTGAAAAATTTCCTATAAAAATAAGAAATTTTTGAAAATTTTTCTATAAAAATAAGAATTTTTTTAAAAATTTCCTATAAAAATAAGAAATTTTTGAAAATTTTTCTATAAAAATAAGAATTTTTTGAAAAATTTCCTAAAAAAATAAGAAATTTTGGAAAAATTTCCTATAAAAATAAGAAATTTTGAAAAATTTCCTATAAAAATAAGAAATTTTTGAAATATTTCCTATGAAAATAATACATTTTTTAAAATTTTCCTATGAAAATAATAAATTGTTTAAAATTTTCCTATAAAAATAAGAAATTTTTGGAAAATTTCCGATAAAAATAATAAATTTTTGAAAAATTTCCTATAAAAATAAGAAATTTTTGAAAAATTTCCTATAAAAATAAGAAATTTTTGAAAATGTTTCTATAAAAATAAGAATTTTTTTAAAAATTTCCTATAAAAATAAGAAATTTTAGAAAAATTTCCTAAAAAAATAAGAAATTTTTGAAAAATTTCCTATAAAAATAAGAAATTTTTTAAAAATTTCCTAAATTTTTGAAAATTTTTCTATAAAAATAAGAATTATTCGAAAAATTTCATATAAAAATAAGAAATTTTTGAAAAATTTCCTAAAAAAATAAGAAATTTTTGAAAATTTTCTTATAAAGATAAGAAACTTTTGAAAAATTTCCTATAAAAATAAGAAATTTTTGAAAATTTTCTTATAAAGATAAGAAATTTTTTAAAAATTTCCTATAAAAATAAGAAATATTTGAAAAATTTTGTATAAAATAAGAAAATTTTGAAAAATTTCCTATAAAAATAAGAAATTTTTGAAAAATTTCCTATAAAAATAAGAAATTTTTGAAAATTTTTCTACAAAAATAAGAATTATTTGAAAAATTTCCTATAAAAATAAGAAATCTTTAAAAAATTTCCCATAAAAATAAGACATTTTGGAAAATTTTCCTATAAAAAAAGGAAATTTTTAAAAAATTTCCCATAAAAAAAATACATTTTTGAAAATTTTCCCATAAAAAAAGGAAATTTTTGAAAAATTTCCTATAAAAATAAGAAATTTTTGAAAAGTTTCCTATAAAAATAAGAAATTTTTGAAAAATTTCCTATAAATTTTTGAAAAATTTCCTATAAATTTTTGAAAAATTTCCTATAAATTTTTGAAAAATTTCCTATAAATTTTTGAAAAATTTCCTATAAATTTTTGAAAAATTTCCTATAAATTTTTGAAAAATTTCCTAAAAAAAATAAGAAATTTTTAAAAAAATTTCCTAAAAAAGATAAGAAAATTTTGAAAAATTTCCTATGAAAATACGAAATATTTTAAAATTTTCCTAAAAAATAATAAATTTTAGAAAAATTTCATACAAAAATAGGAAATTTTTGAAAAGTTAAATATTAAAAAAATTCTTTAATAATTTTTTTTATAAAATTAAGAAATGTTTTCTATAAAAATATTTTTGAAATAGTTTTGAAAAATTTTCTATATAAGAAGAAATTTTAGAATTATTTACTGTAAAAATAAGAAATTTTTTAAAATTTCGAATAAATATAAGAAATTTTAAAAAAATGTCCTATAAAAAATAGAAATTTTTGAAAAACTTCATATAAAAATAAGAAATTTTTGAAAAAATTTCCTATAAAAATAGGAAAATGTTCCTATTAAAATAAGAATTTTTAAAAAAATTTTCTTAAAACTACGATTTTTTTAAAAAACTTCCTTTATAAATAAGAAATTTTTTAAAAATTTCCTATCAAAATTAGAAATTTTTAAAGAATTTCTAATAAAAAAAAAATATTGTAAAAATTTCCGATACAAATAAGATCTTTTTTTTTAATTTTATATAAAAATAAGAAATCTTTTAAAATTTTCCAAAAAATTAAATCAGAAATTTTCTAAAAATTTCCTATAGGAAATTTTTTATATTGTTTTAAAAACTTAAAAAAAGCTTAATACCGGCCGATTATTTAAGTATATGATTCTGAGTTATTCGATATATTTTAGAATGGATTTTTGATGAACATTTCTATGAGTTACAAACATCAAAACAAACTTTTTATACCCATCTGTCATGTGATAGTGTATGGTATAAAAGATATTGGTTTTTGCAAAATCCGCTAAATTTCAGTACAAAAAAACTCCATCTGCAACCGTGTTGTTGTGTGTAGTTAACAAGCACTTTCGGCTCTTAAATAGAACCCCCTCCATTACAAAAGAAAAAAAATCGTAAAAAAACCAAACGTTACACAAAATACCAAAATCGTGACCAATTTGGTTTATTTACACGTACTGTACATGAATCTTTAAAACTATTTTGGTTTTTTTTGTTTCTTCTGTTGCAATTTTTTGCTACTCTCTCAACATTAGCAAATGTTTCCATTAAATTCAGTTTTATAGTCAATGTATGACCAATACGGTCAGTTATGCCTAAACTTTTTGGTAAAACATTTAGTTTTTTCCTAAACGCTAACAAATGAATTTCATTTTTAAATAAAAATCTGCCACAAATAAAATTTATTTTTTTTTTTTCATTTTTTAATAAAATTTTTCAGTTGAAATAACAAAACGTTTCAACTAATGAATGTTTTTTAAATCTGTAAGTGGCGTTTAATTGTAATGGACAGAGTAAAGTTTAATATTTATTTTAGCCATTTTTTTGGAACTCAACCAATTCTATTTCAAAGGCATGAATGTCAATAGTTTAATTGTTTATTAAATGTTATTTGTTAATTATTTTTTTTTCAATAGGATTTGAAATAAATATTTAAATAATGAACTTCAGCGAAAATGAATAAATTGTATTCGTGATTAATTTTTTTTCGAAATTTATATTTTCAGACGATTTTTATTAAAAACTCGTTTACAGATTTAACCTTGTCAAACTTCAGTGAATTGAGTTTTTTTTGAGAAATTTTTTAATTTCATAAGATAATTTTAAAAAAATTTTTTTTTTTTTCAAAAATTTCTTCTTTTTATAGGAGATTTTTCAAAAATTTCTTATTTTTATAGAAAATTTTTCAAAAATTTCTTCTTTTTATAGGAGATTTTTCAAAAATTTCTCATTTTTATAGAAAATTTTACAAAACTTTCTTATTTGTACAGGTAATTTTTCAAAGATTTCTTATTTTTATATAAAGTTTAAAAAAAAAACTTATTTTTATAGGAATTTTAAAAAAATTTCTGATTTTTATAGGAAAATTTTCAAAAATTTCTTTTTTTTATAGGAAATTTTTAAAAAAATTTCTTATCTATATAGAAAATTTTTCAAAATTTTTTTATTTTTATAAGAAATTTTTAAAAAATTTCTTATTTTTATAAGAAATTTTCCAAAAATTTCTTATTTTTATAGGAAGTTTTTCCAAAATTTCTTATTTTTATAGGAAATTTATCAAAAATTTCTTATATTTATAGGAAATTTCTCAAAAATTTATAGTTTTTATAAAAAATTTTTCAAAAATTTCTTATTTTTATAGGAAATTTTTCAAAAATTTTTGATTTTTATATGAAATTTTTCAAAAATTTCTTATTTTTATAGGAAATTTTTCAAAAATTTCTTCTTTTTATAGGAAATTTTTCAAAAATTTCTCATTTTTATAGAAAATTTTACAAAACTTTCTTATTTTTACAGGTAATTTTTCAAAGATTTCTTATTTTTATATAAAGCTTAAAAAAAAAAACTTATTTTTATAGGAATTTAAAAAAAATTCTGATCCTATAATTTTTCAAAAATTTCTTTTTTTTATAGGAAATTTTTCAAAAATTTCTTATTTTTATAGGAAATTTTTCAAAAATTTTATATTTTTATAGGACATTTTTCAAAAATTTCTTATTTTTATAGGAAATTTTTCAAAAATTTCTTAATTTTTATAAGAAATTTTTCAAAAATTTCTTATTTTTATAGGAAATTTTCCAAAATTTTCTTATTTTTATAGGAAATTTTTCAAAAAATTCTTATTTTTATAGGAAATTTATCAAAAATTTTTATTATTTATAGGAAATTCCTCAAAAGTTTCTAGTTTTTATAAAAGATTTTTCAAAAATTTCTTATTTTTATAGGAAATTTTTCAAAAATTTCTTCTTTCTATAGGAGATTTTTCAAAAATTTCTCATTTTTATAGAAAATTTTACAAAACTTTCTTATATTTACAGGAAATTTTTCAAAGATTTCTTATTTTTATATAGAGTTAAAAAAAAAAAACTTATTTTTATAGGAATTTTAAAAAAATATCTGATTTTTATAGGAAATTTTTCAAAAATTTCTTTTTTTATAGGAAATTTTTCAAAAATTTCTTATTTTTATAGGAAGTTTTTCAAAAATTTTTTATTTTTATAGGAAATTTTTCAAAAATTTCTTATTTTTATAGGAAATTTTTCAAAAATTTCCAATTTTTATGGGAAATTTTTCTTATTTCTATACGAAATTTTTCAAAATTTTTTTATTTTTATAGGACATTTTTCAAAAATTTCTTATTTTTATAGGAAATTTTTCAAAAATTTCTTAAATTTTATAAGAAATTTTAAAAAAATTTCTTATTTTTATAGGAAATTTTCCAAAAATTTCTTATTTTTATAGGAAATTTTCCAAAAATTTCTTATTTTTATAGGAAACTTTTCAAAAATTTCTTATTTTTATAGGAAATTTTCCAAAAATTTCTTATTTTTATAGGAAATTTTCCAAAAATTTCTTATTTTTATAGGAAATTTTTCAAAAATTTCTTATTTTTATAGGAAATTTTTCAAAAATTTCTTATTTTTATAGGAAATTTTTCAAAAATTTCTTATTTTTATAGGAAATTTTTCAAAAATTTCTTATTTTTATAGAAAATTTTTCAAAAATTTCTTATTTTTATAGGAAATTTTTCAAAAATTTCTTATTTTTATAGGAAATTTTTCAAAAATTTCTTAATTTTTAAAGGAAATTATTAAAAAAAATTTCTTATTTTTTTTTGGAAATTTTTTAAAAATTTCTTATTTTTTATAGGAAATTTTTCAAAATTTCTTATTTCTATAGGAAATTTTGCAAAATATTTTTATAGGACATTTTTCAAAAATTTCTTATATTTATAGGAAATTTTTTAAAAATTTCTTATTTTTATAGCAAATTTTTAAAAAATTTTTTATCTTTTTAGGAAATTGTTTTTAATTTTTTTATTTTTATAGAAAATTTTTCAAAAGTTTCTAATTTTTTTAGGAAATTTCTTATTTTTATAAGAAATTTTTCAAAAATTTCTTATTTTTATTGGAAATTTTTCAATGATTTCATATTTTTATAGTAAATTTTTCAAAAATTTCTTATTTTTATTGGAAATTTTTGGAAAACTTCTTATTTTGATAGTAAATTTTTCGAAAATTTCTTGTTTTTATAGGAAATTTTTCAAAAATGTCTTATTTT
Organism: Stomorhina lunata; assembly: GCA_933228675.1. Classification (NCBI taxonomy): domain Eukaryota; kingdom Metazoa; phylum Arthropoda; class Insecta; order Diptera; family Rhiniidae; genus Stomorhina; species Stomorhina lunata. The sequence continues at coordinate 19,036,590 of OW121742.1, forward strand.
TATAGAAAAATTTTCAAAAATTTCGTATTTTTATAGTAAATTTTAGAAAAATAAGGAAGTCTTCTCAACCATACAAATTCACAGTAAGTTTTTATATCTTAAGAAAAACTTTCTACAATTTCCCAACATATTCCAGGTCTTTTGTTCTATTTTATTTATTTATCTTAACATTTGGTTGCTCCTAATAAAAGACGGGTATGAAAAAAATTAAAATGTTACACTTAACATCTTCAATCTGTTCGAGAGTTTTTATAAATAAATTTTCCAAAAGCGCAGCTCTACGAAAACAATGGATTGTTTAAATGTCTGTTTACGGTCGAAATAACAATTGGCCACCAAATATTTTAACCTTCAGGTGCTACTTTATGCAAACATCTATGGCTTTTTTGACTACCTCAATAATGTTTTTGGAACAAAAAAAAAAACAAAACTTTCACAAGCGGGCCGCCTAAAGTTAAAGGCAAAAATTTGTATAAACAAAAATTTCCTTAAACCAAAAATAGTTGATGTTCATTCCCTCTATTTTCGACAAAGTCAACGAGTGCAATATGCAAATATCTAAAAGAAAAAGAAACTGAATCTAAGTAACAACTTCAAACGAAACCAAAAAAAAAAGGTATTGCACAATCAACAATTGTCGCCAGAAAAAAGCACCTCTGGCGCATCTGCAGATTTCTTAAGCTTTAGTTGCACAGAAAGGGTAAATGGGGAGAGGGAGGGGAGGGAAGGGAAGGAAAAAAGTGTTACCAAGAAATACTATGCAACAAGTGTGATAACAATCAGCATCTATAGGCTAAATAAAAAGCAAAAACACTGCAACAAACTTAAATAAAATCGGCAACAATTGCAACTAAAGCGAAATAATAGTAAATCTAGGACGTCATCTTCATGCCACATTGCCATTCAACCATGCAGCCAACTGCAACCCAAAGCTGCTGTTACACACTCTCCAAATAAAATCGGCTACAATGTGCATAATGGTGGCAGCAGCGGCAGCTAAAGCCTGCAACATCATCATCATCTCCCCAGCTATCGACCAAAAAATATGATAATATGATAAAACTTTGAGGTGGTCAATAGAAATACAAAATTGTACGTTAAAAGACAAACGGACGGACTCTAGAAAATAATGCTGGTTATTTGAATTGTTTTACATCGATTTGGAAAGTTTGGAGGATGGAACTGTAAAATTGTAAAGCTGTACATATTTTTTGTCTTTTATTTTTCGTTTCGCCTTTATCTACATTTTAAGATTTATATTTTAGATACATTTTTCTGTTGGCCTATAGTTTCTGCCTGAATTGAAGAAATAAATTTTGAAATGATTAGAAAAATCTCGAATGGTAACCAAAAAAAAAAAAAAAAAAGAAATATCAATATATTTTTTGAGGGGGAGTTTTTGGCTAAAAATTATCTATGACTAAGATTGAGTATTGTGGCAGGAGAGATATAAAGTTAAATATTGTCAGATAGTGTTGAGAGGAAATGCAAAAATTTACTGCAGCATCAGGATATCATAGGAGAGATATTTGAAATTTATTTAATAAAATCACAAAAATTTTAAATTTTAAATTAAAGAGTGAATAAAAAAATCTCACTACTTCAAAATAAAATTTTTGAAAAAAAATTTCATTTAGAATAAAAAAATATTTTTGACTACAAGAAATTTTTTAAAGAAACAAGAGAATATTAATAAATTTTATACGGAAAATCAAAATATTTTAAAAAATTTCCATCAGATTAATAAGATATTTAAAAAAAATTTCCTTCAGAAAAATAAAAAGTTTAAATAAAAAAAATTTATAGAAAAATTAGAAATTTTTGAAAAATTTTCTTTAAAAATAACAAATTTTTGATAAATTTCCTATAAAAAAATAATTTTTTTAAAAATTTCCTAAAAAATAACAAGAAATTTTTGAAAAATTTCCTATACAAATTAGAAATTTTTGAAAAATTTCCTATAAAAATAAGAAATTTTAGAAAAATTTCCTATAAAAATAAGAAATTTTTGAAAAATTTCCTATGAAAATTAGAAATTTTTAAACAATTTGCTATAAAAAATAAACAAAAATTTAAAAATTTCCTATAAAAATAAGAAATTTTTGAAAAATTTCCTATACAAATCAGAAATTTTTAAAAAATGTTCTATAAAAATAAGAATTTTATAAAAAAATTTTTATAAAAGTTAGAAATTTTTTTTAATTTTTTTATAAAAATAAGAAATTTTAGAAAAATTTTCTATAAAAACAAGAAATTTTAGAAAATTTTCCCCTAAAAATAAGAAATTTTTAAAAAATTTTTTATAAAAGAAGTAAGTTTTTGAAAAATTTTCTATAAAAATAAGAAATTTTTGAAAAATTTCCAAAAGAAAAAGAAATTTTTGAAAAATTTCCTATAAAATGTTGAACATTTTGAAAAGTTTCTTATCAAAATAAGAAATTTTTGAAAAATTTCTAATAAAAAGAAAAAAATTTTCTAAAAAAAACACGAAAATTTTGAAAAATTTCCTTTTCAAATGAAAAATATTTGAAAAATTTGTTATAAAAATAAGAAATTTTTAAAAAATTTCCTATAAAAATAAGAAGCTTTTAAATAAAACCAAGCAATTTTTGAAAAATTTTCTATAGAAAAATTAAATTTTTGAAAAATTTCCTATAAAATATAAAAAATTATTGAAAATTTTCCAATAAAAATAAGAAATTTTTGACAAATTTCCTTTGAAAATTAGAAAATTATGAGAAATTTGCTATAAAAATAAAAAAGTTTTAGAAAATTTCATATAAATAAAATTTCCTATAAAAATAAGAATTTTTTTTTAAATTTTCTATAAAAATAAGAAATTTTAGAAAATTTTTCTATAGAAAAATAAGAAATTTTGTGAAAAATTTCTATTGAAAAACAAGGAATTCTTTCCTATAGAAAATTAAGAAATTTTTGAAAAAGTTCCTATAGAAAATTAAGAAATTTTTAAAAAATTTCCTTTAAAAATAAGAAATTTTTAAAAAAATTTTCCACATTTGTAAAACATTTCCTTTAAAAATAAAAAATTTTGTAAAAAGAAAAAGAAATTTGCTAAAAATTTCCTATGCAAATAAGAAAATTTTGAAAAATTTTCTATAAAAATAAGAAATTTTTTAAAAATTTTCTTGAAAAAAGTTTTGAAAAATTTATTATGATATAAAGATATTTTTGGAAAATTTTCTATAGAAAAATAAGTAATTTTTAAAAAATTTCCTATAAAAATAAGAAATTGTTAAAAAAATTTTTATAAAATTAAATAAAATTTCCTATAAAAATAAGAAATTTTTTAAAAATTTTCTATAAAAATAAGAAATTTTAGAAAATTTTTCTATAGACAAATTAGAAATTTTGTGAAAAATTTCTATTGAAAAACAAGAAATTCTTTCCTATAGAAAATTAAGAAATTTTTGAAAAATTTCCTATAGAAAATTAAGAAATTTTTAAAAAATTTCCTTTAAAAATAAGAAATTTAAAAAAAAAAATTTCTACATTTTTAAAACATTTCTTTTAAAAATAAAAAATTTTGTAAAAAGAATAAGAAATTTGCGAAAAATTTTCTATGCAAGTAAGAAAATTTTGAAAAATTTTCTATAAAAATAAGAAATTTTTTAAAAATTTTCTTGAAAAAAGTGAAAAGATATTTTTGAAAAATTTTCTATAGAAAAATAAGAAATTTTTGAAAAATTTCCTATAAAAATAAGAAATTTTTAAAAAATTTTTTATGAAATTAAAAAATTTTTGAAATATTTCAAAGAAAAAAATAAAGAAATTTTTGAAAAATTTCAAATTGAAATAAAAAATTTGTGAAAAATGTCGTTAAAAAAATAAAAAAGTTTTGAAAAATTTCTTATGAAAATAAGATATTTCTGAAAAATTTCCTATAGAAAAATAATAAATTTTCGAAATTTTTTTTTAGAAAAGTAAGAATTTTTGAAAAATTTTTAAAAATTTCCTCGAAAAATAAGAAAGTTTTTAAAAATTTCCTATAGAAAAATAAGAAGTTATTGAAAAGTTTTCTATAGAAAAAAAAGAAATGTTTAAAAAATATCCTGTAAAAAAAAAAATTTTTTAATTTCATTAGACAAAAAATTTTCTATAGAAAAAATTTTGTTGGACAAAAAAATTTGTATAGAAAAAATTTTGTTGAACAAAAAAATTTCTATAGAAATAATTTTGTTGGAGGAAAAAATTTCTATAGAAAAAATTTTGTTGGACAAAAAAATTTTCTATAGAAAAAATTTTGTTGGACAAAAAAATTTGTATAGAAAAAATTTTGTTGAACAAAAAATTTTCTATAGAAAAAATTTTGTTGGACAAAAAATTTTCTATAGAAAAAATTTTTTTCTATAGAAAAAATTCTATAGAAAAAATTTTGTTGGACAAGAAGTTTTCTATAGAAAAAATTTTGTTGGACAAAAAGTTTTCTATAGAAAAAATTTTGTTGGACAAAAAATTTTCTATAGAAATAATTTTGTTGGAGGAAAAATTTTCTATAGAAAAAATTTTGTTGGACAAAAAAATTTTCTATAGAAAAAATTTTGTTGGGCAAGAAATTTTCTATAGAAAAAATTTTGTTGGGCAAAAAATTTTCTATAGAAAAAATTTTGTTGGGCAAACAATTTTTTATAGAAAAAATTTTGTTGGACAAAAAGTTTTCTATAGAAACCTTTTCTATACAAAAATTTCTATAGAAAAATTTTTTTGCAAAAAAAATTAAAATAAGTTTTAAATATTGAATCAATTTAACACTATAAAACACCTATTTATTAGCAAAGGTTCTTTTGAAAGCTTAGGTAAACTTCAAGATTTATGATTATTTTATTTCTAAAACTGATTAAAAATTCCTTCAATTTGTTTAATTAAAAATAACAAATGAGTTTGACATTTCGTAAAATATTTATAATCAAACTTTCATAAAAAATCACAAGCAATAGCATCTTTAATACTCCTAACTAATATGAGACTTCAAATTCCTAAAGCTACTCTAAAGTATAAAAATCAATTTATTTTTATAAAAATCCTCTACTTATTTTTGTTTCTCAGTTCAGTCTCATAACAAACCAAAATATTTCGATCTAATTAAAAATCTCAAACATCACGTTTTTTGATTTAATTTATAAAAATTAGTTAAACTTATATTTTTGTTCGGTTCAGTTTGCTCTCCCCAACTGAAAAATCATTATATTTTTTTCATTAATTTTCAACTTCATCTTATTTGTAAATTACTATTAAAAACATTTAGTGGAAAATAAGTATTAAATAACTAACTAAGAAAATATATATTTCAAAAAAATATAAGTACCTACTCGTATACTTGAAAACAAAAGTACCTACTTATAATTTAATGCCATATTGTGAGTTTAACTTGATGTCATGATCGCCATTGCGCAAAATCCGAGTAACAACCAGTCAGTTTTTTCTTGTGGTTGAGATTTCAAATAAAATTTAAAATTTTTTTTTAAAAAAAATTGTTAAAAAAACAAAATTTAATAGAGGTTTTTATGTTGTTAGATTTAATAGAAGTATATAAAAATATTTTTAATGAAATTATTTATTTAATGGTGTTACCAAAGTGGGTCCAAAGCAGGGGGAGAATTAAAAGCCCAGTATAAGATTTTCAATGATAGAGCTACTAGAGTAGCAGTAATTTGAATTTTGTGTTTTTTTTTCGTCAACAAAAGCAACAATATCTGGTTAATTTTTATAGAGTTTTGAGAAAAAAAAATGAATAATGAAAAGTCTGTATACAAAACAAACAAATTACAATTAACCCATTGTCTTTTATCTTATTTTAAAAATTTCTATTAAAAACCAGACATTTTTGAAAAATCTCCTTTAAAAACAATTAATTTTTGGAAAATTTCCTATAAAAACAAGAAATTTTGGAAAAAGAAATTTTTAAAAAATTTCCTATAAAAATAGGAAATTTTGAAAAAAAAACTCTTATAAAAATATTAAATTTTTGAAAAATTTACTATAAAAATATGAAATTTTAAAAAATTTCCTATAAAAACATGAAGTTTTTGAAAAATTTCCTTAAACATGTGAAATTTTTGAAAAATTTTCTATAGAAGTAACAAAAATTTTTGCAAAATTTTCCTATAAAAAGAAGACATTATTGAAAATTTTCGTATGAAAATAAGACTTATTTGAAAAATTTCCTATAAAAGTACATAATTTTAAAAAATTTCCGATTAAAATACAAAATTTTTTTAAAGATTTAATATAAAAATATAGAATTTTTTAAAAATTTGCTATAAAAATATGAAGTTCTTAAAAAGTTTCCCAGTAAAATATAAAATTTGTAAAAAAAAATTCCATTAAAAATATGAAATTTGTAAATAAATTCCATTAAAAATATGAAATTTTCAAAAATTTCCTCTAAAAATATCAAATTTTTTAAAATTTTCCTATAAAAGCTTAAAGTTTTTAAAAAATTTCCTTTAAAATATAAAACTTTTAATAATTCTCTATAAAAATACCAAAATTTTTGAAAAATTTCCATCAAAATAACAAATTAATGAAAATTAATTTTTTTTTTGAAAAATTTTCCATAAAAATTTGAAATTTTTAAAAAATTTTCTATATAAATATAAAATTTTTAAAAAATTTCTATAAAAATAAGAAATTTTTTACAAATTTTCTATGAAAATAAGAAATTTTTTAAAAATTTCCTACAATAATAAGAAATTTTTGAAAAATTTCTATCAAAATAAGAAACTTTTGAAAAATTTCCTATAAAAATATGAAATTTTTGAAAAAATTCTTATAAAAATAAGAAATTTTTGAAAAAATTCCTATAAAAATATGAAATTTTTGAAAAATTTCTTATAAAAATATGAACTTTTTGAAAAATTTCCTATAAAAATATGAAATTTTTATAAAAGTTCCTACAAAAACAAGATATTATTGAAAAATGTTCTTTAAAAACAAAAAATGTTTGAAAAATGACCTATAAAAACAGGAAATTTTTGAAAAACTTCTTATAAATCAGAAATTTTTGAAAAAAATTCTATCAAAATAAGAAACGTTTGAAAAATTTCCTATAAAAATATGAAATTTTTGAAAAAATTCCTATAAAAATATGAAATTTTTATAAAAGTTCCTACAAAAACAAGAAATTATTGAAAAATATTCTTTAAAAACACGAAATTTATTAAAAACTTTCTATAAAAACCAGACATTTTTAAAAAACTTCCTGAAAAAGTATACAATTTTTAAAAAATTTCCTATCAAAATATAACATTTTTGAAAAATTTCCTATAAAAGTATAAAATTTTTGAAAAAATTTCTATAATAATAATTTTTTTAAATATTCTATAAAAATAAGAAATTTGTGAAAAATTTCCAAAAAAAAGAGATTGTTGGAAAAATTCGTATAAAAATGTGAAATTTGTGAAAAATTTGCTATAAAAAGTTTAAATTTTTAAAAAATTTCCTATACAAATATGAAATTTTTGAAAAATTTCTTTTAAAAATATGAAATTTTTAAAAAATTTCCTTTAAAAACAAGAATTTTTTGAAAAATTTCCTATAAAAATATGTGTCTTATGAAAAATTTCCTATTAAAATATGAAATTTTTCAAAAATTTCCTTTAAAACTATGAAAATTTTGAAAATTTTTGTAAATATTTCCTTTAAAAATTAAAATTTTTCAAAAATTTTCTTTAAAAATATTAAATTTATAAAAACATTTGTATAAAAATGTGAATTTTTTAAAAATTTCCTACAAAAATATAAAATTTTTTAAAAATTACCTATAAAAAATTAAATTTTTAAAAAATTTACTATAAAAATGTGAAATTTTAGAAACCTTTCCTATAGAAATATGATTTCCTTTAAAAAGTCTGAAATTTTTCAAAAATTTTCTTCAAAAATATGAAGTTTGTGGAAAATTTACAATTAAATTGTAAAATTTTTGAAAAATTTCATATGAAAAAATTAAATTTTTGAAGAATTTCCTATAAAAATGTAAAATTTATTAAAAACTTCCTATAAAAATTTCCTATAAAATTATGACATTTTTTAAAAATTTCCTATAAAAATATGAAATTTTTTAAAAATTTCCTATGAAAATAGGAAATTATTGAAATGTGTCCTATAAAAACATAAAGGTTTTTAAAAATTTCTCATTAAAATATGAAATTTTTTAAAAATTTCCTTTTAAACTATAACATTTTTGAAAAATATCCTATAAAAATATGAAGTTTTTGAAAAATTTCCTTTAAAAATATGAAATTTTTGAAAAATTTCCTATCAAAATATGAAATTTTTTCAATGTTTCCTATAAAAACATAAAGGTTTTTAAAAATTTCCCATAAAAATATGAAATTTTTGAAAAATTTCCTTAAAACAATGACATTTTTCAAAAATTTCCTATAAGAATATGAAATTTTTAAAAAATTTCCTTTAAAACTGACATTTTTGAAAAATTTCCTATAAGAATATGAGATTTTTAAAAAATTTCCTATGAAAATATGAAATTTTTCAAAAGTTTCATAAAAAACCTAAAGTTTTTTAAAACTTGGCAATAAAAATATGATTTTTTTTTTTAAATTTCCTAAAAAATCCTATAAATGTATGAAATTTTTTCAAAATTTTCTATAAAAATATGAAAATTTTGTAAAATATCCTATAAAGATATGAAATATTTAAATAAATTTGTATAAAACTATGAAATTTTTTCAAAATTCTCTATAAAAATTTGAAATTTTTGAACAATTTCCTATCAAAATATGAAATTTTTTGAGAAGTCCTATAAAATTATGAAATTTTTTAAAAATTTCTTACAAAAATGTGAAATTTTTAAAACATTTCCTATAAAAAAATTAAATTTTTTTTTTAAATTTTCTTAATAAAAATAGTAAAATTTTTGAAAATTTTCCTACAGAACAAAAATTTTCAAAATGTTGCTTTAGAAAATTTGGTTTAGAATTATTAATATTTATAACAATTTCCTATTTTCTTCTTCTCTGTCCCACCATTTGACCCTTAATGGGTTACCTTAACATAGAACTCTTTGAAGTTAGAAAAAATCTCAACCTAACAACAAAAATAATATAATGATTATAATGAAATTTTAGTACCCAAACTCGGTAACATAACACAGTTAACAAATAACCTTGGCTCCTTAAATTTAATATGGCCCCAAAAAATAGTTACACAAATACACCAAAAAAGAAACAGCAGACAAATTACATTGACTGCACCAACAGATTTCAATAGAGTATTTAAGAAAATTAAAAAAGCATCTAATAAGAATTACTAAGAAAACTATAGATTTTGTTAGGAAAAACGAAGCATTCCTTCTGCTCATTGTCGTCTTCCCATTATCATCATCATCATCATTAACATCATTATCATTGTAGACTTTGTCTTCTTACTTGCTTAGTTATAGTTAGTTAACTACATATAATTTATGCCTCATTCAAACAAGAAACCAACAAATCATCTGAGAGGTGAAATATTTAGGCAGCAACAACATTTGATTGTTGGGTTGTTGCAGCAACAACAGTAAATCCCTGCAACACTTTAGCTTTGTTAACAACAGCCGTCATGATGAATTACATGTTGGCAGTGGTGTCGTTACCGTTTGATGTTTTTGATAAATTACTGAAGTTTTCAAACAAATCTCAAGAAGAAAAAAGATGCTGAAAAGGCAAAAAATTTGACAAGGTCGACTTTATGTGAAGGTTTTCGTTTTCTAGAAACTGCCAGAAAAACAAAATAAGTTCATTAAAATTTAGGGCAATTTGCCAATTAGTTAAAAAAAAAAACAAAATTTTGTATAAGTTTAATTTCAAACAAGTTCTAACACTTGATAGAATTTAACAAATTATGATCTTTTATAGTGAAGCTAAGCCCTTTTTGTATATTTTGCTATATTTCTTATATAATAGTTTTTGTATGTAATTTTTTCTTTGTGTCTTATTTAGTTTTGTCTTCTGTGTTCTTTTTTGCGGTTTTCCTCCTTTTTTTTAACTATTAAGACAACTCACGACAATGACAATTCACGCAAGGACCTTTCATGACCCATCACCATGTTTAGTATTTTGTACCTAAGAAAAAAGTATTTGTCATCTCTATTTTAACACAACCTACCAGAGAGCTACAATAATAAAATTAAAATGTGTCTATATTATATTGGATTTTCTGGTAATCAAAGTCGACTAGAAAGAAAATTTACTACCACCAGAAAATTTTTCGATAAAAAAATTTTTCTATAGAAAAATTTTCGATAAAAAAATGTTTCTATAGAAAAATTTTCGATAAAAAAATTTTTCTATAGAAAAATTTTCGATAAAAAATTTTTCTATAGAGAAATTTTCAATAAAAAAATTTTTCTATAGAGAAATTTTCAATAAAAAAATTTTTCTATTGTAAAATTTTCGATAAAAAAAATTTTTCTATAGTAAAATTTTCGATAAAAAAATTTTTCTATAGTAAAATTTTCGATAAAAAAATTTTTCTATAGAAAAATTTTCGATAAAAAAATTTTTCTATAGAAAAATTTTCGATAAAAAAATGTTTCTATAGAAAAATTTTCGATAAAAATACTTTTCTATTTTTTTTTTAAATTTTCGATAGAAAAATTTTTCTATAGAAAAATTTTCGATAAACAAATTTTATATAGAAAAATTTCCGATAAAAAAATTTTTCCGATAAAAAAATTTTTCTATAGAAAAATTTCCGATAAAAAAATTTTCGATAAAAAAATTTTCGATAAGAAAATTTTTCTATAAAAAAAATTTCAATAAAAAAATTTTTCTACAGAAAAATTATAGATAAAAAAATTTTTCTACAGAAAAATTTTCTTATCGAAAAAAATTTCCGATAAAAAATTTTTCTATACAAAAATTTTTCTATAGAAAAGTTTTCGATAAAAATATTTTTCTATAGAAAAATTTTCGATAAAAATATTTTTCTATAGAAAAATTTTCGATGAAAAAATTTTTCTATAGAAAATTTTTCGATAAAAAAATTTTTCTATGGAAAAATTTTCGATAAAAAAATTTTTCTATGGAAAAATTTTCGATAAAAAAATTTTTCTATGGAAAAATTTTCGATAAAAAAATTTTTCTATGGAAAAATTTTCGATAAAAAAATTTTTCTATAGAAAAATTTTCGATAAAAAAATTTTTCTATAGAAAAATTTTCGATAAAAAAATTTTTCTATAGAAAAATTTTCGATAAAAAAATTTTTCTATAGAAAAATTTTCGATAAAAAAATTTTTCTATAGAAAAATTTTCGATAAAAAAATTTTTCTATAGAAAAATTTTCGATAAAAAAATTTTTCTATAGAAAAATTTTCGATAAACAAATTTTATATAGAAAAATTTCCGATAAAAAAATTTTTCCGATAAAAAAATTTTTCTATAGAAAAATTTCCGATAAAAAAAATTTCGATAAAAAAATTTTCGATAAGAAAATTTTTCTATAAAAAAATTTTCAATAAAAAAATTTTTCTACAGAAAAATTTTCGATAAAAAAATTTTTCTATAGAAAAATTTTCGATAAGAAAATTTTTCTATACAAAAATTTCCGATAAAAAATTTTTCTATACAAAAATTTTTCTATAGAAAATTTTTCTATACAAAAATTTTTCTATAGAAAAGTTTTCGATAAAAAAATTTTTCTATAGAAAAATTTTCGATAAAAAAATTTTTCTATAGAAAAATTTTCGATAAAAAAATTTTTCTATAGAAAAATTTTCGACAAGAAAATTTTTCTATAGAAAAGTTTTCGATAAAAAAATTTTTCTATAGAAAAATTTTTCTATAGAAAAATTTTCGATAAAAAAATTTTTCTATAGAAAAATTTTCGATAAAAATTTTTTCTATAGAAAAATTTTCGATAAAAAATTTTTCTATAAAAAAATTTTCGATAAAAAAATTTTCGATAAAAAAAAATTTTGATAAAAAATTTTTCTATAGAAAAATTTTCGATAAAAAAATTTTTCTATAGAAAAATTTTCGATAAAAAAATTTTTCTATAGAAAAATTTTCGATAAAAAAATTTTTCTATAGAAAAATTTTCGATAAAAAAAATTTTCTATAGAAAAATTTTCGATAAAAAAATTTTTCTATAGAAAAATTTTCAATAAAAAAATTTTTCTATAGAAAAATTTTCGATAAAAAAATTTTTCTATAGAAAAATTTTCGATAAAAAAATTTTTCTATAGAAAAATTTTCAATAAAAAAATTTTTCTATAGAAAAATTTTCGATAAAAAAATTTTTCTATAGAAAAATTTTCGATAAAAAAATTTTTCTATAGAAAAATTTTCGATAAAAAAATTTTTCTATAGAAAAATTTTCGATAAAAAAATTTTTCTATAGAAAAATTTTCGATAAAAAAATTTTTCTATAGAAAAATTTTCGATAAAAAAATTTTTCTATAGAAAAATTTTCGATAAAAATACTTGTCTATAGAAAAATTTTCCATAAAAATACTTTTCTATAGAAAAATTTTCGATAAAAATACTTTTCTATAGAAAAATTTTTAATAAAAAAAATTTTCTATAGAAAAATTTTGAATAAAAAAACTTTTCTATAGAAAAATTTTCGATAAAAAAAATTTTCTTTAGAAAAATTTTCAATAAAAATATTTTTCTATAGAAAAATTTTCAATAAAAATATTTTTCTGTAGAAAAATTTTCAATTAAAATATTTTTCTATCGAAAAGTTTTGGATCAAAAAATTTTTCTATAGAAAAATTTTCGATAAAAATATTTTTCTATAGAAAAATTTTCGATAAAAATATTTTTCTATTGAAAAAACTAGATAATTGTCTGCATATAATAATACAGTAGTAGTCAGAGCACACCATACATAGGGTTTATACTGACCACTACTGTCTTCTATTTTAACCTAATTTTTACTCTTTAAAAAAAAGTAGTGCCCCAAAATTTGACTTGAATAATTTAAAAATTCCTTTGTTTTTTTTTACGCCAACAACAAATTATACTAAAATATTACAATGTTTAAAATTCAATATTTATAGCTCTTTACCACAACATTTACATAATTACTAATAATTATCATATTTTCATGCCAAATATTTTCCTTTTCATTTGCCTGCCATTTACTCGTATTTAGTTAATTCATGACTCTTTCCACACCATTAACTTTAAAATATTTTTCTCAAAAAAAAATTGTTTAATATTTGTGACTATTTCTTAAACAAATAAATACAAAAAAAAAAATAGCTCAAGAAAAAAGAAACCTGTTGTAACATAAAATAAATAGATAAATAAAATGTATGCGAAATTAATTTAAATATTTTGTTAGGCTATTAATTTGTATGGTTTGTGGTAGTTTTTCACTTTACTTAAAATTTTTTCCTTTTTTCGTTTTTTTTGGGTTTTTTTTAATAAAAATTAACCATGCAAAAATCGTGACAATTTATAAATTAATGATAGTAAATTATGCTTTAGAAAAAGACAGCAAAGAAATTTTTATGGGTTTAACTTTAATGATTTTTAAATGTATGTAATGCAAATAAATAAATTACTTTGAGGTTAATGAATTATTACAATTTTATTTAAAAGAAATCCTTTAAAGATTTGTTATGTTGAAAATTGAGAAATATTTGTTAATAAATTGGCCAACAAGTGCAGAAGTCGGATTACTCATGACTGGGCAAGACAAAAGACTTAAGCAACAAACTTACAAAGAAACATAAATTCTAGATTTGGGTCAAAAAGCATAAGCACACAATAGACATGTAAAAGATTTAGTTTTAATACACAATTTTTTTCTACAAAAATCTTTAAGGTTATAAAAGTTCTTTTCATAGAAAAGTTTATAAAAATTTTTTCTTTGGAAAATTTTTAAGAAAATTTTTACCAAAAACTGTTATAGAAAATTTTTATAAAAAATTTTTCTGTAGAAAATACTTTTATACAAAATTTTTATAGCAAATATTTCTTAACGAAATTTTTATAAAAATGTTGACAGCAAAATTTATTATATATATATTTATATAGAAAATTTTAATAGAATTTTTTATAGAAAATTTTTATTGAAGTTATTATATAAAATTTTCCAGAGAGAATTTTGATAGAAAATTTTTCTACAGAAAATTTTGATAGAAAATTTTTCTATAGAAAATTTTTATCGAATTGTATTAAGAAAAATTTTCTGAAGAATATTTTTCTTCAAAAAAATTGTATGAAAAATTTTTTTGTAGAAAATTTGTATTAAAATTTTATTTAAAAAAAATTAAAACATTTTTATAGAAAATCTTTATCAAAAATTTTATAAAAAATGTTGCTATAGAAAATTTTTAGAGAAAATTATTCTATACAAAATTTGTCTATAGAATATTAGGGAAAAATTTACCATACCAAAATTTTATCGAAAATTTTTTTTATAATAGATTTTTCTATAGAAAATTTTCTATAGAAAAATTTCTTTAGAATATTTTCTATAGAAAATTTTTTATAGAAAAATTTTTCTATAGAAAATTTTCTATAGAAAAATTTTTCTATAGAAAATTTTCTATAGAAAATTTTTTCTATAGAAAATTTTCTATAGAAAATTTTTTCTATAGAAAATTTTCTATAGAAAATTTTTTCTATAGAAAATTTTCTATAGAAAATTTTTTCTATAGAAAAATTTTTTTCTAGAAACTTTTTCTAGAAAATTGTTATAGAAAATTTTTGTAGGAAATTGTTATAGGAAGTTTTTCTAGAAAGTTGTTATAGGAAATTTTTCCAAGAAAATTTTTTTATAGAAAATGTTTATAAAAAATGTTTCTATTGAAAATTTTTATAGAAAATTTTTCTATAGAAAAATTTTATAGAAAATTTTAACAGAAAATTTTTTAGAAAATTTTTAAAGAAAATTTTTCCACAGAAAATTTTTCTATAGAAAATTTTTCTACAGCAAATTTTTATAGAAAATTTTTAATATAAAATTTTTGTATAAAATTTCTCTATAGAAAATTTTTGTATAGAAAATTTTTATAGAAAATTTTTCTACAGAAAATGTTTCTATAGAAATATTTTAATAGAAAATTTTTAAAGAAAATTTTTCTATAGAAAATATTTCTATAGAAAATTTTCTATAGAAAACGATTGTACAAAAAACTTTTATAGAAAATTTTTCTAGAAAATTGTTTCTAGGAAGTTTTTCATTAGAAAATTTTTTAATAGAAAATTTATATAGAAAATTTTTCTATAGAACATTTTTATAAAAAATTTTTCTATTGAAAATTTTTCTATAGAGAATTTTTAAAAAGCATTTTTCTATAGATAATTTCTATAAAAATGTTCTATAGAAAACGTTTCTAGGGAATTTTTTCTAATTTTGCTATAGAAAATTTTTCTAGAAAACTATTTTATAAAAAAATTTATAGAAAAATCACCTACAAAGTTTAACTACAGAAAATTTTTGTATAGATAATTTTAGCAAAAATTTTTATAGAAAATATTGATAAACAATTTTTCTATAGAAAATTTTTATAGAATTTTTTTTCTAGAAAGTTTTTCCACAGATAATTTTGATAGAAAATTTTTGTATAGAATATTTTGATAGATTATTTTTACAGAGAAGATTCCTATATAATATTTTGCTACACAAAATGTTTCGAAAAAAATTTTATATAGAAATTTTTCTATAGAAAATAATTATAGAAAGTTTTGATAACAAATTTTTATCGAAAATTTATCTATTGAGAATTTTTCTATTGAAAATTTTTATATACAAAATTTTTATAGAAAATTTTTATTAAAAATTTTTATAGAAAATTTGTATAGAAAATTTTTCTATTCCAAATTTTTATAGAAAATTTTTCTATAGAAATTTTTTAAAGAAAAAATTTTATAAAAACTTTTTCTATATAAAATTTTTCTAAAGAAAATTTTTATACAAAATTTTTCTATAGAAAATTTTTATAGAAAATGTTCTATAGAAAATTTTTAAAGAAAATGTTCAATAGAGAATTTTTCTATCGAAAAGTTTTCTAGAAATTTTTTTTATCGAAAATTTGTATACAAAATTTTTCTATAGAAAATTAAAAAAAAAATGTTTATAAAAAATTATTCTATAGAAAATTATAATAGAAAAATTTCTTTTTCTTTTTATAGAAAAATTTTCTATAGAAAATTTGTATATAAAATATTTTATAGAAAATTATTATAGTAAATTTTTCTATAGAAAATTTTTATAGAAAATTTTTCTATAGAAAATTTTTATGGACAATTTTTGTAGAAAATTTCTATAGCAAAAATTTTCTATAATATTCTAGTAAAATTTTTTTATAGAAAATTTTTGTATCGAAAATTTTTTTAGAAAATTTTTTTTTATCGAAAATTTGTATAGAAAATTTAAAAAAAAAATGTTTATAAAAAATTTTTCTATAGAAAATTATTGTAGAAAAATTTCTTTTTATTTTTATAGAAAAATTTTCTATAGAAAATTTGTATATAAAATATTTTATAGAAAATTTTTCTAGAAAATTTTTTTATAGAAAATTTTTCTAGAAAATTTTTTTATAGAAAATTTTTATAGAAAATTTCTATAGTAAAAATTATCTAAAAAATGTAAGTGAATTTTTTTTCTAGAAAATTTTAGTAAACATTTTTTATATAAAATTTTTCTAAAAAAAATTCTATAACAAATTTTTGTTTGAAATTTTTCTGAAGAAAATATTCTTCTAAGCAAAAAACCTTCTCTCAAATATGTTTAAATATACATATATTGTAGATAATTTTTCAATTAAAAATTTGAGTACAAAATTTTTCTAGAAAATGTTTGTAGAAATTTTTTTTGAAGAACATTTTTTTCAAGAAAATTTTTATATGGCAAAATTTTCGATAGAAGATTTTAATAAAAAATTTTTCTTTAGAAAATTTTTCTATAAAAAATTTTTCTATAGAAAACTTTTATAGAAAATTTTTCTATAGAAAATTTTTATAGAAAATTTTTATAGAAAATTTTTATAGAAAATTTTTCTATAAAAAATTTTTCGATAGAAAACTTTTATAGAAAATTTTTCTATAGAAAATTTTTATAGAAAATTTTTCTATACAAAATTTTGTAGAAATTTTTCTATAAAAAAATTTTATAGAAAATTTTTCTATGAAAAATTTTCATAGACAATTTTTCTATAAAAAAATTTTATAGAAAGTTTTTCTATAAAAAATTTTCATAGAAAATTGTTCTATCAAAAATTTGAATAGAAAATTATTCTATAAAAAATTTTTCTATCAAAAATTTTCATAGAAAATTTTTCTATCACAAATTTTCATAGAAAATTTTTCTATCACAAATTTTAATAGAAAATTTTTCTATCAAAAATTTTCATAGAAAATTTTTCTATCAAAAATGTTCATAGAAAATTTTTTCTATCAAAAAAATTTCATAGAAAATTTTTCTATCAAAAAAATTTCATAGAAAATTTTTGTACAGAAAAATTTTTTTTAGAAAATTTTTCTATATAAAGTACTTATAAAATTTTTTCTATTGATTATTTTTATTGAAAATTTTTATATACATTAAAAGCTTTCTGAAAATCCAATAAGATATTATTTATTAATCCGTTAATTAAGAAAACATTGAAATTTTGTTATAGATCCAAAAAATTTGCATTTTCTGATTCAACAACAAAAGACTTAAGCAACAAACTTTGCTTTACATCTAAAAATCACATAGATTTTTTCTTTTGACAGTTTGAAAACAAATCCTCCTCCATTCACATTGAAAACGAAACACCAAATTTAGAAGTATGAATCATAGCTAAAGTATTGCCCAATATTTCATTACATATGACTTTGATACTGTCTGTCTGTTCGTCTAAATGTTGCAATTCTTTTTTTCTTCAACTACTAACATGGAGTCTGTCGACTTGTGTGTTTGTTAGACATTGTTTCAATTATGCGCCAATTATAAAACCGAACTCAGTTAACAAAATTTACGATTTTTTCTAACACCACCTTAGAAACTACAAATTTTCACACTTCCTAAGTTAGATTCAAACAACAATGAAGAAAGAGGAAAAAACCAACATACGAGTACATAAATAGTATGTATTTAAGGCAAATGGCAAAAAGTGCAAGAGCACAGTGGTTTCTAAGGTCACATAGTTGCTCAAGTCTTTGTAAGCCTTTTACGTCTTAGACAAATATTTTAAACTAGATTTATCTCTATTCCAAAATTTTATCCTATTATTTATACCCTTTAACCCACTGTTCATTTGGCTTCACTGCTGTATTTTCCTCTACCTTCTGACGAGTGTAGGAGTAACATTAACATTATTTATAAACTAAAATGTTTAATGAAAAAAATCGTTAAAGCATTAAATAAATAAATATTAGCAGTAATTGAAAAAAATATAATTTTAAAATATATGATCGTAAGCTTTAAATTCCCAAGCTATGAACCATTCTAGTTTTAGTAGATTTTTTTCAAACATTTTTTCTATAAATTTATTTTATAATTTATGATTTTTACAAGAAAATCAATCAATAAGATCATATTTTATTCTTTTTTGGGTTTAAGTATGTTTTTTTTTGTAGTTTTTCGTTTTTTTATTGGTTACTGCCTAATATGGCCAACAAAGTAATTATTAATTAGTTTCTCACTGTTTGGCTGCATATGAGGTGGAGGAAAAGTTTATTTACTTAAAGTTGTAGTTGATTTGGTGAAAAGTTTTTTTAAAGATATAAAAGGAAATGGTCTTAAACTTATAAAATATGTAAACAAAGGCAAGCAAATTGATTTATGGGGATTTTGTTGGTTCAAAATAATCATTAATAAAAGTAATTTGATATTGCAGTTTTTCATACATTTATGGTTTTAGTGTTTATGTTCAAATACTTTCATATATTTTTTAAGAAATTTTCTACTTACCTTAAAAATTGTTAATATGTTTTAATATGATAACAATTAATTCTTGCCTGCAATTGGAAAGAAAAACAGAGAAAAAATATTTTAACCGATTTGACTTATTTCGTACATTTTTATCTAAAAAAAATCCTTATCTAATATAATTTTAATCTAAAATAATGGTTTATGTTATTTGCAAATTATGAGGATTTTTGAAAGCATATGAAAGCATAAACTTTTTAAAATATCTCATTCTATAACAAAAGACTTAAGCAACAAACTTTTATCTACATATAAAAATCATATATTTTCTATTGATATTTTTTTGAAAAAATGTCTCCATTACTGGTGAAAAACTTGCTAATTAACGAAAACGACTTGCTTGTCATTAATTTGACTTATTACAAAAAATCGCATTTGTTTATAAAATTTGAGTTCTCATACAAAATTTTAGTTTTTTACGAAAGATTTTTTGGACCAAATAAAAACAATTGTTTCAAAATTTTGTCCACTAATCGTAGGGTGCTACGATTAGTGGACAAAAATCAAAAAAAAATATTACCGCAAATTTTATTGAAAGTAATTGAATTCGATAAATAACAATTTAACTAACACAAATCTAAAGGAAATTTTTTAATTTTGTTCTTTTTTGTTGCCGCCAGGTGGCGCCAAAAGTTGAGCAAACTTACGAAAAAAGTAGTTGTTCAAAACATTTTTCGATGGCTTTATAAAAATGTTTTAAAAAATTAATTTTTTTTTGAAGATTTCAAAGATTTTTGAGTTTTTGTTACATAAACATATTTGGAAAAAGTAAAAAATTTAGATTTCAAATTCAGTTTTAATTTAGTTATATTTTGTAGAATAGAGTTTTGACATTTTTGGTTTTTTTTATAAATTTTCCAAATTTTAATGGAATATTAAAAAAATAAATCGAATATCATAGTTGTTTTCCATTTTATATGACTCTGGACTCTAAATAACTTCGGTCTTCCTTTACAACATATATGAATTTAAACAAGTAAGAGTGGTATATTCGGCTTTGCCGAATCTTGGATACCCTTCACCAATGGTGTTCCAAAAGTAAAGTACAAAATCGTAAGAATATATTGATAATTATATAGTTTCTAATTACTTAGTTGAGCTCTACACAAATGCTTGATATGTATATTAATTTTCTTTTGTTCATACCAAATGTAATTCCTAGCAATATTCGGTTATACTAATATTATATGCAAAGAATCTTTAAAATTAAGAGTCGGAAAACGAAAAGCTTTTCAGTGGCGTCATCATCTGGAAAAGTTATGGACCCAAAGGTTAGGTTGGGCAGGTGGCTGATGCCTAAGGCAGCGTCACTTGGATTCTAAAGTAATATGTGTCTATTTTACGAACATTTAATAAAGTTCGATAGACCAGGGGCCAAATTACAGCATTCGATATCGATCGAAAACTCAGACTTTTAAGCGAATATTGTGAAGTTTACTTTAGGGATGTTCAAAATTATTTCGATGCAAAAAGTTGATTAAAATTTGGTATCCATTTTGATTCGTTTTTAAAAATGTATATTGTTCAATTAAAACTTTTTTACTATTGTTCATCTTTTGACAAATAACTTCAAAAAAATATAGTAAACTGTGCATCTTTTAAATAATTTTGATTATCCTTAAAGTATGCTACACAAATGTTTTGAAAATATCTAAGATTTTGATCGATATCGAATGCCGTAATTTGGCCTCAGATAAACCATGCAGAAAAGATGCTTCAAAATGTAGATGCCCTTAGATTTGCAAGAGCACATCGATTTGATGAAGTTTAAGTATTTTGGCATGCAACCCAAAAACACAGCGCCCAGTGAGGGTTGTGTTTTTTCATACATACGAATTATCCAACTAGTATGTAAAACTTTGAAGTTAGCGGACTGATTTAGGTCAAAGCTTTAACAATGATTGTCAATGTATACAAGCCTTTGAATTATAAGGTATACACTCTTAGTTTTAGATACATACGTGAAACATATAGCTTTTGAATGGATCAGCTTTGTTGAAAAATTTATTGAAGATTTACTTAATAATCTGTAGTTAGTTAACTAATTAAGATTAATACTTCATCAATAATATTAGGGATGTATTGTTCTTTCGATCTGTCCGATGGATGTGTGGAAAGTTTTGCTCTAGTTCCTTGTGCAATTATAATGTAATTTAATTTATCAGCATTAAAGTGATTCCCGGTCGGGGTTATATGGGAGATTTTACTAAATGTGAACCGAGCTCGCCCATTTTCAATACCGAACTTTTCAAGATATACTTTTGCCAAATGTTGTCCCTCTAGAAAGTTTATTTTAGGCGCTATCGCCCTGAATAATGATATTGTACAACGTCTTTATACTAAATGTCATCATCGTATCTATTATAAT
>OW121742.1:19662849-19887411 GCA_933228675.1 Stomorhina lunata
TTTCTATAAAAATTTAACAACGAAAATTTTTCTATAAAAATTTAACACGAAAATGTTTTTGTTAAAATTTGACAACGAAAATTTGTCTGTAAAAATTTGACAACGAAAATTGTTCTTTAAAAATTTAACAGCGAAAATTTTTCGATCAAATTTTGACAACGAAATTTTTTCTGTAAAAATTTAACAACGAAAATTTTTCCATAAAAATTTTACAACGAAAATTTTTCTATAAAAATTTAACAAAAATTGTTCTATAAAATTTAACAACGAAAATTTTTCTATCAAAATTTGGCAACGAAAATTTTGTATAAAAGTTTGACAGCGAAATTTTATTTTGTTTAAATTTGTCGATACAAATTTCACATCAAATAGATGTTTATAAAATTTGTCGATGTTTAATCTTGCATCGAAAATCTGTCGATATAAAATTTTGACAAGGAATTTTTTTTTTGACAAAAATTAACATTTTTCTATTAATAATTGGACATCGACAATTTTTCTAAAATTTTTTCTTTTTTTTGTGTCAACCGAATATTATGCTATAGAAAATTGACTAAACATAACCTAGAAACATTGAGTTAATAAATTTTCTGAGTGTAGTTTTCTTGGTTTCTGTAGTTTTGTAAAAACTCTGATTTTAAAACTTTAACCGGTTCATTTTTAGGTTTCAGTAATTGGATATTTTATGTATTAAGTAGCACTTTATTGTTTTGTCATTATTTTCTTCTTGTTGAAATTTTGAAATTAAATTTTCGTAAATTGTAATTGTTAAATTATCCAAACAATAGTTTGCGTTTACTATTTTTGGCTTCAAAAATATTATAAAATCCGTAGTAAAGGGAGTAAACGAAAAAAATTTACATTATAAAATTTAAAAAGTTCGAAATGTTTGAAGATAAATACCTAAATAATTATCATCAATGAATCCAAATCCAATTTTTAAAATTCTAAAAACAGCAGATAAATTTTATATATTTTTGTAAAATGTTCTTCGAACAAAAGATTTGCGATAGGGAAAATTTTAGGAATATCAATAAATATTTGTATTTCTAACGTTATGAACTTTGACTTCTATATTTAAATATATTTTAAATAGTAAACATTTTTTTGTATCCAACCTTTATTTGGTAGTTTAAAAAGAATTATTTTGTTGCTGAGCAGAATTTTTGAAATCCGCATTCTAAGAGGATTAAAACATGTATGATTTTATCCCTAAAAACTTATTATTTATTTATATAAGATTTAGAAATAAATAAAATACTACATTTCAGAAACAAGATATGAATAAATATTAAAATTTAAATTATTTCTAATCCTTTGAAGTATTAAAGTTTTAATAAAATACATAAGAATAATGAGATTTATCTATTTTTACATACTTGCTCTAAGATTTTTATTGTTAACCCGAAAATGACCAAGGTCATTTAAGTGACAGCAAATGCATATGTTTTTTTTTAAGATGTTAAGTAGTTTTTTTTAGAAAGATTTCTATAAAAAAGTGTTTAAACATTTTTTTAAGAAAATTTTTAACAATTTTTTAAGAAAATTTTTGATAAAATTTTTTATAGAAAATTATTGATATGAAATCTTTTATATAAAACTTTTTATAAGATATTTTCAAAATAACTTTTTTTTTAGGAAATTTTTGATTTAAAATTTTCGATATAAAATTTTTAAGAAAATTTTTGATATCAATTTTTAAAACAAAATTTTTGATATAAAATTTTTTATAGCAAATTTTCGATATACAATTTTTATAGAAAATTTTCGATAAAAATTTTTTTATAGAAAATTTTTTTCATATATAATTTTTTATAGAAAGTTTAGATACAAAATTTTAGATATAAAATTTTTTATAGAAAATTTTTGATAGAAAATTTTCAATATGAAATTTTTGATAAAAAATTTTCGATATAAAATTTTTTTATGGAAAATTTTCGATATAAAATTTTATATCAAAAATTTTCTTTATGAAATATTTAATAAAAAATTTTCGCTTTAAGTTTTTTGTAGAACATTTTTGATATAAAATTTTTGGTATAAAATTTTGTATAAAACAATTTCGATACTAAATTTTTTATAGAAAATTTTGGATATAAAATTTTTGATACAAAATTTTCGATAAAAATTTTTTATAGAAAATTTTCGATAAACAATTTTCGATATGAAATTTTTGATACAAAATTTTCGATAAAATTTTTTTTATAGAAAATTTTCGATATAAAATTGTCAATATAAAATATTTAATAGAAAATTTTCGCTATAAATTTTTTGTAGAAAATTTTCGATATAAATTTTTTGTAGAAAATTTTCGATATCAATTTTTTGTAGAAAATTTTCGATATAAAGTTTTTTATAAAAAATGTTCGATATAAAATTTTTTATAAAAAATTGTTGGCATACAATTTTTTATAAAACATTTTCGATATTAAATTTTTTATAGAAAATTTTGGATATAAAATTTTTTATAGAAAATTTTTGATATATTTTCGATTAATTTTTTTTTTTTTAGAAAATTTTCTATGTGAAATTTTTTAAAGAAATTTTTTGATATAAACTTATTATTTATTTATATAAGATTTACAAATAAATAAAAAACTACATTTCAGATACAAGATATGAATAAATATTAAAATTTAAATTATTTCTAATCCTTTGAAGTATTAAAGTTTTAATAAAATACATAAGAATAATGAGATTTATCTATTTTTACATACTTCCTCTAAGATTTTTATTGTTAACCCTAAAATGACCAAGGTCATTTAAGCGACAGCAAATGCATATGTTTTTTTTTTTTAAGAAAAATTTCTTAATGAAAATTTTTCTGTAGAAAAATCGATGTTAAGTAGTTTTTTTTTTAGAAAGATTTCTATAAAAAATTGTTTAACCATTTTTTTAAGAAAATTTTTGATATAAATTTTTTATAGAAAATTTTTGATAAAATTTTTTATAGAAAATTATTGATATGAAATCTTTTATATAAAACTTTTTATAAGATATTTTCGAAATAACTTTTTTTTTTAGGAAATTTTTGATTTAAAATTTTCGATATAAAATTTTTAAGAAAATTTTTGATATAAATTTTTAAAACAAAATTTTTGATATAAAATTTTTTATAGCAAATTTTCGATATACAATTTTTATAGAAAATTTTCGATAAAAATTTTTTTATAGAAAATTTTTTTCATATATAATTTTTTATAGAAAGTTTAGATACAAAATTTTAGATAAAACATTTTTTATAGAAAATTTTTGATAGAAAATTTTCAATATGAAATTTTTGATAAAAAATTTTCGATATAAAATTTTTGATACAAAATTTTCGATAAAAATTTTTTTATGGAAAATTTTCGATATAAAATTTTATATCAAAAATTTTCTTTATGAAATATTTAATAAAAAAATTTTGCTTTAAGTTTTTTGTAGAACATTTTGGATATAAAATTTTTGGTATAAAATTTTGTATAAAACAATTTCGATACTAAATTTTTTATATTTAGAAAATTTTGGATATAAAATTTTTGATACAAAATTTTCGATACAAATTTTTTATAGAAAATTTTCGATAAACAATTTTCGTTATGAAATTTTTGATACAAAATTTTCGATAAAATTTTTTTTATATAAAATTTTCGATATAAAATTGTCAATATAAAATATTTAATAGAAAATTTTCGCTATAAATTTTTTGTAGAAAATTTTCGATATAAATTTTTTGTAGAAAATTTTCGATATAAATTTTTTGTAGAAAATTTTCGATATAAAGTTTTTTATAAAAAATGTTCGATATAAAATTTTTTATAAAAAATTGTTGGCATACAATTTTTTATAAAACATTTTCGATATTAAATTTTTTATGGAAAATTTTGGATATAAAATTTTTTATAGAAAATTTTGGATATATTTTCGATTAAATTTTTTTTTTAGAAAATTTTCGATGTGAAATTTTTTAAAGAAATTTTTTGATATAAAATTGTTGATATAAAATTTTCGATGTAAAATTTTCGATATACAATTTTTTATAGCAAATTTACGATATAAAATTTTTTATAGACGATTTTCGATGCAAAATTTTTTATAAAAAATGTTTGATAGAAAATTTTTGATAAAAAATTTTCGATATAAAATTTTCAATAAGAAATATTTGATAGAAAATTCGATAAAGAATTTTCGATATATTTTTTTTTGTAGATAACTTACGATATAAAATTTGTATATAGACAATTTTTGCTATGAAATTGTTTATAGAAAATTTTTGCTATAAAATTATTTATAGATAATTCTCGACATACAATTTTTTTATTAAAAATTTTTTACATAAATTTTTCAATATAAAATGTTTAATAGGAAATTCAATGATTGTACATTTTTTATAGAAAGTTTTCGATATAAAATTGTTAATTTAAAATTTTCAAAATAAATTTTGTTTGTAGGAAATTGTCGAATGAAATTTTTATAGAAAATTTTCTACGTAAATTTTGTATAAAAAATTTTCAATGAAAAATTTTTTTTGTGAAATTTAGGATAAGCAATTTTTTGTAGGAAATTTTCGTTTTTTTTTTTAGGAAATTTTTAATGAAAAAGTTTTGATATAAAATTTTTTATAGAAAATTTTCGATGTTAAATTTTTTGATAGAAAATTTTCGATGTCAAATTTTTTACACAAAATTTTCGATGTTAAATTTTTTAATAGAGAATTTTCGATATACAATTTTTTAGAGAGAATTTTTTATGGAAAATTTTGTATGCTAAAATTTTTATAGAAAATTTTCGATGTTAAATTTTTTTTAGAAAATTTTTGATGTTAAATATTTTATAGAAAATTTTCGATGTTAAATTTTTTATAGAAAATTTTCGATGATAATTTTTTATAGAAAATTTTCGATGATAATTTTTTATAGAAAATTTTAGATGTTAAATTTTTGACAGAGAATTTTCGATATAATATTTTTTATATAATTTTCAATTTAAGATTTTTTATAGAAAATTTTCGATGCTAAATTTTTTATAGAAAATTTTCGATGTTAAATTTTTTATAGAAAATTTTTGATGTTAAATTTTTAATAGAAATAGAATGTTAAATTTTTTATAGGAAATTTTCTATGTTAAATTTTTTGTAAAAAATTTTTGATAAAAAAAAAATTTGATGTTAACTTTATAGAAAATTTTCGATCTTAAATTTGTTGTAGAAAATTTTCGATGTTAAATTTTTTATAGAAAATTTTCGATGTTAAAATTTTTATAGAAAATTTTCGATGTTTAATTTTTTACAGAAAATTTACGTTGATAAATTTTTTATAGAAAATTTTTTATGGAAAATTTTCAATGTAAAATTTTTTATAAAAAATTTTTGATGTTAAATTTTTTTATAGAAAATTTTCGATGTTAAATTTTTTATAGAAAATTTTCGGTGTTAAATTTTTTATAGAAAATTTGGATGTTCAATTTTTTATAGAAAATTTTCAATGTTAAATTTTTTATAGAAAATTTTCGAAGTTAAATTTTTTATAGAAAACTTTCGATGTTAAATTTTTTATAGAAAATTTTCGATATTAAATTTTTTTTAGAAAATTTTCGATGTTAAATTTTTTATAGAAAATTTTCGATGTTAAATTTTTTATAGAAAATTTTCGATGTTTAATTTTTTATAGAAAATTTGCGTTGATAAATTTTTTATAGAAAATTTTTTATGGAAAATTTTCAATGTAAAATTATTTATAAAAAATTTTTGATGTTAAATGTTTTTATAGAAAATTTTCGATGTTAAATTTTTTATAGAAAATTTTCGGTGTTAAATTTTTTATAGAAAATTTGGATGTTCAATTTTTTATAGAAAATTTTCAATGTTAAATTTTTTATAGAAAATTTTCGAAGCTAAATTTATTATAGAAAACTTTCGATGTTAAATTTTTTATAGAATATTTTCGATGTTAAATGTTTTATAGAAAATTTTCGATGTTAAATTTTTTATAGAAAACTTTCGATGTTAAATTTTTTATAGCAAATATTCGATGTTAAATTTTTTATAGAAAATTTTTGATGTTAAATTTTTTATAGAAAATTTTCGATGTTAATTTTTTTACAGAAAATTTTTGATGTTAAAATTTTTATAGAAAATTTTAGATGTTAAAATTTTTATAGAAAATTTTAGACGTTGATTTTTTTTATAGAATTTATAGAATTAAATTTTGATTTTAAATTATTTTATAGAATTTTTTTCGTTTAAATTTGTTTTAGAAAATTTTCAGCGTTAAATTTTTTATAGAAAATTTTCGATGTAAAATTTTGTATAGGAAATTTTCTATGTTAAAGTTTTAATAGAAAATTTGCGATGTAAATTTTTTTATAGTAAATTTGCGATGTTTCGAAATTAAATTTTTTAATAAAAATTGTATAAATTTTTTTATAAGAAATTTTCAATTTAAAGTTTTTATGAAAATTTTTTTATCAAATTGTTTTTCGTTAAAATTTTTTTTTATAAGAAATTTTGGATAGAAAATTGTAAATAACAAATTTTTTTCAGAAAATTTTGGATAACAAATTTTTTATTGAAAAAAAGTGTAACCAAATGTTTCGGTGACTTTTGGAGACTAATAAGTTTTCTTTGGTTTGATGAATTTTTTTTTAAAAGTCGATTTTTTCTACAGTATGTTTGTCCTTGTTGCTTTACTATGACTTTTGTGTAAATTTCAATTTTAGTTGCAAATTTAATTTCATTTTGAAATTGGATTTCATTTAAAATTACAATGAAAACGTGATATATGAAAATCACAAGTAAGGAAAAAAAAAACATATAAAAAGTTACTTTGTTAATAATTTGTATACTCGTAAGGTTGGTAGATCTTAAGCAAAGTTGGCCTTTATTTGTTTGACAGGGGAATAACAACAATTTAAATGCAACAAGAAAACTTTTTTTACTTGTACCCAAAAAAATAATAACAAAAAATCATGCTACAACAACAACACATACGGGAAATACAATCTTAGTGCACATTCTCTCAAGATGTTGCACTTTCATTATAAAACGATTTCCACATGGCCAACGTTGATCTGAACACTATTGGTTTTATAGTTTTTTAACCTTTAGGTTTCTGTAATTGTACATTTTACTGATTACAAAAGAGGCAAATTGTATTACAGTAAACATTAAAAAGCTTCGATTCTATTATAATTCTATTTCTGTGTAATTATTATCAAGAAAAATTACGAAAACTGTAACGAATGCTTTTTTCAAAACCTTTGAAAATCGTCACATCTGCATTCATATCCGATAATGTTATGAAGACTTATTGCAAAAATTACATATTTTCAAGTACATACGAAATCTATCTATGGATTCGTAATTTTAGATACGCAATAACAATGTGACTTGTATTTATGGCATGGAAATAGTATTTTGATTATATATGATGAGATGACTATGATGATGATGATGATGATGAAGATGATGATGAGGATGACCAACATCAGTCAATGTTGTTCAATATTATTCATTGGAAATAATTTTTCATTCATAATTTTTCTTAGATTTAGATTTTTGTATTTCGAAAATGGAAATTGATACTTTATAGACTTAATTCACATAATCTGATGATGCCGAATTTGTTAATGATTACCAGGGTGTGATATAAACAAATGTCATCAAATTTAGTGAAATAATCAAAGGACAGTGGGAGTGAATTAATGATTTTTATTTAATCATTTTTATGGGACTTTTCGAAACGACCATATGGCAAATCAATGTTTGGAAGTGCAACATTGTTATATTATAAGAGTCTTTGCTATGACAATAAAATTTAGTACAAAAATGTTTTTATGAAAATTTTTTCGATTTTATATCGAAAATTTTCTTTAAGTAGTTTTGTATCAATTATTTTCTGTTAAGACAATTTTTTAAGAAATATTTTATAACAAAAATTTTCTTTAAAAATTTTATGTCGAAAATTTTCTTTTAAAAGTTATGTATGGAATTCTGCCTTCCTTATATAAATAAAATTGTGTATCAAAATTTTATATCGAAAATTGTCTTTAAAAAATTTTATATCGAAAAGATCGAAAATTTTCTTTAAAAATTTGATATAGAAAATTTTCTTTAAAAATTTTATATCAAAAATTTTCTAAAAAAAATTGTTTATCAAAAATTTTCTGTAAAAAATTTTATATTGAAAATTTTATTTAACAAGTTTTATATCAAAAATTTCTTTTAAAAAATTTCTGTATTGAAAATTTTATATCGAAAATTTTCTTTAAAATGATTCGATATAGGATTTTTTTTTTTTAATATTTTCCCAATTTTCTGAGAAAAATTTTGTATCAAAAATTTTAAACCGAAAAATTAAAAAAAAAAAATCTTCATCAAAAATTTTCTTTAAAAAATTTTATATTGAAATTTTTCTTTAAAAAGTTTTATATCAAAAATTTTCTTTAAAAATTTTATATCGAAAATTTTCCTTAAAAAATTTTATACCGAAAATTTTCTTTAAAAAATTTTATATTGAAAATTTTCTTTGAAAAATTATAGATCGAATATTCTCTTTTAAAAAAATTTTATATCAAAAATTTTCTAAGAAAATTATTTGATCTAACATTTTCTTAAAAAATATATTTTACCAAAAAATTTTTATCGAAAATTTTGTAAAAAAAATTTTATATTGAATTTTTTTTTTTTTAATAAATATATAAAAAATGTTCTCTTTTACAAAATTTTATATCAAAACTTTTATAAGAATCAAGAATTTTTTAAGAAAAATATTAACAAAATTTTATCGAAAATTTCCTGAGAAAACTTTTATATTGAAAATTTTCTAAAAAAGTTGTATATTGAAATGTTTTCTTAAAAAGTTTTTTTTTATAGTTTGTCTTTTTTGTATCGGAAAATTTCTTTAAAAAATTTTATTCGAAAATTTTCCTTTAAAAATTTTAAATCGAAAATTTTCTTTAAAAAATTTTATATCAAAAATTTTCTTTAAAATCGAAAATTTTCTTAAAAAAATTTTATTACGAAAATTTTCTTTAAAAAATTTTATATCGAAAATTTTCTAAAAAAAATTGTTTTCTTTAAAAAATTTTATGTTGAAAATTTTATTTAAAAAGTTTTGTATCAAAAATTTTCTTTAGAAAAAATTTTTACGTTGAAAATTTTATATCGAAAATTTTCTTTAAAAATTTTGATATAAAAAATTTTTTTCTTTTTTTCAAATATTTTCCTAATTTTCCGAAAATTTTATAAGAAAAATTGTTCATCAAAAATTTTCGATAAAAAATTTTCTTTAAAAAGATTTTTATATTTTTAAAAATATTTAATATAAATAAAATTTTTTTTC
The DNA here is from genome assembly GCA_933228675.1 of Stomorhina lunata. Classification (NCBI taxonomy): domain Eukaryota; kingdom Metazoa; phylum Arthropoda; class Insecta; order Diptera; family Rhiniidae; genus Stomorhina; species Stomorhina lunata. Next base: position 19,672,173 of record OW121742.1, read on the forward strand.
GAATTTTTTTTAACAAGTTTTATATCAAATATTTGTTAACAAAATTTTCTTTAAAAATTTAATATCGAAAATTTTCTTTATAAAATTTGATATCGAAAATTTTCTTTAAAAACTTTATATCGAAAATTTTCTTTAACAAGTTTAATATCAAATATTTTTTGTTAACGAAATTTTCTTTAAAACAATTTGATATTGAAAATTTTCTTTTATTTTATTAAAATTTTCTTTAATAAATTTTATATCAAATATTTTTTGTTAACAAAATTGTCTAAGAAAAATTTTGTATTAAAAATATTCTTTAAAAATTTTATATCGAACATTTAAAAAAAAAAATTTATCAAATATTTTCTTTAAAAATTTTATATCGAAAATTTTCTTTAAAAAATTTTATATCGAAAATTTTCTTTAAAAAAATTTTATATTGGAAATTTTCTAAAAAAATTATTTGATCTAACATTTCTTAAGAAAAATATATTTTAACAAAAAATTTTAATCGAAAATTTTGTAAGAAAAATTTTATATTGAAAATTTTCTTTAAGAAATATATAAAAAATATTCTCTTTTACAAAATTTTATATCAAAACTTTTCTAAGAAAAATATTTAATCAAAAATTTTTTAAGAAAAATGTATTTTATCAAAAAAATTTTAGCGAAAATTTCCTGAGAAAACTTTTATATTGAAAATTTTCTAAGAAAAATTGTATATTGATTTGTTTTCTTAAAAAGTTCTTAAAAAAAATTTTAAGAATTTTATAAATTTTTTTTATATCAATAAAAATTTTAAATTTATTTGATATCAAAAATTTTCTAAGAAAAATATTTTATGTAAAATTTTCTAAGAAAAATATATTTTTTCAAAAGTTTTCTAAGAAATATTTTATATCGAAAATTTTCTTTAAAAATTTTGATATCGAACATTTTTTTTTTTAAATTTTATATCGAAACTTTTCTTTTAAAAAATTTTATATCGAAACTTTTCTTTTAAAAAATTTTGTATCAAAAATTTTCTAAGTAAAATTTTGTATTGAAAATTTTCTAAAAAAATTTCATATTGAAAATTTTCGTAAAAAAATTTTATGCTGAGGGAAAATTTTCTATCAATTACATATTTTCAATTTTATATCAATATTTTTTTTAGATTCTATAATATACATTTTTTAAACTAAAAATTTGATATCAAAAATTTTCATTAAACCTTTTAAAAAAAGTTTTATATCAAAATTTTTCTAAAAAAAAAATTTAAGCTTAAAAATTTTCTTAAAAAAATCTATGTCTACAATTTTCGTAAAAAATTTTATTACAAAATTTTCTTTAAAAAAATTTTATAACGAACATTTTCTTTCAAATATTTTTAATGAACAATTTTTTTCAAAAGTTTTCAAGTCCCACAGTCCGCCCGTTTATCTGCCTTAGGCATAAATCGAAAGGTTCTATTTGATATTATTACAAACTTGACCAGGAAAAAAGAATTCTTATAAAAACAATCAAATACACAAGCAATGACTTTGGCCTTAAGGACATTTTTGGCTCATAACATTTTAAGCCAGAGTCGGCGTAATTTTTGATATAATATTATTTCAGATGACAAAATTTTATTTTGTTTGTTTCACAGTCAATTTATCTGCCTTGAGCATAAAGGGAATGGATTTTTGTGATATTATTTCAAACTTTACGAGAAAAAACAATTCTAACAAAAATGGTCAAATACACAAGCAACAACTTTGGCGTTTGGGTAATTTTTGGCGCATAACTTTAGGGTTATTTTAAGCTATTTATTTTGAATCGGCGTAATATTTGACATAACGTAATTCTAGATGACATAACCTTTAATGTATTAAGCGCAAATAAATCATATAATCCTTAAAAAAAGGATTTAAAATTAAAATTAAAATTTATAATATTTTTAAATAAAAACGCCAATAAACATGAAAAGTTATTTCTGTAAAAACAAACGAACTTCATTAACTTTAACTATAAATATAAAATTTGACAAATATTAAAAAAATGAAAGGATTTATATTAAAAAAATAGATAATAATAAGAAATTAGAGAAATAAGTTTGGTTAACAGCCAAAATTACAAAATTGGCTCAAAAATCAAAAACGATATATATTCTGAATCCTTATGAAATTCTAATTCGATTGTGCAATGTCTGTCTGTCCGCCTGTCTGTATGTCTTTCTGTCCGCCTGTCTGTCTGTCTGTTTGTCTGTCTGTCTGTCTGTCTGTCTGTCTGTCTGTCTGTCTGTCTGTCTGTCTGTCTGTCTGTATGTCTGTATGTCTGTATGTCTGTCTATTTGTCTGTCTGTCTGTCTGTCTGTATGTCTGTCTATTTGTCTGTCAGTCAGTCAGTCTGTCTGTCTGTCTGTCTGTCTGTCTGTCTGTCTGTCTGTCTGTCTGTCTGTCTGTCTGCCTGTCTGCCTGTCTGTCTGTCTGTCTGTCTGTCTTCTGTCTGCCTGTCTGTCTGTCTGTCTGTCTGTCTGTCTGTCTGTCTGTCTGTCTGTCTGTCTGTCTGTCTGTCTGTCTGTCTGTTTGTCTGTCTGTCTGTCTGTCTGTCTGTCTTTCTGTCTGTCTGTCTGTCTGTCTGTCTGTCTGTCTGTCTGTCTGTCTGTCTGTCTGTCTGTCTGTCTGTCTGTCTGTCTGTCTGTCTGTCTGTCGTCTGTCTGTCTGTCTGTCTGTCTGTCTGTCTGTTTGTTGGTTTGTTTGTCTGTATGTCCGTCTGTCTGTCTGTCTGTCTGTCTGTCCGTCTGTCCGTCTGTCCGTCTGTCCGTCTGTCCGTCTGTCTGTCTGTTGAAATCACGATAACGCCTAAATGAAAGGAGCTAGCTCACTGAAACTTAATAAAAACATTCTTCATCTCTGAAAAAATTTTAGTATTGAAATTAAGCAAAATCGGTTAACCATACCATAGCTCCCGTATAACCTCGCCTACGCTAATCGCGTATTTACTAATAAATAACAAACTATAATAGCAGAAATTTTGTATATAGAAGTTTTGCATAAGCCCTAGACAGCATATAAAATTTCATCAAAATCGGTTCACATTTAGTCATAGCTCCCATACAAAAAACATACGGAAACAGACAAAATTTCACCTAAAATACACTTAAATGCCAATAAATCTAAAACTATAACAGATATAACCACTAAATTTAGCACGATGAGGTCTTATGTCAACGCCAACAATCGGTCACCAGTTGACCATAGCTCCCATATAAAAAACTTACGGAAACACAAAAATACAAAAAGAAAAGGGGGTTTATGTCCGTCTGTCCATCAGATAAAAGCGCGATAGCGACTTAACGAAAAGGGCTACAGCAACAAAATTTTACAAAAGGAAGTTTTATGTGAATACCAGCCAGTGTGCAAAATTTTGTCACAATCGGTCACCATTTGACCATAGCTCCCATATAAAAAACTTATGGAAACACAAAAATACAAAAAGAAAAGGGGGTCTATGTCCGTCTTTCCGTCAGAGAAAAGCGCGATAGATCCTTAACTGCAAGAGCTAGAGAGACAAAATTTAGCTATGTTATATTAGATATGTTATAGAAATTGTGTGCTAAAAATATGTAAAATCGCTTCACATTTAGTTAGAGCTCCCATATAACCCTGCCCCGGGAATCACATTTATGCTGATAAATTGAATAAAATTGTAAAATATATGACTACTTAATTAAGAACAGAGAAGTTTTATGCAACTTTCAGTCAGTATGTAAAAATTTATAGGAATCAGTCCATTTTTGACCATAGCTTTCATATAAAAACCGCTCCCGGTAACCACTAAAATGCCACAAACGCCAGTTAAAAGCTATTAAATTATAAACTATATCAGCTATGGTCACTAAATTTTGCACTCTATATTAACACCAGCCAGTATATTAATATATTGTAACAATCGGTCAACATTTGGCTATAGTTCTTATATATATATATAAGAATTAGCTGCACTCTTGTACAAATTGATAGTGGGTATACAAGATTCGGCACAGCCGAATATAACACTCTTACATGTTTTCCTTAAAATTTAATAAATTTCTTTAATTTTGAAAATAACAAAGTTCATGATATTTAGCAAAGAATGACATTATTGACCAATTTGGAAAGTAAACAATGAAATTTGTCAAATCACTTTTAATTGGATTATCTGTGTCTTGTATTTGTTGCATGAAATTAAGAAATATTTTAAGTATATTTTTAAATAAGAAAGACATTAAGAAAATAAATAACATTTTAACAATAATGAATTGACATTATTCTATAGAATCAGGCGCAAAGAACAGGAAGTAAATTAGATAATTTTTAAGTATGAGTTATAATTTGAAAGCGGAAGTTATTGATGAAATACGAGGGCGGGTCAATAACTTCGTGTCTTTTTCTCCTTTGAGTTTTATATACTTAATCCTACCAAAGGCTCTATAATAAAAATATATTGTACTCCATACATTTGTTTTCTGTTTTTGAAATTAAAGTAAATAAAATACAATGAAAAACACATAAACAAACAAACATACATTTTATGAGTACGTGTGTGTGCCTTAGCTTTCTCTCATTGGATAATCGCCTCCATTAGAGTAAAAGCGGTATACACTCTTTTTAATGGGACTTTTCAAAACGACCTTTCTCTTTTTATTTTGAGAATAAAGTCCAAACAAATTTTTATGACTATCAGGCAGCGTATAATTTTATTGGAATCGGTTCATTTTACTAATAGCTTCCGTATAAATATCATTCCCGAAATCACTTAAATGCTAATAAAATTTGTGCTTTAATTGCTATGACAGCCAAATTTATTTTGAAAAATTGTATATTGAAAATTTTCTTAAAAAATTGTATATTGCAATTTTTTTTTACATTTTGTATTGAAAATTTATACCGAAAATCTTTTAAAAATTTTATACCTAAGATTTTCTATCAAAAATTGAATCCAAAAATTATCTTTCGAAAGATTTATATTGAAAATTTTGTTAAAAGAATTTTATAGCAAAAATTTTCTTTAAACAATTTTTGATCGAAAATTTTCTTTAAATATTAATTTATCAAAAATTGTTTGTCAACAAAATATTACATTGAAAATTTTCTTTCAAAAAATTTTATATTGTAAATTTTCTTTGAAAAATTATATAACGAATATTTTCTCTTTTAACAAAATTTTATATAAAAAAATTTTCTAAGAAAAATATTTCATCGAAAATTTTCTAAGAAAAATATATTTTATCAAAAAATGTTTATCTAGATTTTTCTAAGAAAAATTTAATATTGAAAACTTTCTTTGAAAAATTATATAACGAATATTCTCTTTAACAAAATTTTGTATTAAAAATTTTCTAAGAAAAATCTTTTATCGAAAAATTTCAAAGAAAAATAAATTTTATCAAAAAATTTTTATCAATATTTTTCTAAGCTAAATTTTACATTGAAAGTTTTCTGTGAAAAATTATATAACAAATATGCTCTTTTCTTAAAAAATTGTATATTGAAATTTTTTTTAAAGTTTCATATCTATTATCTTTGAAAATTTTGTTTCAGAATTTTTTTTTTTAATTTTATATCGAAAATTTTCTTAAAAAATTTTATATCGAAATTTTTTTTTTTTTTAAATTTATATCGAAAATTTGTTGACTTTTGTACATTTTCTAATAAAAAAATGATTCTTATAGAAACATTTTCGCTAAAAAAATGTTTCTTATAGAAAAATTTTATATGAACATTTTCTGTAAAAAATTTTATATCGAAAATTAAAAAAAAAAAATTATATCGAAAATTCGTTCATTTTGTACTTTTTCTTATAAAAAAAATGTTTCTTATAGAAAAATGATTGTAAAAAAGAAAATTTTCTTATAGAAAAATTTTGTATCGAAAATTTTCTTTAAAAATTTTATATCGAAATTTTTTTTAAAAAATTTTTTATCGATTTGTTCACTTTTGTACTTTTTCTTATAAAAAAGTTTTTCTTATAGAAAAATTTTTCTTTAAGAAAAAGACAATTTTTCTTAAAGAAAAATTATCGTGAAAAAATTTTTTCTTAAAAAAAAATTTTCGTTAAAAAAATTTTACTTAGAGAAAAATTTTTGTAAAAAAAATTTTCTTAGAGAGAAAAATTTTCGTTAAAAAAATTTTTCTTATAGAAAAATTTTCGTTAAAAAAATTTTTCTTATAGAAAAATTTTCGTTAAAAAAATTTTTCTTATAGAAAAATTTTCGTTAAAAAAATTTTTCTTATAGAAAAATTTTCGTTAAAAAAATTTTTCTTATAGAAAAATTTTCGTTAAAAAAATTTTTCTTATAGAAAAATTTTCGTTAAAAAAATTTTTCTTATAGAAAAATTTTCGTTAAAAAAATTTTTCTTATAGAAAAATTTTCGTTAAAAAAATTTTTCTTATAGAAAAATTTTCGTTAAAAAAATTTTTCTTATAGAAAAATTTTCGTTAAAAAAATTTTTCTTATAGAAAAATTTTCGTTAAAAAAATTTTTCTTATAGAAAAATTTTCGTTAAAAAAATTTTCCTTATAGAAAAATTTTCGTTAAAAAAATTTTTCTTACAAAAATTTTTGTTTTATACAATTTTTTTAATATTTTTTTTGATATTTAAATTACCCAAAAAAATGACATTAACATGATTATCATAAAATTTAACAAATGACCTTCACATGTAATAAAAGAGTTCTTAAAAATCATGTAATAAAGCAATTTACCCAAATTAACTTAAGAAAATATTCAAGGATACAATCAAAATCTTTAATAAAAAATTCTTTTAAATTGTAACAAACATTAATGGTTTACAAAAATGATTGAATACTACTTAAGTATAAGACAAATAAATAAACAAAAATCATTGAGACAATCAACAAAAAACATTATTACAATTACAATTTACATCGAAACCAACAATAATTTACATTTACACACAACAACAGCCAAAAGAATGAGTAAATTGTTTGTGGTGGACCTAATGTCAAGGTAAAAGATCTTAAATTTTATCTCAGTCCACCATCGTCAAAATATAATTAACAAAAAAATATAAACAAATTTAAATATTCCCCATGACCAGAAAAAAGTGTAAACTTTTTATCGCGTCTCTAAAAAAAGATGCAATTTAAAGATTGAGGTAATGAAGTCTTAAAGTCTAAATAGAGGGTTTTAGTTCAAGTGTATCAAAATCTTTAAGTCCAAGATACAATAACTTTATTTTTGATTTCAAGATTTCTTTGTAATTCCATTTTTAATGGCATATTTTTGGTTTAGTTTTATTTACTCGCATTTAACCAATTTAATGCTTAATTTAAGCAAGTCAATTATGTCACTCGTGCCACAAAATTGATTATACCACAAAAAATATTATACTTTTGGTAATAAGTCAATAAAAAAAGATAATTTTTTTGTATGAACAACTAATTTCGACTTATCCATTTAAAATTAGAAATATGCTTTTCCATATCATTAACCTTTGAATATGTAAATTTTAATTAAAATTATTTTAATAAAATATTTTGTCTTCAAGATTTATTTGCTAAACATAAATTTAGGTTTAAAATTAAATTTGTTTACAATCTTCTTCAAATGTGTCGTTTTTACTACTATTTTTAAAAAATGACGTCAATATTTTAGATATAATTTACTTCAATCTTTTAATATCTATAAGTACTTATCTAATACTTTCTTTGCTTTTGAGTTTGCTGAAGAGCAATTGAAAGAAAATTGTCTTCATAAAATAATTTCTTTTTACTATTAAGTATATTATTATAGATTACATTAATTTATATAATAATAATATCAAATTTCATCAATGAAAAAGAAATTTATACTTTTCCAACCTGTAAATATCTACAATTTATATCATCTATCCATGTAATGCCAGACTTAGCAGGTGTCTTTGGTTGTCTGTCAGGTATGCTTTACATAAAATGCCAAAGATTAACCCTTTCGCTATAGACAAATATAATATCTAAAATTTGTATATAGAAATATTTTATCGAAAATTTTTCTAGAGAAAAATATTTCTAACGGAAATTTTTTTTAGACAAAAATATTTTTATCGAAATTCTTTCTATATAGAAAAATATTTCTATCGAAATTTTTTCTATATAGAAAAATATTTCTATCGAAATTTTTTCTATATAGAAAAATATTTCTATCGAAATTTTTTCTATATAGAAAAATATTTCTATCGAAATTTTTTCTATATAGAAAAATATTTCTATCGAAATTTTTTCTATATAGAAAAATATTTCTATCGAAATTTTTTCTATATAGAAAAATATTTCTATCGAAATTTTTTCTATATAGAAAAATATTTCTATCGAAATTTTTTCTATATAGAAAAATATTTCTATCGAAATTTTTCCTATATAGAAAAATATTTCTATCGAAATTTTTTCTATATAGAAAAATATTTCTATCGAAATTTTTTCTATATAGAAAAATATTTCTATCGAAATTTTTTCTATATAGAAAAATATTTCTATCGAAATTTTTTCTATATAGAAAAATATTTCTATCGAAATTTTTTCTATATAGAAAAATATTTCTATCGAAATTTTTTCTATATAGAAAAATATTTCTATCGAAATTTTTTCTATATAGAAAAATATTTCTATCGAAATTTTTTCTATATAGAAAAATATTTCTATCGAAATTTTTTCTATATAGAAAAATATTTCTATCGAAATTTTTTCTATATAGAAAAATATTTCTATCGAAATTTTTTCTATATAGAAAAATATTTCTATCGAAATTTTTTCTATATAGAAAAATATTTCTATCGAAATTTTTTCTATATAGAAAAATATTTCTATCGAAATTTTTTCTATATAGAAAAATATTTCTATCGAAATTTTTTCTATATAGAAAAATATTTCTATCGAAATTTTTTCTATATAGAAAAATATTTCTATCGAAATTTTTTCTATATAGAAAAATATTTCTATCGAAATTTTTTCTATATAGAAAAATATTTCTATCGAAATTTTTTCTATATAGAAAAATATTTCTATCGAAATTTTTTCTATATAGAAAAATATTTCTATCGAAATTTTTTCTATATAGAAAAATATTTCTATCGAAATTTTTTCTATATAGAAAAATATTTCTATCGAAATTTTTTCTATATAGAAAAATATTTCTATCGAAATTTTTTCTATATAGAAAAATATTTCTATCGAAATTTTTTCTATATAGAAAAATATTTCTATCGAAATTTTTTCTATATAGAAAAATATTTCTATCGAAATTTTTTCTATATAGAAAAATATTTCTATCGAAATTTTTTCTATATAGAAAAATATTTCTATCGAAATTTTTTCTATATAGAAAAATATTTCTATCGAAATTTTTTCTATATAGAAAAATATTTCTATCGAAATTTTTTCTATATAGAAAAATATTTCTATCGAAATTTTTTCTATATAGAAAAATATTTCTATCGAAATTTTTTCTATATAGAAAAATATTTCTATCGAAATTTTTTCTATATAGAAAAATATTTCTATCGAAATTTTTTCTATATAGAAAAATATTTCTATCGAAATTTTTTCTATATAGAAAAATATTTCTATCGAAATTTTTTCTATATAGAAAAATATTTCTATCGAAATTTTTTCTATATAGAAAAATATTTCTATCGAAATTTTTTCTATATAGAAAAATATTTCTATCGAAATTTTTTCTATATAGAAAAATATTTCTATCGAAATTTTTTCTATATAGAAAAATATTTCTATCGAAATTTTTTCTATATAGAAAAATATTTCTATCGAAATTTTTTCTATATAGAAAAATATTTCTATCGAAATTTTTTCTATATAGAAAAATATTTCTATCGAAATTTTTTCTATATAGAAAAATATTTCTATCGAAATTTTTTCTATATAGAAAAATATTTCTATCGAAATTTTTTCTATATAGAAAAATATTTCTATCGAAATTTTTTCTATATAGAAAAATATTTCTATCGAAATTTTTTCTATATAGAAAAATATTTCTATCGAAATTTTTTCTATATAGAAAAATATTTCTATCGAAATTTTTTCTATATAGAAAAATATTTCTATCGAAATTTTTTCTATATAGAAAAATATTTCTATCGAAATTTTTTCTATATAGAAAAATATTTCTATCGAAATTTTTTCTATATAGAAAAATATTTCTATCGAAATTTTTTCTATATAGAAAAATATTTCTATCGAAATTTTTTCTATATAGAAAAATATTTCTATCGAAATTTTTTCTATATAGAAAAATATTTCTATCGAAATTTTTTGTATATAGAAAAATATTTCTATCGAAATTTTTTCTATATAGAAAAATATTTCTATCAAATATTTTTTGGTGCTTATTTTTACGAGTTTATTAAACGATTGTGATATTAACGAAAACTACAAAAAGTCTTCGGCTCCTGGTAGTATAGGCTGCCTATTTAGTAGATAGGTATCGAAGTTTGACGTAGAAGGTCGCTTATAAAGATAAGAAATAGAGTAGCCTTTAATAATTTAGTTTGTTTGTGATCTTTTCTTATCAAGTATTTAATATTTTGTTTCTAGTAAGGTCCATTGATCATGTAGGTGTAGTTGTAGGGCATCCTCTGGTCATGCTTGGTTGACTAAATGCAACACCTTCCTACTTGTTTCAAAAAAGCACTTAAATACAATTCAAAATAAAAACTTGAGATTTACAACTCGCACTGCTGACACACTAAAGTTGTAAACAAGTTACAGATTTACATACTTTGATTTGTGGGAGCATGATGCCGCAGTTATATACCACTTTTATCAAATCGATTAATAATTGTGGTTATTATCGAACTCTAAAGGTGTGCAGCATAATTGATTTTTGGTGTAAACGAAGGCTAAGTGAGATGGAATCATCAGCTTTTCTGTGGCCACTTTGAATAAGGCGCAGACTGAAAATTAAGTTGTTTATGAGTGGATTTTTGTATTCGGTTACATGTTTATGGGCCTTTTTATCTTAAATCGATCAGTCAAAATAAAGATATGAATATTCACAGTTCTCTTTTGTTAAAGTTTACATTAATTGATTTGAGTGTTGATTCAAGGTAGCCAAGACTTTTATGATAACTTGCAGCCGAAGAGCGAAAGAAAATTAAATGTAATAAAATATGTTAAATTGAAGTTATAAAGAAAATAAATTTTTGTATAAAAGCCCTAAACTTTTAAGGGATTTTCAACAGTTGTTAACTTAACAATTATCAAAACACTTTAAAAATTTTTAAATCTCAAAAAACGAAGAAAAACTCAAAATGTTCAAATTTGTAAGTAAATTTTAATAATTTTTTAATCAAAAAGGTTTATCAAAAATTTTGGAACTTAAAAAAAAAAAATTTTACTGTGGTGTATTGCACTAAAATCCCAATTTATTACAATTATTTATTATTGTATTGAATAGTTCTTTGATAAAACCAAAAAATGTTTTTAATAATAAAAATTTTAATTTGTTTAAAAATTGTTTCTTCCCGAAATCACCAGACCTTCATTTTCGCCACTTTGTTCTTAATTTCTACTGCTAATGCCGGCCTTGTCACCACTCATCATGTTGTTCACGAACCCGCCTTGGCTAAAGTAGGTCATATTGTTCACTCTGTCCCCTCGTCTGTGTCACATCAAAGCATAACTCAGGTTCATAGCAAAAGCTCAGTGGTAGAGCCTTTACTCACCCCCGTTGTTAAGACCACCATTCATAGTGCTCCCATGGTACATGCTGCTCCTCTTGTGCACACTTATCATCATTCGGCTCCTGTGGCAGTGCACTCTGTTCCTGTTGTCCATACAGCACCAGTAGTAACTGTACATCATTAAATAATATACAATTTTTTTTTGAACACCGATTTGTTATTATATTTTTGTGCTTAGGCTATATTTTTGTTAAATTTTTAATTTGTTTAATAAATGTTAATTTTTAAGATAAAATATAATTATTGCATTTAAAATTGGAAAAACATAATAACCCGATTTGTATGGAAACCTCAAATTCCTCAATTCTGATATATAATCGATCGATTTATTTTTATACAAAACTAGCTATACCGTTTGCCCGTTGTTGCTCCACCAACTACGTAAAATAAGTTTGGTCCGATGAAGACTTGATAAAACACATGCTTTACGATTATTAATCCAAATAAATATGGATTAATTTAATGTCTCGCCATCTGGCGAAAATTATTTGCATTAACTTGGAAACCTTTGTCGGCTTATGCACAACAACTTTGCTGAAGATCATTACATAATCAAATACATATGTATAAAAAGTTTACAATTCAATTAATTTTAGCGCCATCTATCGTTAATTAATCGTACCAATTTAGAAACCTTCGTTAACTTTTGCCCAACAACTTTGCTGAAGATCATAGCATGATCAAATGCATAGTTTACGATTTAATACATTTTAAGTAACTTTCAGTGGCGCCACCAGTGCGAAATTAGTCATACCAATTAAGAAACCTTTGTCGGATATTGCTCCATAACTTTGGTAAATATCATAGCATGATCAAATGCATAGTTACCGATTTAATTAATTTTAAGTAATTTCAGTGGCGCCACCTGTCGGAAATAGGTCACAGCCCCATAGAGACCTTCTTCGGCTCAAGCGCAAAAACTTTAAAAAACTTTAAAAATCAAACATAATCAAATTCACAGTTTACGATTAAATTGACTTGCATAGTTTACGATTTAATACATTTTAAGTAACTTTCAGTGGCGCCACCAGTGCGAAATTGGTCATACCAATTAAGAAATCTTTGTCGGATATTGCGCCATAACTTTGCTAAAGATCATAGCATGATCAAATGCATAGTTACCGATTTAATTCATTTTAAGTAATTTCAGTGGCGCCACCTGTCGGAAATTGGTCATAGCAACATAGAAACCTTCGTCGGCTCAAGCGCAAAACCTTTGTTAAAAATAAAACATAATCAAATTCACAGTTTATGATTAAATTGACTTTAAGCTATTTACAGTGGCGCCACCTGTCGGAATTTGGTATTACATACTTAGTAGTGTTTGTCGGCTTAAGGCGGCAACTTTTCTTAAGATCATAGCATGGTCAAATGCATAGTTTACTATTCCATAAAGGGCATACAGACAGACAAACATTGATTTTTATAAATAGATATAGATAAAATGTGAAAAACGCCGTTAAAAACTATATTTTGGGGCTAGATTTGTCTTTTTATTTTTTTATTTTGAACCTACACTCACGGGATGACCCCTACTTCGGCATTGTGATGGAACTAAGAATTAAGGTATTAAGTAGGAGGATATAGGGAGTAGTGTTTGTGGATATTTGATTTGAACCTTTTGATATCATAATCATTAGGAATAACACAACCAACATGATTCAATAGAGTTATCTACCCTACCGATAAGCACCTTCGCCCTCTCCTATACACGAATGAACAACGCATTCTCACTGTGAAATTGTTTTACCAAAATAGTGAAAATTTTGCGGCTACAGTTCGCAAATTGTGATCAATTTAGAATCACAATAATGCCCCAAAAGAGTCAACTGGGTCTGTTAGTGATGTAAAGAAAAGAACGCGCCTTCGACCAGGTCGATCGACCGAAAATGTCGCAGCTGTATGTGATGATGTCGCTCAAACTCCATCCAACTCAATTCGACACCGAGCTCAGCAAATTGATGTCTCCAAATGCAGCGAATTTTGACGAAAGATTTGCATCTTCATGCATACAAAGTTCAATTGACTCAGAAACTGAAGCCAGATGACCATGGACAGCTAATTTTGCCGATAAAATCATCTTCAGTGACGAGGCCCATTTCCATCTTGATGGCTTCGTCAATAGGCAGAATTGTCGCATTGGGGTGAGGAAAATCGCTGAGTGATTCACGAAAAGCAAATGCATCCTCAACTCTCTTTATGAAAATGAGGCAGGTCAAGCGCAAACAGTCAATGGTGTTCGGTATCGTGAAATGATAACCAGTTTTTTCTTGCCTATAATTGAAGAAATGGATGTGGAGCGCATGTGGTTTCAACAAGACGGCGCCACATGTCATACAGCCAGAGCAACAATTCAATTGCTACATCAGTCATTTCTCGGTCGTGTTATTTCGCGTTTTGAACACCAGGGGCCAAATTACGGCATTACGATCGAAATCTTAGATATTTTCAAAACATTTGTATAGCATACTTTAAGGATAATCAAAATGATTTAAAAGATGCACAGTTTACTATATTTTTTGAAGCTATTTGCCAAAAGATGAACAATAGTAAAAGAGTTTTAATTGAACTTTATGTATATTTAAAAACGAATCAAAATGGACACCTAATTTCAAAAAACTTTTTGCATCGAAGTAACTTTGAACATCCCTAAAGTATACTTCACTATATTAATTTAAAAGTCTGAGATTTCGATTGATATCGAATGCCTCCTAGATCGTACGATTTAACACCTTTAGATTTTTTTTGGGGTTTTTTGAAGTCGATGGTTTACGCGAATAAGCCGACGACGACTCAAGACTTAAAAGAGGAAATTGGACGCTGCCTTAATGAAATACAGCAGCATTTATGCAAAAAGGTTATTGAAAATTTCATTAAAACATCGCGTGTGTGCCAGCAAAGCCGCGGCGGCCATTTACATGATATCTTGTTCCAAACATAACCACATTCTATCTACTTAACGATATAGTAAAGTTTCACGATTTCTTTTAAATATCTGTGTTTTATTTCAAATTTAAAAATTGCGTTCTAGTTGGGACACCCTTTACTTAGAAGGTCATTTCGAAATAAAGGAAAAAGAGTAGGAGAAAGAACGGGACCTTGCGGTATCACCGAATTAATCTTGAACTCGTTCGATGATATCCCATCTTATAGTGCAATCTCTGCTTACACCAAAAGTAATAAGTTTTGACAGCCCTCCACGACACACTTTATCGAACGCCTTGGAAATGCCAAGATCTATAACTTTACACTCGCCAAAACGTTAAATAGAAAGACTTTATTTTTCCGCGCAATAAATATTCGCGTATCTCAAAAACTGTTTATTTTCATGAACTAATCTTCATCCGACCCAGGAGATTTATTTAAGTTGAGATCCGTTAAAACCCTTTTAACAGCATTAGTTCCAAAGACTGCGCTAGGCATAGTTAGAGTCGCTCTTTCAAGCTCGGGCAGTGGTTAATTGCATTCCTGCAAGTATGAATTACTTGCAAATAACTCAGCCATAAGATTTGCTTTATCAACCGGGTTAGTGAATGGTTGGTGATCCTTTTAGAGAGTTGGATTTAAAGAATTAGCATTATTCTTTACCCTATTGTCAAATGACGAAAAGCCTTTACTGTCCTAGGGGGTAGTAAAAACTTTAATACAAAGACGTTGCACTTATAGAGATTTTTTTCGCCTTTTGCGCACCTAATCAGTATCTGGAGTTCTGTTTTTTCTCCAGATTCTAAATACTTTATCTCTGGATCTGACTGCAGTTTTACAAGTCGTATTAAACCAAGTTTTTTTTCGTGGTCAAAAGTTGTGAAGATCCGAAAAGTGGCGGAAATGGTGCAATGGTCCGAATTATCAAGAGGTTGAAGAACATTGACTTAGTATTTATCAGGATGCGATGTGAGAACATGAACCTATGCTTTAGCAAAATTTTAAAAGAGTCGGTCCACTTTTGACATCAGAATGTTACTTATCTTAAAGTCAAATTCTATAAAAAATTTAAAATCTATAAACAATGAAATGTATTGAAACTTTTGTTTAAATATTTGAAATATTTTTGTACTAATAATAACTGGTTCCACTGTTTGAAAAATAACTGTTTTTGTTTTAATCAATATAATAGTTAGCATACTTTTAGGGCTTTGAAATAATTCCCCTATGAATAGTTTTGCCTCACAATTTTTCATACTTTAACAATAAAAAGTCGTTATTTTTTTTTAAACGTTAACCTGAATTTTTTTATTTGAAGTTGCATACAAAATTATAATTATTATTTTTTTTTACATTTTTGTTTTTTTTTATATATTTTTTTTTGTAAATGTATAGCGAAATGTTAATGCAAAATAGAAAGAAATAAAGAGAAAAAAAGAGTAATAGAAAAACTTAAAAGAAAAGAAATTACGACGAAAATTTCACAACAGGGTACACGATGGGTGATCGCAAAATCTTAGCTCCAAGAAAACAATTACAAAAGGATGGCAATTCTCGACTAAAGGCAAAATCAGTTTGTCTCGCTGAAGTTAAGACTTAACCCAAGAGTACGGGGCCATAGGGACCGACGACGACTGGGCCAGGTACAAGTCTGGGACCAGCTACCACAACAGGGCCCAAAGGTAGGGGCAGACCCAAAGGCAAGAGGCTGGGGTTAGGATTGGGGCTGGCAACAGGAGCTGGAGCTGGATTGGCAGCGGCGAAGCCCAACAACATAGCCAAAAGAACAACGACCTGGAAATGAGAAATTCAAATTATTAGATTTTATTTTATTTTCCAGGAATAATCCCAAGGAAATCTTACGTATTTGAACATTTTGTAAAGTTTGTTTGATTTATTAACTGTTAACACTTGAAGGGTTGAAAACTGTTTGATGTCTAATCTGAATTATGCCACGGTTTATATACATAACATCGATTCTAATGGCTCAAACTAAAATTCCAATTCGCAAAGCTTTACTTACTACATCGTTGCATTTTGCTAATAGGTTGCATCAGCCAATTTTCTTATAGTTTTGCTGCGAGGGTTCTAGTTTTCTTAGTTAAAAATCGCCCGTCTGTTCTTCTAAACAAGAGTTTTGAGGGGGGGCGGAGGAATAGCCTGATACTGTCATTTTTACATACTAAAGATTTTCTGTAATTGGTAATATTTGTGACAATTGTTGGCGTTACATGTGATTTGTTGCTATAGTTATCTTGTTTATTTTTGTTGTTTGTTGTTGCAGTCTTTACATATTGTTGCTCTTGAACCTCAAACTTGAAAAATTGTTTACTTACATATTAACTAATGATTTTCTTGCCATTGATTTCTTTACACAACTATGCCCCTTTTCCTCCCCCTATTACAACTATGTATTTTTTACCCTACATTAGGGTATATTAGGTTTGTGATAATGTCACAAAATATATGAAAGAATATCAATTCTGAGTACATTTGAAGATATGATGGCAGATCATGTAAAGCTAGTCGGGATCATAGCTATTACTTACTTACTTAAATGACCTATATTTAAAACGTATTTAAGTCAAAGACGTTTCCATCTTGTTCTCATATTCTCCAATTTTGCAGGTCAAGTTTTTTCAATTTTGTTGTACTTAGTCCTTGCATAAAAGTTGCGGGCTTCCTCTTTTACGAGTTCCATCGGGCTTAACAGTAGGCTCAAAGCAATTCTTCCGCTCTTTCTTAGCTTCAAAAACAGTTAGGATTATCTTAACGTCATAACTGGGGCAGCTACCGTAAACTTCTTTAATTGATTATAGAAACCTTCTTTGACATCAACGTCTTTCTCCTCTGTGGAAGCGTGAGCACAAATCAGGCTCAGATAAACCCATAGTACTTTGACGCTTGATTGTCGCTAACCGATCGTTTACTAGGGTGAACCTGGAAACCCGATTTCGAATTATTTTGCTTTCCTCAAAGGCATGGCTATTCTCATGACAGTTATAGCACCTTTAGGGGTCTTGGCGATGCCGTAGCCATTCCATCTCACCTGGTTAGCAGTCACATCAGATTTGTATTTATCGGTCCATCAACTGGATTAGAGCACTCATCTGTAAGGAGTCGTCTACATTAGTGAGGACGTTTTTATTATAATTTTGTGCTTTCTCAGGGTAGACATTTTTTAACAAACCCTACGTCCTAACGCACTGTTCAATTTTCATATGGGAAAAACTCGCAACACATGATCGCTTATTACTTATAGCTTGTCAAACGTAGCTTCCCTGGTGATACCACATAGAGGTCAGTGTCCGCAGTTTAGATAAACGATAGACGATGGACTTACTAAGTATCCAATACCTACGACCATGTCCACAAAAATTGCACTCTAGAGGCTACATCGTAGCATTCAAACATTCAATAACATTATTTTACTATTGAAGAACTTTAGAGAAATAAGCTACAATAAAGTGAACTTTAGATGCAGAGGTCGGCACACAGAGAACAAAACAAAAAATCGTCGGTAGAGTTGCCATTTTTTATACTTTTAACTAAAATATGTATTTTTTTCAATGTGTAGTTCTGATGTTTAAAAGAAAAGTTTTCTATTCCATTTTTTTAATTTTTTTTTTTTTTATTAAAAATTTTTCCAAAGAAAATTTTTTATCAAAAACTTTTCCAAAGAAAATTTTTTTATGAAAAACTTTTCCAAAGAAAATTTTTTTATCAAAAATTTTTCCAGAGAAAATTTTTTTATCAAAAATTTTTGATATAAAAATTTTGTTATCAAACATTTTTTAGAAAATCTTTTTAACAAAAATTGTTTAGAAAATTTTTCTACAGAAAACTATTTCTTTAGAAAAAAATTTTTATCGAAAACTTTTCAATAGAAAAATTATTTTTGAAAATATTATTTTTTGAAAATTTTCACAGAAAAATATTTTTATTGAAAAATTTTCTACAAAAAATAATTTTTATCCAAAAATTTTACAACGAATTTTTTTTATCAAAAATTTTTCTACAGCTAAATATTTCTATCGAAAATTTTTCTATAAAAAATTGTTTTTGAAAAAATTTTTCGATAGAGAAATATTTTTTTCAAAATTTTCACTCGAAAATATTTGTATCAAAAAATTTTCTATAAAAAATAATTTTTATCCAAAAGTTTCACAATGATTTTTTTTAACAAAAATTTTTCTTCAGAAAAATATTTTTATCGAAAATTTTTCTCCAGAAAAATATTTTTATCGAAAATTTTTCTATTGAAAAATATTTTTAACGAAATTTTATTTTAGAAAAAATTTTAACCGAAAATTTTTCTATACAAAAAAATTTTTATCGAAAATTTTTCTATAGAAAAAAATTTTTTAAGAAAAGTTTATCAAAAATTGTATAGAAACATTTTGGATAAAAAAATTTTCTATAGAAAAATTTTGGATAAAAAAAATTTTTCTATAAAATAATGTTTGATAAAAAAATTTTCTATAGATAAATTTTTGATAAAAAAATTTTCTAATTTTCTATAATTTTAGGACATAAATTTTTGATAAAAAAAAATTTCTAATTTTCTATAATTTTAGGACATAAATTTTTGATAAAAAAAATTTTCTAATATTCTATAATTTTAGGACATAAATTTTTGATAAAAAAATTTTCTAATTTTCTATAATTTTAGGACATCAAATATTCAATTAAAAACTTTTACTGTAGTGTATTGCACAAAAATCCCAATTTATTACAATTGTTTATTATTGTAATAAATAGTTTTTTGATAAAACCAAAAAATATTGGTGGGAAAACCTTTCCGCGATCGTTTCGATGGTTGGTTAGGCCATCTCTTCATGGGGATTATCCCTAATTCTTGACAGAGCAAAAACCTCACATTATATCTTTTTTGCGGAACAGAATAAATAAGAATTATTGTGTCCAACAAATTTTCAACATAAAGAGAAGATTAGCATTTAAACAGAAACACACAAGCATTTTTCAATTTTTGAATTTTTAAAATTTTGATAAAATAATTTTCTAATTTTTTCTAATTTTTTATAATTTTAGGACATTAAACATTTAATTAAAAAGTTTTACTGTAGTGTACTAAGATCCCAATTTATTACAATTATTTATTATTTTAATAAATAGTTTTTTGATAAAACCAAAAACTGTTGGTGGGAAAACCTTTCCTCGACACGTTTTGATGGTTGGTAAGGCCATCTCTTCAAGAAGATTATCCCTAATTCTAGACAGAGCGAAAACCTCACATTATATCATTTTTGCGGCACAGAATAAATAAGAATTATAGTGTCCAACAAACTTTCAACATAAAGCGAAGATTATCATCTGAACAGAAACAGACAAACATTTTTCAGTTTTATCTTTTCTATATTTCTATCGAAATTTTTTCTATACAAAATTTTTTTGAGAAAATTTTTCGATAGAAAAATGTTTGTGATTATACATATGTCTTTGTTCTCTTGACCCATGTATTTTGTTGCTATAAATTGGATTTTGATTTTGTTTCTTGTGTAGTTTGTTTTTGTCTTCTCTTTAAAAAAGCGGCACCAACCGACTTTGCTAACATCCAAATTCCATATGATTGCTTAATGCTCATTTTCACGAATTTAATTATGATCGTGATATTTACGAAATTACAAAAAGTTTTCGGCTTCTGGTGGTATGGGCTGCCTAGGCTTATATGTTATATATATATAACTTATATATTATTTAGAGTATTCAAAAAGTATGCAAAAGTTTTTGAGATATCTTACATTCCCATTGATATTGAATACGGCGATTTGTCCCAGAATTTCACCATATTTCATTAAAGCCGTCGGTCCACACAACTCTTTTTTTCATTCAAAAGTCATTAAAACATCCCAAACACTTTTATAAACCTGAAGAAAATTTGAGTTTGATAGTGATACATTAAAGAGATATATTGTAAAAATCGGTCCAAAGATAACCCTAGCTCTCATATTTGATCGAGTGTCGGGAAAGATTGAAGTATATATAATTTTGATGAAAATATTTCCATCATTACAGAATATTAAAACATCTTTAAACAACAAAGAATATTGGGTCCTCATAGGATCTCAGTTGAGTAGGGTCTCATATGATCGGCTTCAACCGCCTGTAATACTTTCCTACTTGTTCCATTTCATTAAAGTTTGCCACACTTTTTATCATTAAACATTTTCATAGATTCCAGTTTCTAGCTGAGAAATGTTTTTTTTTTCTCCCTTTTGCTCCACTTCTCGTTTTCAGTGACTTCGGGTGGTGTTCAGCCAACCCATTTATTATAGAGCTGATCTTAATTTTTATTATTATTTATTTGATATATTTAATTTATTTTTCGCAATTATTTTAATAAGTTGTATTACATTACCATATAGGTTGCAACTACTTTTTTATCGCTTATTGTTATAATTTTTTCATTATTGGGGAAGGGAAAAAGTTAAAGAAAAGTAATGAAATATTCGATCTGATATCATTCAAATAGTAAGGCCTTAAACCGACACTTGTGTACCTTAATTTTTGCCAAAATCCTCCCAAAACTTCATTCATGTTCCGAGAAGTTATTAACAAAATTTATTCATTCATAATTTTAACCTTTGACCCCGAAGACTTACGATAATTTTCTAAGGGGTTAGATTAATATAAAAAAAAATTTCTTATAAAAAAATGTTTATTCTAAAAGCTCTTCTATAGATTTCTTCTCAAATGTCATGCCTATTCTCAAATTCATTTCTACTCTCCCCTTACGAAATCACTATTACCCTCCACCAATATACCTCTACATTTAATGATTTTCTAATGGTTATTTGATCTTTAAGCTTTATTTTAATTACATTGAGTTTTGTCTATCGCATTGGGTGGATTTGTTTATTATTTTTATAATTTATTGGCATTTTGTGGTCCACAACGGAGCCGTTATGTTGATCTACTACCGCTGATTCTAAACTGGTCAAACAAACTGGTTTCGGAAGTTTTAAGGTGCGGTTCAGATATCTTGGTCACCATTTCTAGTCTAATTTAGTACAAAAAAGTCCTTATTTTTTGCGCTAATTTCTGATAATTTATCGCTTGACGTGAAAGAATGTCTATTCGTATTAAAATAATTAGGCAATTTAAAAACATTTCTTAACTGTTTTTTTTTTGAACCATTTTATTGGATTTTTTTGTTTCAGAATATAATTGAAAAATAACAAAGTTAATTAGAGCAATTCATTCGACACGTTTAGGTGTTAATAAATATTTTTTGTAGAATTTTTAATGGCCCAAAAAGAGGGCAGGTTTTGTTTAATTATTTCAGTTAACTGGGAATTAAGCCTAAAATTCAGAATTTGTTCTTATTTTCAAATTTCAGTTTTATATTCAGATTTTAGTTTAAAACCAAGACTTAAGAAAGTTTCATATACAAACTTCGGTCTCATACTTTTACTTTAGGCTAAATCCTGGATTTTAGTCTCATACATATTTATTTAGTCTTTACATAGACTTCCGTATAATACTCATACTTCAGTCTTGTATTCAAAATTTGGTCTTATATTATGTCTTATACTATGATTTCATTGTAAAATTATGACTTAAGTCTTATTCATATGCACAGATTTTGTTGCATATCTTAAGCCTCAGAGTTCAGTCTTACGTTTCTTATATTATTTTCAGTCTTAATCTCGAGCTGCAGACTTATACCTGGACTTTAGTCTTATACTCATCCCTCAGACTTTTCTTTGAAGCTACCTTTTATTATATACTTAGACTTCATCCTTATATTTAAAATTCAGGGGCCTAATTTGGCGATATCGAAAGAAATGTAAGATGTTTGAGAAACATTTGTGTAACATAATTTACGGATAATCTAAATAATATTTAACATATGTACAGGAGTTAGCAGCCCATACCACCAGAATCCGATGATTTTTTTTATTTTTCGTAAATACCATTAATAAAAGTTTTTTTTATAGAAAAATTTTTGATATAAAAATTTTCTATAGAAAAATTTTTGATAAAAATATTTCTATAGAAAATTTTTTGATATAAAATTTTCTATAGAAAAATTTTTGATAAACAAATGTTTGATAAAAAAATTTTCTATAGAAAAACTTTCGATATAAAAATTTTTGGTAAAAAAATTTTCTATAGAAAACTTTTTGATAAAAAAATTTTGTATAGAAAAATTTTTAATAAAAGAATTTTTATAGACAAATTTTTTATAAAAAAATGTTGATGAAAATTTTTTGATAAAAAAATTTTCTATAGAAAAATTTTTGATAAAAAAAATTTCTATAGATAAATTTTTGATAAAAAAAATATAGAAAAATTTCTATAGAAAAATTTTTGAAAAAAGAATTTTTATAGACAAATTTTTGATAAAAAATTTTCTTTAGAAAAATTTTTGATAAAAAATTTTCTATAGAAAAATTTTGAAAAAAAAAATATTTATAGAAAAATTTTTGATAAAAAAAAATTTTATAAAAAAATGTTTGATAAAAAAATTTTCTATAGAAAAATCTTTTAAAAAAAATTTTCTATAGAAAAATCTTTTAAAAAAAATTTTCTATAGAAAAATTTTTGATAAAAAAATTTCTATAGATAAAATTTTTTTTTTATAGAAATTTTGATAAAAAAAAAAATGTAAAAAATTTTTCTATAGAAAACTTTTTGATAAAAAAATTTTGTCTGGAAAAATTTTTGATAAAAAAAATTTCTATAGACAAATTTTTTCGAACAAATTTCTATAAACAAATTTTTGTTAAAAAAATTTCTATAAACAAATTTTTGATAAAAGAAATTTCTATTAAGAGGTTGTGGGTTCGAATCCGGCTCAGGTTCATATCATAAATTTTTATTTTTTTTTATGATATTAACCTGAGCCCGGATTCGAACCCACAATCTCATAACATAAATTCTTGGTTCAACGAAAAATTAATTTCTTTCAAAAGAAATTTCTATAAAAAAAATTTTGATAAACAAATTTTCTATAGAAAAGTTTTTAATATTAAAATTTTGTATAGAAACATTTTTGATAAAAACAATTTTCTATAGAAAAATTTTTGATAAAAAAAATTTCTATAGAAAAATTAAATAAAAAAAATTTTTATAAAAAAAATTTTTTATAGAAAAATTTTTTAAAAGAAATTTTTTGATAAAAATTTTTGATAAAAAAATTTTCTATAGAAAAATTTTTGATATAAAAACTTTCTATAGAAAAATTTTTGATAAAAAAATTTTCTATAGAAAATTTTTTTGTATAAAAATTTTCTATAGAAACATTTTTTATATAAAAATTTTTGATACAAAAATTTTCTATAGAATCATTTTTGATCAAAATATTTCTATAGAAAATTTTTTGATATAAAATTTTCTATAGAAAAATTTTTGATAACAAAATTTTTTATAGAAAAACTTTTGATATAAAAATTTTTGGTAAAAACATTTTCTATACAAAAATTTTTGATAAAAAAATGTTGTATAGAAAAATTTTTAATAAATTAATTTTTATAGACAAATTTTTGATAAAAAAATTTTGATGAAAAATTTTTGATAAAAAAAATTTCTATAGAAAAATTTTTGATAAAAAATTTTCTATAGAGAAATTTTTGATAAAAAAAAATATAGAAAAATTTTTTATAAAAGAATTTTTATATTGATAAAAAAATTTTCTATAGAAAAATTTTGAAAAAAACAATATTTATTGAAAAATTTTTGATAAAAAAATATAAAAAAATTTTCTATAGAAAAACTTTTGATAAAAAAATGTTTGATAAAAAAATTTTCTATAGAAAAAATATTTTATAATAAAAATATTTTTCTATAGAAAAATTTTCGATAAAAATATTTTTTAATAGAAAAATTTTCGATAAAAATATTTTTCTATAGAAAATTTTTCGATAAAAATATTTTGATGAAAAATTTTTGATAAAAAAATTTTCTATAGAGAAATTTTTGATAAAAAAAATATAGAAAAATTTTTTATAAAAGAATTTTTATAGACAAAATTTTGATAAAAAATTTTCTTTAGAAAAATTTTTTTAAAAAAAATTTTCTATAGAAAAATTTTGAAAAACAAAATATTTATAGCAAAATTTTTGATAAAAAAATATAAAAAAAATTTTCTATAGAAAAATTTTTGATAAAAAAAATTTTTTATAAAAAAATGTTTGATAAAAAAATTTTCTATAGAAAAATCTTTGTTAAAAAATTTTCTATAGAAAAATTTTTGATAAAAAAATTTTCTATAGAAAAATTTTTGATAAAAAAAATTTCTATGGAAAAATTTTTGATAAAACAATTTTCTATAAAAAAATTTTTGATAAAAAAATTTTCTACATAAAAATTTTTGATAAAAAAATTTTCTACATAAAAATTTTTGATAAAAAAATTTTTTACAAAAAATTTTCTATAGAAAAATCTATGATAAACATTTTCTATAGAAAAATCTATGATAAAAATGTTCTATAGAAAAATCTATGATAAAAAAATTTCTATATAAAAATTTTTGATAAAAAATTTTCAATAGTAAAATTTTTGATAAATACATTTTGTATAGAAAAAGTTTTGATAAAAAAAAAAAAAAAAAAAATTTATAGAAAAATTGTTGATAAATAAATTAAAAGAGATTGAGTAGAAAACTTTTTCTTTTTAAAACGTTAGAACTACACATTGAGAAAAATACCTATTTTAGTTAAAAGTATTAAGAAATGGCAACTCTGCCGAACATTTTTTTTGTTCTGTTATCTTTGCGACGACCTGTTCAACAGATGGCGCAACTTCAACTACACGACATGCAAATACATCTTTATTTCTTCTTTCACCACCTCTAACCTATCTACCATACCCCTTTCTAAGAAAGGCTAAAAAAAGCTATTCTTATACAATGACTAAAGTCTCAGATACAACCACGTGTTCGAATCGAACTTGACCACCATCTAAACATGTAAATTTTATTACCTCTTTATAAACTAGTGATCGAATTGATGTAAATTTTTAAAATACTACCAATAAAAGTCATGATTAAACAAAATGTTTGAACGTAATATTTAATAATGGATCTTAAAAATTAAATTATTAAATCAACTACCACCGATTGAAGTAGTTTGTGGCTGATGACAGCAATACCTTAGACCACAAGACCGTTCACTAAACGCCCAAGGTAGGGGCAAAAAGTTCTTATAAAATATCTAGAACTAAACAGAAACGATGATGTAGGCGCTTATTAGCCATAAAAATCTCAAAGACTAATCCGAAATAATGTTTTTAAAATAAATAAATGAATGACAGCTAAAGATTGGTAATAAAAAAATATTACCTTAACAATATTATGGTAATTTCTTGGTGGTTATTATTTAAAGCTATCAAAATAATAGTTCTCTATGTATATATTTTTGATAACCCAGTGAAATTTTGATAATGAGGGTAGAAATATTTATGGTACTTATGTAAATAATATCTGTAGTATATTCAGTCAAATTTGTATTCATAAAATTGTTTAAAAAAACATTCATAATTTTTTCTCACCAGGGTCAAAGGTCACATTAAAAAAAAAAAATTTAAAAAGAAACAAATATTCGTTAATATAGTCATTTCACATTAACCCTTAACTGCTTCTCGTTGGCTAGATTTGAAATATTATTTATTCTACTTTATCATGATTGACCTTTGACCCTAAAGTTATCCTAATTCTAATTTCTTTAACCTGATCATCTAAGAACACTCAAATTTAAGTAAAACTGATTTTTATTGTAATATTCGTAGTAATTTAGTAACCCTTCGTTGCTCTGGGAATCAATTTAATTAACTACAGGGTTAAATCTCAAACTTAAATAATTTCTGAAATGTATGAAATAAAGCGTGGAGATAATACCAAGGCATATACAGCCCAAGCCACCAGAAGCCGAAGACTTTTGTAATTTTCGAAACAGAAATAAATATTATTATTATATTAAATAATTTAAGATTTTTTTGTATAAATTCTTTTTAGATAATAATAATTCTCTGTTGAAATATTTTCCATAAACAAATTTTTTTGATAAAAATATTTTCTATGGAAAATTTTTCGACAAAAATAATATTTTATAGAAAATTTTTCAATAAAAACATTTTTCTATGAAAATTTTTAGTAAAAATATTTTTCGATAAAATTATTTTTCTATAGAAAAATTTTTGATAAAAATATTTTTCTAAAGAAAAATTTTCGATAAAAATATTTTTCTATAGAAAAATTATCGACGAAAATATTTTTCTATAGAAAAATTTTCGACGAAAATATTATTCTGTAGAAAAATTTTCGATGAAAATATTTTTCTACAGAAAAATTTTCGATAAAAATATTTTTCTATAGAAAACTTTTCGATAAAAATATTTTTCTAAAGAAAAATTTTCGATAAAAACAAGTTTTTATTGAACATTTTTTGATAAAAATATTTTTCTGTTAAAAATTTCAATAAAAATATTTTTCTATAAAAAACTTTTCTAAAAAACGTTTCTATTGAAAAATTTTCGATAAAAATATTTTTCTATAGAAAAATGTTCGACAAAAATATTTTTCTATAAAAAAAATATTTTTCTATAAACAAATTTCCGATAAAAATACTTTTCTATAGAAACATTTTTGATAAAAATATTTTTCTATAGAAAAATTTTTGATAAAAATATTTTTCTATAGAAAAATTTTTGATAAAAATATTTTTCTATAGAAACATTTTTGATAAAAATATTTTTCTATAGAAAAATTTTTGATAAAAATATTTTTCTATAGAAAATTTTTTGATAAAAATATTTTTCTATAGAAAAATTTTTGATAAAAATATTTTTCTATAGAAAAATTTTTGATAAAAATATTTATTTTTCTATAGAAAAATTTTTGATAAAGATATTTATTTTTCTATAGAAAAATTTTTGATAAAAATATTTTTCTATAGAAAAATTTTTGATAAAAATATTTTTCTATAGAAAAATTTTTGATAAAAATATTTTTCTATAAAAGATCTATAGATGTTGAAGATCTGTCCTTGACCTAGTTTTAAATTTGTCATATACATTTTTTTTAAATGATATGAAATTGATCTGTAAAAATGTTTTTTAAATTCTTGACGTATATCTTAAAAGTTAAGCTTTACATCTATTGTTCAGGGTCAAGGTCAAATTTTTTTTTGATGAAACTGAAAAACTTCAGGTATGACTTAAGTGATGTAATAAGAGTCATAATCAGTGCGTTTTTTTTTAAATTATAAAAAAACATGTTGATCTTAAATTAAGGAATTTCCTATAAGAAACTTTTACTTAACAAATTTTGCTGGGTATATGTAAGTGTAAACAGTAAAGGTAATTTTTTTTCTTAGTTAAAAAATAAGAACTCGGTTTGCGATTGTTGTTTATTTATCCAAACAAATTATTAACAAATTTGCAAAAAATCATAAATAATTTTTTATTTTTAAAAATTTAAATTTGTTTCCCCTTTCAAAGTTTAACGAACTTCAAATTGTGAGCCAACCATAATTTGATTTTTATGTGATTTTAACGATATCTTACATAATTAAATTAATTTATTAATGATCATTACTAACTAACTTTTTATGTTTTATTAATTATTTATTTATGGATTTACGTTACTTTTAATTAGCCCATAAAATTAATTATTCACACTTTAAAACCGTTTCAAATCATTTTATTTACATATGAGCTAAATCTAAGTTGACAAGATTAAATATTTGAATTAATTAAAAATTATGTAGATTATGTGTTGAAACGAAATGATTGATGTCTAGTTTTATCAATTAGACATGAAACTAAATGCCTCTGGGTTTCTTTTTTTTCAGCGTTTACGGGAAAAGATTTTTTTTTTTCATTATCGAACGAGTTGCTTAATGATATTTGAGACAAATTGTTGAGATTGAATGACGGACAAGTTGTAACATGTTATGGGAGCTTGAAATATGTTGTTTAGAGGAAATATCGTTTTCGTTTTTCATTTAGAAATTAGTCTAGTGACAAATTTGGATGAGGTTTTGATATAAAACTATAAAAAATGTATGATACACTCGGAGATATTTCTACAGAGTCGCCTTAAATGGTTGTAGTTAAATTGAATAACATTTCTTCAATATGAATTAAGTTAATCCAATTATAACTGCTTCTTAAATTTTACTAAAATCTTGTTAAATTCAAAAAATTTTCTACAAAGTAACATTAAATTTATCAAAAATTTGGGACATCAAACATTTAATTAAAAATTTTACTGCAGTGTATTGCACTAAGATCCCAATTTATTACAATTATTTATTATTGTAATAAATAGTTTTTTGATAAAACCAAAAAATGATGGTGTGGAAACCTTTTTAGGCCATATCTTCAGGTTATGCCATATCTTCAGAAGGATTATCCCTAATTCTATTGCAATTTTAAAATTTCTTAATATACGGAAAATTTATCGATTAGCAAGTAAATTTAACTAATTTTTATTCAATTATTCAAAAATTTCGTTAAAATTGAATATACAAAAAATTCGTCTATCTAATTTACTCGCAAAAGTTCATAAAGTCATCTCAAATTGTTATAGTTTAACCAAAGACTCTGCAATATAAAGATGTTGCACTTCCATACATTGATTTGCCGCATGGTCGTTTTGAAAAATCCCATAAAAAACGTATATACAGCTTTTAGTCTGAATAAGAATTCTTTAATGTTAATACTAAAACATTCGAAAACTATTAACTTCCATCAATTCAACAAATACTTATTCAATTTAACTAAAATTTCGTTAAATGAAACTCTATTTTTTCCATTATATTTTCTGATACTTTAGATTTTAATCAGGATAATCTCTTTGTTATAATTTTTGCTTTATAAAAAACATGGCCATAAATAATCTCAACCGGATTTACCCTTAAGAAGATTTCCATAAAAGCATGTAATTATTATTTAAAAAGCCATTAAAGATAAATCTTAATAAAAAGCAATAAATTCAAATGTTTGCGTAAGATTTAGAATATTTTAATTCTTTTTTTTTATGACAAAAGCAGTTTTACAGTACACTCAATTAATATACATACTTACATTAGATTTGTATTTTAAATAGAATTAAATTATAGCAAAAAAAGTAATTAAGTACTAGAATCTAGACCCATCGCAGGGTTTGAAATTTTTCTATACAAAAATTTAATTAAAGAAAATTTTTTTGATACAAACATTTTTTTCTATATAAAATTTTTCGTTATAAAAAGTTTCCTATAGAAAATTTTTCGGCAAAAAAAAAAAATTCCATAGAAAATTTTTCTGCAAAAAAAATTTTTATAGAAAAATTTTCGGTACAAAATTTTTATAGAAAAATTTTCGGTCCAAATTTTAAAAAAAAATTTTCGTTGTAAAATTTTTATAGAGAAATTTTCGTTATAAAGTGTTTATAGAAAAATTTTCGTTACAAAATTTTTATAAAAAAATTTTCAAAATTATTATAGAAAAATTTTCGCTACAAAATTTTTATAGAGAAATTTTCAGTACAAAATTTTTATAGAAAAATTTTCGGTACAAAATTTTTATAGAATAATTTTGGGTACAAAATTTTTATAGAAAAATTTTTGGTGCAAAATTTTTATAGAAAAATTTTCGGTACAAAATTTTTATAGAAAAATTTTCGGTACAAAATTTTTATAGAAAATTTTGGGTACAAAATTTTTATAGAAAAATTTTCGGTACAAAATTTTCATAGAAAAATTTTCGGTACAAAATTTTTATAAAAAAAATTTCGGTACAAAATTTTTATAAAAAAAATTTCGGTACAAAATTTTTTTAGAAAAATTTTCGGTACAAAATTTTTATAAAAAAAATTTCGGTACAAAATTTTTATAGAAAAATTTTCGGTACAAAATTTTTATAGAAAAATTTTCGGTACAAAATTTTTATAGAAAAATTTTCGGTACAAAATTTTTATAGAATAATTTTGGGTACAAAATTTTTATAGAAAAATTTTTGGTGCAAAATTTTTATAGAAAAATTTTCGGTACAAAATTTTTATAGAAAAATTTTCAATACAAAATTTTTATAGAAAAATTTTCGGTACAAAATTTTTATAGAAAAATTTTCGGTACAAAATTTTTATAGAAAAATCTTCGGTACAAAATTTTTATAGAAAATTTTGGGTACAAAATTTTTATAGAAAAATTTTCGGTACAAAATTTTCATAGAAAAATTTTCGGTACAAAATTTTTATAGAAAAATTTTCGGTACAAAATTTTTATAAAAAAAATTTCGGTACAAAATTTTTTTAGAAAAATTTTCGGTACAAAATTTTTATAAAAAAAATTTCGGTACAACATTTTTTTAGAAAAATTTTCGGTACAAAATTTTTATAGAAAAATTTTCGGTACAAAATTTTTATAGAAAAATTTTCGGTACAAAATTTTTATAGAAAAATTTTCGGTACAAAATTTTTATAGAAAAATTTTCGGTACAAAATTTTTATAGAAAAATTTTCGGTACAAAATTTTTATAGAAAAATTTTCGGTTTAAAATTTTTATAGCAAAAATTTTCGGTACAAAATTTTTATAGCAAAAATTTTCGGTACAAAATTTTTATAGCAAAAATTTTCGGTACAAAATTTTTATAGCAAAAATTTTCGGTACAAAATTTTTATAGAAAAATTTTTAGTACAAAATTTTTATAGAAAAACTTTAGGTACAAAATTTTTATAGAAAAATTTTCGGTACAAGATTTTTATAGAAAAATTTTCGGTACAAAATTTTTATAGAAAAATTTTCGGTACAAAATTTTTATAGAAAAATTTTCGGTACAAAATTTTGATAGAAAAATTTTCGGTACAAAATTTTTATAGAAAAATTTTCGGTACAAAATTTTTATAGAAACATTTTCGGTACAAAATTTTTATAGAAACATTTTCGGTACAAAATTTTTAGAGAAAAATTTTCGGTACAAAATTTTTAGAGAAAAATTTTCAGTACAAAATGTTTATAGAAAAATTTTCGTTGTAAAATTTTTATAGAGAAATTTTCTTTATAAAATTGTTATAGAAAAACGTTTTTTCTAAAATTTTTAAACTTGTTACTAATTCCGAACCCTGCATTAAGTTTCATGTTAAATTTTGCACAAAAAAAAAAAAATCGGAGACCAAACAATTTTTGTAATAATGACCTGCTGAGATCAAAACACAAAACAAAAATCCCTAAACGTCTAATAAATTTTATCAGCCACTTTGTTTTCAATAAAGCGCTCTGGAATGATTAAAACAGGTTCTAATATGACCCTTTTAATTTTAATAAAGTAATTTATAGCCATTTAAGATTTTAATTGAAAAATTTCTGATATAAAAATGTTATTTTCTGTTTAATTCGATTTAGTTAAATACTAAACGTTTGCGATGACAATAACCGTAAGATCTAAAACCTTTCACTTTTAGTTCTGGTCGTAAAATTCTTGTGATTGTGTCTAGCTCAGAAAATGTTTGACTCTGGCATGACATCAAAACTATTAAAGTATTTAATCGGTTTTCAATGTTTTGTTCTCTTATAAATATTTAAATGATATGTTAAAAGCGTGTAGTCAATAAAGAAATCATGCAGGGGATTATAAAATAAACCCAGTAAGCAAATTTTGCGGGACTATGGCAAATTTCAAACTTGAAATAAATTTGTAAAAATTGTTACTTGATTTTTTAGGAACATTTTTATTTGCCTTTTAGTAGGATGTTGTACTCAAATCCTTTATCTTTGAGAATTTGTTTATTGGGTTTAATTAAGTTATTTTAATATTGATTTTGTCTTTAAATTTAATTATAGTTCAATATATACTTAGTAACAACTTTGTCTATATTCTTAGGCCATTTAGTATTTATGTGACTTTTAATTATATGTTTACAAAATCTAACCTTTGTTATCAGATATAAAAATAATAGACTTAAGACTTTTTAATTAAAGACCATTCAATGTTAACATGTGAGAAAATAACACATTTTTAACCTTAAATTCTTTTGACTATATGCAATGAAAAATTTTAATTTCAAAAAAATATTTTCAGAAATCACTGAAAAGTCCTGGTTTTCAGAGGAAGTTCTTAAAGTTTTTGGGCTACAATGGAAGCCTTTTTAACTTGAGAACAATTTCTAATATAAAAGTTTTAAAACTAAACCGTTTTCGGGAAAATTTTTAAAATTGAAATTTTTAAAATTGAAATTTTGAAATTTGATCCAGAACTGGACCTACATTTTTTTTGGTAAGCTAAGAAATAAGTCTAATACTTTTCTTTATTTTCTTATTTCTTTAAATAATTGTAGATATCGAAATTCGAGTTCAAAAAATTTTTTTTTTCTTTTTCAATAAATTAACTTTTTATTATTTGTACAAAAAAAAAAAAAAAAAAATATTTAAACCGAGTTTAATTTCCGAATTATATTATGTAAGCTATTGAAATTTTCGTTTTGAATTATTATAAAAATTTTGTACCGAAAATTTTTCTGTAAAAATTTTGTACCGAAAATTTTTGTATAAAAATTTTGTACCGAAAATTTTTCTATAAAAATTTTGTACCGAAAATTTTTTTATAAAAATTTTGTACCAAAAATTTTTTTATAAAAATTGTACCGAAAATTTTTCTATAAAAATTTTGTACCGAAAATTTTTCTTTAAAAATTTTGTACCGAAAAATTTTTTATAAAAATTTTGTACCGAAAATTTTTCTATAAAAATTTTGTACCGAAAATTTTTCTATAAAAATTTTGTACCGAAAATTTTTCTATAAAAATTTTGTACCGAAAATTTTTCTATAAAAATTTTGTACCGAAAAATTTTCTATAAAAATTTTGTACCGAAAAATTTTCTATAAAAATTTTGTACCGAAAATTTTTCTATAAAAATTTTGTACCAATAATTTTTCTATAAAAATTTTGTACCGAAAATTTTTCCATAAAAATTTTGTACCGAAAATATTAATATAAAAATTTTGTACCGAAATTTTTCTATATAAATTTTGTACCGAAAAATTTTCTATAAAAATTTTGTACCGAAAGTTTATCTATAAAAATTTTTCTATAAAAATTTTGTATCGAAAATTTTTCTATAAAAATTTTGTACCGAAAATTTTTCTAAAAAATTTTGTACCGAAAATTTTTCTATAAAAATTTTGTACCGAAAATTTTTCTATAAAATTTTTGTACCGAAAATTTTTCTATAAAAATTTGGTACCGAAAATTTTTCTATAAAAATTTTGTACCGAAAATTTTTCTATAAAAATTTTGTACCAAAAATTTTTCTACAAAAATTTTGTACCGAAAATTTTTCCATAAAAATTTTGTACCGAAAATATTTCTATAAAAATTTTGTACCGAAAATATTTCTATATAAATTTTGTACCTAAAATTTTTCTATAAAAATTTTGTACCTAAAATTTTTCCATAAAAATTTTGTACCGAAAATTTTTCTATAAAAATTTTGTACCGAAAATTTTTCTATAAAAATTTTGTACCGAAAATTTTTCTATAAAAATTTTGTACCGAAAATTTTTCTTTATAAATTTTGTACAGAAAATTTTTCTATATAAATTTTGTACCGAAAATTTTTCTATATAAATTTTGTACCGAAAATTTTTCTATAAAAATTTTGTACCGAAAATTTTTCTATAAAAATTTTGTACCGTAAATTTTTCCATAAAAATTTTGTACCGACAATTTTTCTATAAAAATTTTGTACCGAAAATTTTTCTATAAAAATTTTTTACCAAAAATTTTTCGATAAAAATCTTGTACCGAAAATTTTTCTATAAAAATTTTGTACCGAAAATTTTTCTATAAAAATTTTGCACCGAAAATTTTTCTTTAAAAATTTTGTACCGAAAATTTTTCTTTAAAAATTTTGTACCGAAAATTTTTCTATAAAAATTTTGTACCGAAAATTTTTCTATAAAAATTTTGTACCGAAAATTTTTCTATAAAAATTTTGTACCGAAAATTTTTCTATAAAAATTTTGTACCGAAAATTTTTCTATAAAAATTTTGTATCGAAAATTTTTCTATAAAAATTTTGTACCGAAAATTTTTCTATAAAAATTTTGTACCGAAAATTTTTCTATAAAAATTTTGTACCGAAAATTTTTCTTTTAAAATTTTGTACCGAAAATTTTTCTTTAAAAATTTTGTACAGAAAATTTTTCTATATAAATTTTGTACCGAAAATTTTTCTATATAAATTTTGTACCGAAAATTTTTCTATAAAAATTTTGTACCGAAAATTTTTCTATAAAAATTTTGTACCGTAAATTTTTCCATAAAAATTTTGTACCGACAATTTTTCTATAAAAATTTTGTACCGAAAATTTTTCTATAAAAATTTTTTATCAAAAATTTTTCGATAAAAATTTTGTACCGAAAATTTTTCTATAAAAATTTTGTACCGAAAATTTTTCTATAAAAATTTTGTACCGAAAATTTTTCTTTAAAAATTTTGTACCGAAAATTTTTCTTTAAAAATTTTGTACCGAAAATTTTTCTTTAAAAATTTTGTACCGAAAATTTTTCTATATAAATTTTGTACCGAAAATTTTTCTATAAAAATTTTGTACCGAAAATTTTTCTATAAAATTTTTGTACCGAAAATTTTTCTATAAAATTTTTGTACCGAAAATTTTTCTATAAAAATTTTGTACCAAAAATTTTTCTATAAAAATTTTGTACCGAAAATTTTTCCATAAAAATTTTGTACCGAAAATATTTCTATAAAAATTTTGTACCGAAAATATTTCTATATAAATTTTGTACCTAAAATTTTTCTATAAAAATTTTGTACCTAAAATTTTTCCATAAAAATTTTGTACCGAAAATTTTTCTATAAAAATTTTGTACCGAAAATTTTTGTATAAAAATTTTGTACCGAAAATTTTTCTATAAAAATTTTGTACCGAAAGTTTTTCCATAAAAATTTTGTACCGAAAATGTTTTTATAAAAATTTTGTACCGAAAATTTTTCTATAAAAATTTTGTACCGAAAATTTTTCTATAAAAATTTTGTACCGAAAATTTTTCTATAAAAATTTTCTACCGAAAATTTTTCTATAAACATTTTGTACCGAAAATTTTTCTATAAAAATTTTGTACCTAAAATTTTTCTATAAAAATTTTGTACCGAAAATTTTTCTATAAAAATTTTGTACCGAAAATTTTTCTATAAACATTTTGTACCGAAAATTTTTCTTTAAAAATTTTGTACCGAAAATTTTTCTATAAAAATTTTGTACCGAAAATTTTTTTATAAAAATTTTGTCCCGAAAATTTTTCTATAAAAATTTTGTACCGAAAATTTTTCTATAAAAATTTTGTACCGAAAATTTTTCTATAAAAATTTTGTACCGAAAATTTTTCTATAAAAATTTTTCTACAAAAAGTTTTCTACAAAAATTTGGTACCGAAAATTTTTCTATAAACATTTTGTACCAGAAATTTTTCTATGGAAATTTTGTACCGAAAATTTTTCAATTTGAGTTAAAAATTTAAATTTGTTGGCACAAGGGAGTCTTTGTGACCTATTTTTGGGATCTAGACAAGTTCAGATTATATAGGTTTGCTCACAAAAGTTGTTTAGTTTTAACGTGGCTACATTTTTCCTGAAAATAGTGTAGAAAAAATCATGATTTCCAAAAAGTTATGATCAAAAAAAGCGCTATTTTAAAAAATAACTTGATAAAACATTTTGCTCTGCAAAATACTTCCAAAATAACTGAAAAGTACCAAGACATAGTTTTTTCTCCACAAAAGTACTTATTTTCAAAAAATACCTCACATGTCTCTAATATTTTTGCTACGGAAAAAAGTAAAGCCTTACTTCATTCTAAATGTTCTAAAGCTACATAAAAGTATCTAATAAATACTAATAAACAATGAAATATAGCTTTTATCCCCTAAAAGACCGAGTTTTTTTAGCAATCATATATTGTTATTTGTATTTATATATATTTTCTTATATGGAAGGAGTACGGCATAAAATATATAATACGTACATGGGTTCAAAACTTGCAAAAGGTAACGAAAAAAGTACCAAACTGAAATTTTTATCATATATAACTTATTTTTTAAAAGAAATAATAAAAAAAGTACAGGAACTATTAAAACAATTTCTTTTTTTAAACTGAAAGGAATTAAGTTACAAATTGTACCCTTTTTTACGCCACCTTAATCTAAAAATCTTTCATTAGAATAGAATTGAAAATATATATAAAAAGTACCAAACACAATTTTCGTACTTTTTTCATATAAATCTTAAACTTTCCCCCTTAAAAATATACTATTAATCTGCGGTCTTCCAACATTTTATATTAATATTTTTATATTTATAAGTAACGTTTGGTCAAACCTAAGTAAGATCGGAGCAGGGGGAGTTCCTCCCCTGTAAGAATAAAACCATTGTTATAAGTAATTTTAAATACAATAAGATATAAAGCCATAAAACTTAGTACGAACTAAGTTTTTATTGTTCTTATCGAGCTTGGTTAGAAAAAAAAACAGGATCGGAGCAAGAGGAGTTCCGTCTCCTGAAATTTTTTACTTTTGTATAACTTCATAACTTTGAAAGTTTAAATACTAAACCTTGACCACCTTTTTTAGTAACCAATTTTTTTAGTTTGGATAAAATTAAACTGGTTAGGAGCTGGGGGGACCTTTTTCCTTCATACCTAGAACTAAATTCAATTACCCTTTAATCTATTAAACACTTTTTTTATCAGTGGTAACAGCGCTCTGTGAGAGAGCAATAGAATTCCTAGGTACATATTCAAGATAACTAAAAACAGGCGCAGCGGGTCTAAAGGGTGTATTATTAAGCGCTTACCAACTTTTAATTATAAAATATACCACATAATACCAAATTTGTATAGCAAGGTTCAAATATCTACAACGGCTTTTACAATTGCAAATGTTTACCTTTTTTTAACTTGGACCAACACTCAGCGGATGACCCGTAGTCATGCTTAGCATTGTATTGGAACTAGAAAAATAAGTTATGGGAAGAAGTATAGATGGAGTAGTTTTTATGGACATTTGACTTGAATTTTCCTATATCATGTATAAAAGGGAAGACTTCTGTTCTACGTACGAACTTTGCGGACAAAGAACAAATTTTCTCTCGACTTCGAATGGATGTGCTCTAGAAGATAAACGCGTGTTCCATAATGTTACACGGTTTTTGAGAACAAGATTCCTAATATCTTCTGAGAATAGGGAGATACACCCCACATTGCGGCTATGATTATCGTTGACTCTACCTCACATAGTCGCAATGTGGGGTGTATCTCCCTATTCTATCGCTACTACAATGGCATGAGTTCTGAAGATATCAGGAAACTTGTTCCTAAAAACCGTGTATCATTACGGAACTCGAGCTTAGTGTTCGCGGTCGGGAAGCTCCAAAATAAACTTTGAAGCACCGACCATATGAGAGTTGTTTTCCATTTTCGGTAGGATATAAGTCGAATAAATAGTAAAGTCAATCAGAGTCAAATTTCACGATCTTAATGGCCAGATCTCCATATGAAATGCATTCAAATAGCGAGCGCAAAGTATCTAATATGGCTTGAGATGTGTAAAACTATATATATTTTATTTCCAGATCATTCAATTCAAATCAAAAATCAAAACAGTCAAAATTTTAAACGTTTAAGAACAATTAACAATTTTTCATTTTTCGTTCTCTCTGGCGTATGATTAATATTAATACCTAGGATATCTTATACTTTCGTCTATAACTCTGGTAAATTGTAAGCAATTTTTGGTTTTAATAGGTTTTTGAAAAGCCAAAACTTAAGGCTATTATCTCCTGATAGTTTCTTCAGTCCTTTAAAGAAATATTTCCGAGTTTTTAAAGCTTTTGTTAGCTAGATGCTTTAACAAGAAATTATTTTATTGATTAAAATTGTTTTTTTTAATATTTTATTATTTTAGATTTTATTTGTTTTAGTTTCCCGTAAATTAAACAAAAAAATAATATCTTAACAGAAAAAACAACACACTTCACTTTTGTTAATTACTCCTACTTTATAAAAAAAACTTAATGATGTTCCAGACTCTGGCGGTAAATATGAACGACTCGTTTAAGGTTTAAGTCTCTGGCTTAAAGAACCATTTGAAATGATTAGAT
Source organism: Stomorhina lunata (assembly GCA_933228675.1). Lineage (NCBI taxonomy): Eukaryota > Metazoa > Arthropoda > Insecta > Diptera > Rhiniidae > Stomorhina > Stomorhina lunata. The sequence continues at coordinate 19,710,905 of OW121742.1, forward strand.
TTGATGATATATTTTAAGTCCTTTAAGTAATCTCATTTAATGATAATGATGGAAATCATGATGACCCAAATGATGATGATGATAGAAAGGGTCATAATGCAGAGGAGCTGGATGTATGGTCTTGATAATAGGAGCTGCATGATAGGTTTTAACTATAGGCAAAACATGTTTGACTACTGGCACTACAACTGGCTTGATAATCGGAGCACTGTGATAAACTGTAGAACTTTGATGTGAAATGGCGGCGGGGATATGGACATACTTGGCCACATGCAAGGGCTCGTGATGCAGCAAAGGATAATCCAAATGAGCATGATGATGATGGCCATGTAAATAGCCGGGACGAGCTGAGGTTAGGGCTGCAAAGGCCAGGCAAATAAAAAGGGTCTGAAAATAGAAAAAAAAACAATGTTAGTTTAAAAACAATCCTTTCAAATCCAGTCTAATATTCTGTTTCTTAAATCTTACCACTTTTGTTAGCATTTTTTTGTTACAATAATCCTCTTTGTTTTGCTTTGTTTTAATGGAAAACTTCAACTGATGTTCTTTTGTAACAATGCCACGACTTTTATATTTTCTAGATTTTCTTTTTATGCAAAATTTAAATAAAAAAATTAAGTTCATTAAAACAATGCAACTCTAGTATGACATCGAAAAAAAAAACTAGAAAAAATAATAGCAGCTACCAAATCACCATCAAACAATGACTAAATTACATTGGAAAAACGACATAAAACTCTTTATCTACATAATGCTCTGGGTTTTGTTTTGCCTTTGTTTTTTTATTTCCCTCCGAATCGGAGGCAACATTATAGATTTGTCAGAATCTTTTTTGCTACTCGAAATTCTATGCTGCAACAACTTGTTGTCGCTCTAAAACTGTAAATTGTAATTTGCTTTGAGCAGCTGCTTTGAAATCTTTGTCGCTGCTGCTAATACTTCTGCTAATTTTCTTCGGTTGTCGCTGATATCAAATGTTGCTGTAACATTACCAACCATTTAATATGAGTTTCTTTTTTTGTCGTCTTCATTGCACTTTAATTTAAGGAAAAAAAGATGCTTTAATTTGCCTAAAAACAAACTTACAATTAAATTCTATAAAATCTTTATTTTGTCTGGCTTTTGGTTAAAAAGCAGAAATTGAAAGGAATTAAATCTTCATTTCGAACAAAATTCGGAGAAACAAAAAAATTTGTTTATACATTTCTTTGCACATAGACTAAGAAATTTTTATAGGAAATTTTTAAAAATTTTTCTTGTTTTTATAGGAAATTTTTCAAAAATATCTTATTTTTATAGGAAATTTTTCAAAATTTTCTTATTTTTATAAGAAATTTTTCAAAAATTTCTTATTTTTATAGAAAATTTTTCAAAAATTTCTTATTTTTACAAGAAATTTTTCAAAAATTTCTTATTTTTATAGGAAATTTTTTAAAATTTTCTTTTTTTTAAAGAAATTTTTCAAAAATTTCTTATTTTTTTTTAAGAAATTTTTCAAAAATTTCTTATTTTTTTTAAGAAATTTTTCAAAAATTTCTTATTTTTTTTTAAGAATTTTTTCAAAAATTTCTTTTTTTTTAAGAAATTTTTCAAAAATTTCTTATTTTTTTAAGAAATTTTTCAAAAATTTCTTATTTTTTTTTAAATTTCTTATTTTTTAAGAAATTTTTCAAACATTTTTTATTTTTTGTTAAGAAATTTTTAAAAAAATTCCTATTTTAATTTTTTTAATTTATAGAAAATTTTTGAAAAATTTCTTTTTTTTATAGGAAATTTTTAAAAAATTTCATATTTTATAGGAAATTTTTCAAAAATTTTTTATTTTTATATTTATTTTTATTCAAAAATTTCTTATCTTACAGGAAATTTTTCAAAAATTCTTATTTTTGCAGTAAATTTTTTCAAAAGTTTCTTATTTTTATAGGAAATTTTTCAAAAATTTCTTATTTTTATAGAAAATTTTTCAAAAAGTTTTTATTTTTAAAAGGAAATTTTTCAAAAAGGTTTTATTTTTATTAAATTTTTTCAATAATTTCTCATTTGATAGGAATTTTTCAAAATTTTTTTTATTTTTGTAGGAAAATTTTCAAAAATTTCTTATTTTTATCTAAATTTTTTATTTTTATTTTTTTTTTCCAAAAATTTCTTATCTTTTTTAGGAAATTTTCCAAAATTTTCTTATTTTTATAGGAAATTTCCAAAAAAAATCTTACTTTTATAGGAAATTTTTAAAAAATTTATTTTTTTATAGAAAATTTTTCAAAGGAAATTTTTCAAAAATTTCATATTTTTATCGAAAATTTTTCAACAATTTTTTATTTGTAAAGAAAATTTCTTATTTTTATAGAAAATTTTTCAAAAATTTCTTATTTTTATACGAAATTTTTTAAAAATTTCTTTTGTTTATAGGAAACTTTTAAAAAATTTCTTATTGTTATAGGAAAATTTCCAAAAATTTATTATTTTCATAGGAAATTTTTCAAAAAAATTTTTATTTATATTTTTATTTTATTGGAAATTATTCAAATTTTTTTTATTTTTATAGGAAATTTTTCAAAAATTTAATAATTGAATAGGAAATTTATAGGAAATTTTTTAAAAATTTCTATTTCTATAGAAATTTTTTTTAAATTTATTATTTTTACAGAAAGTTTTTTATAGGAAAATTTTTTTATAAAAAATTTTCAAAAAATTTCTTATGTTTATAGGAAATAATTAAAAAAAAATTTCTTCCTATTTTTGAAATTTTCAAAAATTTTTTATTTTTGTAGGAAATTTTTCAAAAATTTGTTATTTTTATATGAAATATTTAAAAATTTTTGTTTTTAAAAATTTTTATAGTTTTATAGAAAATATTTCAAAAATTTCTTATTTTTATAGGAAATTTTTCATTTTTTTTTATTTTTATAGGAAGTTTTCCAAAAACTTCTTATTTTTATAGGAAATTTTCAAAAATTACTTATTTTTCTTATTTAATTTGGAAAATTTCCTATAAAAATTAGAAATTTAAACAAACATATTTCTAATTTTTATAGCAAATTTTCCAAAATTTTTTAATTTTTATAGGAGATTTTTCCTATAATTCCTATTTTTATAATAATTTTAAAAAATTTATGATTTTTGTAAGAAATTTTTTTAAAAAAATACGACTTTTAGAGGAAATTTCTTAAAATTCTTTTTTTTATATGAAGTTTTTCCAAAATTCTTATTTTTATAGGAAATTTTTCAAAAATTTCTTAGTTTTATAGGAATTTATTCAAAAATTTCTCATTTTCATAGGAAATTTTTCTAAAATTTCATATTTTTATAGGAAATTTTGCAAGCATTTTTTATTTTGTTACGAAGTTAAAAAAAAAAATAGATAATTTGAGAGGAACAATTTGTTTTTTGTTTTTGAAAATTTTTCAAAATTTTCTGATTTTTGTAGAAAATTTTTCAAAAATTTCCTATTTTTATAGGAAATTTTTTAAAAATTTCTTATTTTTATAGGAAATTTTTCAAAAATTTCTTATTTTTATAGGAAATTTTTCAAAAATTCTAATTTTTATAGGAAATTTTTCAAAAATTTCCTATTTTTATAGGAAATTTTTCAAAAATTTCTTATTTTTATAGGAAATTTTTCAAAAATTTCTTATTTTTATGTGAAATTTTTCAAAAATTTCCTATTTTTATAGGAACTTTTTCAAATTTTTTTTTAAATTTCTTATTTTTATATATTTTTATAATTTTTAAAAAATTTCTTATTTCTATAAAAAATTTTTCGAAAATTTCTTATTTTTATAGAAAATTTTTACTTTTATAAGAAAATTATTTTATAAACATTTTTGGAAAATTTGTTATTTTTATAGGAAATATTTCAAAATTTTTTTGTTTTATAGGATATTTTTAAAAATTTCTTGTTTTTATTGGATTTTTTTTTAAATTTCTTAATTTTAAATTCCAAAAAGTTTTTTTTTACAGGATTCTTTTAAAAAAATTGATTAGTTTGAAATTTTTCAAAATTTTGCTGTTTTAATAAGAGATTTTTCAAAATTTCTTATTTTTAAAGAATATTTTTCAAAAAATTCTTAGTTTTAAAGTATATTTTCAAAAATTTCGTATGTTCAAGGAAATTTTTCAATAATTTTTTATTTTTATAAGAAATTTTTCAAAAAATTCTTATCTTTTTAAGAAATTTTTCAAAAAATTCTTATCTTTATAAGAAATTTAAAAAAAAATTCTTATCTTTATAAGAAATTTTTAAAAAAATTCTTATCTTTATAAGAAAATTTTTTTAAATTTTTTTGTTTTTTTTTTTCTAGAAAATTTTTAAAAATTTTTTGTTTTTTCTAGAAAATTTTTAAAAATTTTTTTGTTTTTTTTCTAGAAAATTTTCCAAAAATTGCGTATGTTTATAGGAAATTTTTTAAAGAATTCATATTTTTATTGAAAAGTTTTTAAAAATTTTTTTTATTGTTATAGGAAGTTTATCAAAATTTATTATTTTATATGAAATTAAAAAAAAAAAAAAATTCTTAGTTTTATAGGATTTTTTTTATTTTTATGGGAAATTTTTCAAAAATTTTATATTTTTATAAGAAATTTTTTAAAAATTTCTTATTTGTATAGGAAATTTTTCAAAAATTTCTTATTTTTATAGGAAATTTTTCAAAAATTTCTTATTTTTATAGGAAATTTTTCAAAAATTTCTTATTTTTATAGGAAATTTTTCAAAAATTTCTTATTTTTATAGGAAATTTTTCAAAAATTTCTTATTTTTATAGGAAAATTTTCAAAAGTTTCTCATTTTAAAAAAAAAATTTTTCAAAAATTTCTTATTTTTATAGAAAATTTTTCAAAAATTTTTCTAATTTTTTAGGAAATTTTTCCAAAATTTCCGATTTTAATAGAATATCATATTTTTATAGGAAATTTTTTTGAAAAATTACTTATTTTTATAAGAAATTTTTTGAAAAATTTCTTGGTTTTATGGGAAAATTTTACAAAAATGTTTTATAAAATGTACATAAAATTTTTCAAAATATCTTATAGTTAAAGCAAATTTTTTATTTTTAAAATCATTTTTTTTGTTTTTTTATTGCAAATTTTGAAAAGATTTCTTTTTATAGAAAATTTTTCAAAAATTGTTTATTTTTTTTTTGTAGGAAATTCTATCAAAAGTTCTTATGTTCAAAGGATGTTCTTTAAAATCTTCTTAGTTTTATAGAAATTTTTCAAAATTTTCTTATTTTTTCAAAAATTTCCAATTTTTATAAGAAATTTTCGATTTTGAATGAAATTTTCTTTAAAAATATATTTTTTTATAATACAATTAACTAACTCTTTTAAATATCTGTCCATCATTATTCATTCATGCCTTTGCACTGCCACTGTTTTGAGACTTTTACTCTTTTGCCATATCAGTTCGTCTTACCCTTTGGCTTTTGAATTGCCTCTAACTCTTTCGTTTGGACTGACTGACAGTTGAATGGCAATATCTAAGTGTTATAATGATTTGCATGATACGAATAGTTTTATTTTAGTTTTTTTTTTTGCAACATCCATGTAAAACATTAATTATAGTGCATAAGTTTAAGTTAAACTTTTCGATTGTTTTTTTGTGTGTGTGAATATCGTTTGAATATTATTTCTGGTTGGTTTCTATTAGAACGACGACGTTTCTATTGTGGGGTCTCATTATTTGTTTTAAAATTTCAGTTGCAGACATAACGATTTGTTTGCAGTTTTAAGCATATTTGACATATGTTCCGGTTAAGAATCTAGAAGACAAGACACTGTGGGATGACAATGTTTCTAAATAAAAGTTTTGTAACGAAAATATTTCATTGACAAATTTATAAGAAAATTTTTTTTATAAAAATTTTATAACAAACATTTTTTTAAAAAAATTTTATAACGAAAATTTGTCTATAAAAATTTTATAACGAAAATTTTTCTATAAAAATTTTATAACTAAAATTTTTTTATAAAAATTTTATAACGAAAATTTTTTTATAAAAATTTTATAACGAATATTTTTCTATAGAAATTTTCTAACAAAGATTTTTCTATTAAAATTGTTAAAGAACAATTTTTCTATAAAAATTTTGTATGAAACATTTTGGCCCCACTGTGCTTCGTATTAGAACGTCTGGGGTATTGCTTTATATTTGCACTTAATTATTTGCTATAATCTTATTTAAATTCTTTTGTTTCTATTCATGTTATTTCCAATATCGGCAACCTGTAACTTTAAGTGATTTCAAAGCCAAACAACAGGTGAATTTGAATTGAAATGACATACAAAATGCTATAAACTTGATATTAAAAATCTTTTCGATTTTTTTCTAAAAAAAAAATATGAAGACACACGACAAGTGTTTGCAGACGCGACCATAAAGATCATAAATATTAAAGAGTCAACGATTTGCTATTTAGAATAAAATATATTGACTTACAACTAAGATTTTTTAAAACAAAGTTTAAAATTGTTTCTTATAAATGCGATAGATTCTACAGAATAGACAGCAAAAAACAATGACCTTCAGCAAAAAACAATGACCTTTAGCAGCAAAACATCTATTCAAAAAATTAAACCACATTAAAATCATATAAATCTTTATCGAAGTGGTCAATTGAATTGTGATTTTTAAATATCAAAATCTGGATCAGAACATCTTGTCAAGACTGAACTTTAACCAAAAATTACCATGACTTAAATGTTTTACAGAAGTTGCATTAACATTTAAGTTAACGTTTTTGTTGCGGTTTAAGTTAAGGTCATTTTTCAATTTTGTTACGGATTTTATAGAATTATTTAAAATAATAATTGAACAGTTAATTTAAGCTAAATGGCTATACATTTTAAAAAACATTTTAATATTTTAAAATTAATAAAAGTTCCATAAAAATAATTTCCATAAAAATAAGAAATTTTTAAAAATTTGCTAAAAAGAGAAATTTTTGAAAATTTGCTACAAAAAGAAATTTTTGAAAATTTCATATAAAAATTAAAAATCTTAAAAAAAAAGTGTAAAAAAAATGTTATTGTTTTCTTTTTTATTTCCTATAAAAATTACAAATATTTGAAAACTTTCCAATAAAAATAAGAATTTATTTATTTTTTAAAAATTTTCCATAAAACTAAGAAATTTTTGAAAAAATTTGCTTAAAAATAAGAAATTTTTGAAAAATTTCATATAAAAATAATTAACCCAGCAAAACTTTGGTAACGACTACAATATACCATCCGAATAAATAATAAGTTATTACAGAAGTACTTATTTGTAATGAAGATGGTAATTGAAACTGAATGGCCCCGGTTCAAATCCCACCAAGGGCAACAATTTTTTTTTAGTTTTTTTTATTAAAAGAGTCTTTTTAAATGATTTTTGAATTTTAAGAACTTAAATATTATCTTCTGTAAAAAAATTTGTAAAACTAACTCACGTTAATGAAAAAATACCATCATGAGTCAATTTTGATTATGTAGGGGATGTTGAATACCAAACACGATTCTAATTGGTCTTAACTTGGTAAGCCCAACTTATCTGGGTCATCCTTCATCTCAACTGTGGACACACACCCCCTCATGGTATCACCCGGGGAGCTAGTTTAACACCCATTAATATTGTGAGTTAACATGTTCCGAGAGTTGTCCCATAAGATCGATAAAAATGGGTTAGGATTACGGGCTAGTAACCCTCTCTTGAAAAAAAATACAATGAAGAGGATAAAATTAGAATTGAAATGTCCCACTACCTAATGTAAGAGGAGGATGTCCAAACTTCGATAGAAAGACCAAGTAGAGGAACATTTTTCAAAGCTTGGCCTATAAAATTGGAGAATATTCGCACAAGCTCGAAATCCATGGAATTCTAAAATATGCTCGGACTTTGACCTTAACAGGTTGTAACATTTAAGTAAGTAAGAGTCAATCTTATGTAAAAACTTATGCAAAAAAAAAGATTTAAATTGTTTAAGTTTTAAAATAATTTTCAAAAAGTTTTAAAATAATTACAAAAAATCGTATAAAAATATTTTTCCAAAAATTACAACAAAGCAAAAAAAAAGCAGGGAAAAACAAAGTTATTTTCACATGATTTTGGATCTAAAAATAAAAATTGTTTATATTAATTATAAGCTGCTAAGTTTTCAATATATGAAGTAGCTCAGTGGAAGAGTCTCTGCCTAGTAGTCGGAGGGTCTGGGTTCGAGCCCCCATGGGATCCTAAAAAAAATTTTGTATTTCGTTTAAAAATATTTGTTTTTAATAAAACAACAACAAAAAAGTTGTTGCTGTTGTTGTTGTTGCTTTCAAATTGCTTACTCAAGTCATTACTTTTCTGCAATTGGTAAGTACTTGCCTCCAATGACATCCCCATGTTAATGTAATGACTTAAACAGCGAATGAGTAAGTAGTTCGTGTTCAATAGTTTAACTGTTTAACTCATTATTTGGTAATGAAAAGTTTTACTGGGTAATTTTTGAAAACCTTTCTTTTAAAGTAAGAACTTTTTAAAAAAAATTCTTATAAAAATAAGAAATTTTTGAAAAATTTTGCTATAAAAATATTTTTTTTTAATTTCCAATAAAAATAAGAAATCTTTGAAAAATTTCCTTTAAAAATTAGAAATTTTTGAAAACTTTCCTATAAAAATAGGAAATTTCTAAAAAATTTTAAAGATTTCCTATAAAAATAAGAAATTTTTCAAAAATTTCCTTTAAAAATAACAAATTTTTAAGAAACTTTCTATAAAAATCAGAAATTTTTAAAAAATTTCGTATAAAAATAAGAAATTTTAGAAAAGTTTTCTAAAAACAATTTTTGGAAAAATTTCCTACTAAAATAAGAATTTTTTGAAAAGTTTCCAATAAAAATAAGAAAAATTTCCTTTAAAATATATTTTTTTTTTAATTTCATAACGATTTCCTATAAAAATTAGAAATTTCTAAGAATTTTTTAAAGATTTCCTATAAAAATAAGAAATTTTTTCCTATAAAAATAAGAAATTTTTCAAAAATTTCCTTTAAAAATATGCAATTTTTAAGAAATTTTCTATAAAAATCAGAAATTTTTGAAATTTTTCTTATAAAAATAAGAAATTTTAGAAAAGTTTCCTAAAAAAATAAAAAATTTTGGAAAAATTTCCTACTAAAATGAGAATTTTTTGAAAAGTTTCTTATAAAAATTTAGAAAAATAAGAAAAATTTCCTATAAAAAAAGAAATTTTTGAAAAATTTCCTATAAAAATAAGAAGTTTTTGAAAAATTTCCTATAAAAACAAGAAATTTTTTAAAAATTTCCTATAAAAATAAGAAATTTAAAAAAAATCCTATAAAAATAAGAAATTTTTGAAAAATATCCTATAAAGATAGGAAATTTTTGAAAAATTTCCTATAAAAATAAGAAATGTTTGAAAAATTTCCTATAAAAATAAGAAATTTTTGAAAAATTTCCTATAAAAACAAGAAATTTTTGAAAAAGTTCCTATAAAAATAAGAAATTTTTCAAAAATTTCCTATAAAAAAAAGAAATGTTTGAAAAAGTTCCTATAAAAATAAGAAATTTTTCAAAAATTTCCTATAAAAATAAGAAATGTTTCAAAAATTTCCTAAAAAAATTAGAAATTTTTCAAAAATTTCTTATAAAAATAAGAAATTTTTGAAAAATTTCCTATAAAAATAAGAAAATTTTTGAAAAATTTCCTATAAAAATAAGAAATTTTTGAAAAATTTCCTATAGAAATAAGAAATTTTTGAAAAATTTCCTATAAAAATAAGAAATTTTTGAAAAATTTCCTATAAAAATAAGAAATTTTTGAAAAATTTCCTATAAAAATAAGAAATTTTTGAAAAATTTTCTATAAAAATTAGAAATTTTCGAAAAATTTCCTATAAAAATAAGAAATTTTTGAAAAATTTCCTATAAAGATAAAAATTTTTTAAAAATTTTCCTAAAAAACATAAGAAGTTTTTAATTACGAAATTGAATTATTTTTTTGAAATTGTTATGACCAAAAAATCTCTATTATTTTAAATTTCAATACCGGTAAAATTGACATTTATTTCGTAACATGACAAATGACAAAAAACTGACTTTGTCACTTGAAAACGAGAATCTATGAATTTTTATGAATGACTGACTGGAACAGAAAATAATCTACAAAATGATTCTGTTATACCATAGCCATAGGTAGAACTTTGAGATAGAGTCTTTTTGCTTCTATTCAATTCAATTTACTATAATTTTATTGTCTTTTTGTATTTCTTAAGAATTATTTATTGTTTATTTTTTGTTTGTTCTCTTAGCTTCAGAGACTTCTGGTATTACAACATTTTCAAATGAATTTGACCTTCAATAGCAAAAAAAACAAAAACACTTGGTTAACAATAATGTTGAGAATCTGAAAAAAATGAGCAAAAATCTTGCAACATTTGTTTATTTTATGTTTCTTCGGTGGATTTTAAGTGATTTTTAATAGTGATTTTGGGTGCCAAGAAAACCTTAAACAACTTTTTTTGTTAAAACTTATGTTTTGGCCATTGATCTCTTAGTATTTTTAGAATTTTGTTTGGCAAAATATGTTTTGCAGCTTTTTTTCTTTAACGGAAGTTAGTCAGTAGCTGAGATTTTTTTGAAGATTAAATTTTTAATTGTTTTATTTTTTGTTTGTTTTGTGTTTCTCAGATTATATTTTAGTCCATGTCTTAGTTCATATTTTCGTCTATGTCTTAGCTAACTTAGTCCTTGTCTCAGTTTATGTCTTTTGAAAAATTTCCTAAAAAAACAAGTAAATTTTGCAAAATTTCCTATAAAAAAAGGAATTTAAAAAAAAAATTCCTATAAAAATAAGAAATTTTTGAAAAATTTCCTATAAAAATAAGAAATTTTGAAAAGTTTCCTTTAAAAATACGAAATTTTTGAAAAACTTTCTACAAAAATAAATAAATTTAAGAAATTTGGTATAAAATTAAGAAAATTTTGAAAAACTTCCTATAAAAATAATTAATTTTTGGAAAATTTCCTATAAAAATAAGAATTTTGTAAAGATTTTCTTTCAAAATAGGAAAGTTTTGAAAAATTTCATTAAGAAATACGAAATTTTTGAAAAATTTACAATAGAAATAAGAAATTTTTTAAAAATTTTCTTTAAAAATAAAATTTTTTTTCAAAAATTTGGTATAACAATAAGACATTTTTGAAAAATTTTCTATAAAAATAAGAAATTTTTGAAAAATTTCCTATAAAAATAAGAAATTTTTTAAAAATTTCCTAAAAAAAAAAGAAAATTTCAAAAATTTCCTATTAAAATAAGAAATTTTGTAAAAATTTCCTATAAAAATAAAATAAGAAATTTTTTGAAAAATTCCCTATAAAGAAATTTTTAAAAAATTTCGTATAGAAATAAGAAATTTTTGAAAAATTTCCTATAAAAATAAGAAATATTTGAAAAATTTCCTATAAAAAAATGAAATTTTTGAAAAATTTTCTATAAAAAAATGAAATTTTTGAAAAATTTTCTATAAAAAAAAGAAATTTTGAAAAATTTTGTCTTAGTCTATGTAGTAGTAAATGTCTAATATATCTTAGTCTATGTCTTAGTCTATGTCTTAGTCTATGTCTTAGTCTATGTCTTAGTCTATGTCTTAGTCTATGTCTTAGTCTATGTCTTAGTCTATGTCTTAGTTTATGTCTTAGTTTATGTCTTAGTCTATGTCTTAGTCTATGTCTTAGTCTATGTCTTAGTCTATGTCTTAGTCTATGTCTTAGTCTATGTCTTAGTCTATGTCTTAGTCTATGTCTTAGTCTATGTCTTAGTCTATGTCTTAGTCTATGTCTTAGTCTGTGTCTTAGTCTATGTCTTAGTCTATGTCTTAGTCTATGTCTTAGTCTATGTCTTAGTCTATGTCTTAGTCCATGTCTTAGTCTATGTCTTAGTCTATGTCTTAGTCTATGTCTTAGTCTATGTCTTAGTCTAAGTCTTAGTCTATGTCTAAGTCTATGTCTTAGTCTATGTCTTAGTCTATGTCTTAGTCTATGTCTTAGTCTATGTCTTAGTCTATGTCTTAGTCTATGTCTTAGTCTATGTCTTAGTCTATGTCTTAGTCTATGTCTTAGTCTATGTCTTAGTCTATGTCTTAGTCTATGTCTTAGTCTATATCTTAGTCTATGTCTTAGTCTATGTCTTAGTCTATGTCTTAGTCTATGTCTTAGTCTATGTCTTAGTCTATGTCTTAGTCTATGTCTTAGTCTATGTCTTAGTCTATGTCTTATTCTATGTCTTAGTCTATGTCTTAGTCTATGTCTTAGTCTATGTCTTAGTCTATGTCTTAGTCTATGTCTTATTCTATGCCTTAGTCCATGTCTTAGGGTATGTCTTAGTCTATGTCTTAGTCTATGTCTTAGTCTATGTCTTAGTCTATGTCTTAGTCTATGTCTTAGTCTATGTCTTAGTCTATGTCTTAGTCTATGTCTTAGTCTATGTCTTAGTCTATGTCTTAGTCTATGTCTTAGTCTATGTCTTAGTCTATGTCTTAGTCTATGTCTTAGTCTATTTCTTAGTCTATGTCTTAGTCTATGCCTTAGTCTATGTCTTAGACTGTATCTTAGTCTATCTCTTAGTCTATGTCTTAGACTATATCTTAGTCTATGTCTTAGTATATGTCTTAGTCTATGTTTTAGTCTATGTCTTAGTCTATGTCTTAGTCTATGTATTAGTTTATGTCTTATTCAATGTCTTAGTGCATGTATTAGTCAATGTTTTAGTTTTTATCGTAGCCGCTACTCCCTATTTCAAGTCATTTTTTATTTTGTCTCTAAATACATATTTGAGCCCTAACTCTTTTCTTTATTTTATTACACAAATGAAAGACAATTTATTTACAAAATATCTTTAACATAATTTGTTACAAATATGACCCACCCATTTAATGTTAATTCAATTACCAAATTTATTGTTGTTTTCATTTTGGAAAACTTTAACCCAAATTCATTCTTATCTGAACCAGGAAATGTTCAAATCACCTTAAAACTTTTAAGGCAGCAAAAATAAACAAAACTCAGTAAAAAATGAATGAAAAATATGATAAAAAAAATTCCCCAAATATCAAAACAAATTAAATATTTTAAAGGAATTTCACAATAGGTTTATTGTTGTTGCAAGAGGCAGTGGCCAACTCCACGTATCAACTCCATGACACATATAATGGTCCATTTTATATATGAAACGATTAAATGAGTAGGAGCTTAGAAAGACAAAAAAAGTTGCGGCTTAAGAGGTTAAATAGCAACAAGATTGACGATTTAAATAAATGTTGCAAATCGTTAAGCTCTTGCTACTTACTAGCATTAGCTGCTGCCACTTTAAGTTGCACAAGTTGCAAGTTGCAACTGTTACAAATTGCAAATATATAAAAGTGTCGGTCAAAATGGTTGAGCTTTAAAGTTATTTCAGATCATAAATTAAGAATGTGAATTGTATGAAAAAGAATTATTTGCTAAGAGTTTTACAAAGAAAAACTCCTTCTTCAACAATTTTTGTAGGTAGAAAATTTTTTAAAGCTTCTTATTTTTATAAGAAAATTTTTTAAAATTTTTAAACATTTTTTTGTAGAAAATTTTTCGACATTTTCTTAACTTTCGAAAAGAACTTTTCTTAAAATTTCTTATATTCTGAGACTTTATCTTATTCGTTGTCAAATAAATTTTTAAAATTGGTTTCGTTTTATTATTATATCTTGTTTTTATACTTGAAACATCTAATTTCAAAAAAGTTATTGACGTATTAATGATTAGCTAAATATTAACAAGGCCATAGGCGTTTTCTTAATGTTCCATTATATACCAATACCAAGACGGACAAAACAATTGTTCTGAAATTCAATAAATTCTATAACAAATTCTGTGATGAATTTAAACAATAAACCTCTAACATTTGTCAGCAACTTTTGACAGATTTTGTCTTTTGTCATTTATTTATTGAGTTAAACATAAAGAAACCAAGAATATTTCTGGTTTAACATCCGGTGTACGAATTAGTTCCAGACGACGAATAATAAATGGCAAAAGTATGTGTGGCCTAAATACATAAAAATCTACTCAAAATATTTATTAGTAAATTCTTAGAAATTTATATTTGGAAGTCATTGTTTTATATCGATTCTTGTTGATATGAAACTTTTTTCCTGTTGAGTTCTAAGACGTCATAGTTTCTATTAGTTATTGGTTTTCTTTTGAATATGTTAAAAAAATATATTATTTTTTCTTTTCCTTATAATCGATTTTTTCTATAATATTTGTAGCTATTTTTTGTTGTGATTAATTGCCGTGAAGGTCATTTACTAATCTTGGCTAAAATTGCAAATACTTTGTTACAAATAAAACTAATGCAAATGTAGTTTAATAAAGTGAGAGAAATTTTCTATAAATAAAGAAAATTTTTAAAAAAATTTTAGAAAAAATATTTGAACAATTTTTTTATCAAAATAAGAAATTTTTGAAAATATTTTTGATCAAAATAAGAAAATTTTGAAAATTTTCCTAAAAAATAAGACATTTTTGAAAATTTTCCTACAAAAATAAGAAAATTTTGCAGAATTTCCTAAAAAACAGAGATTTTAGAAAAATTACCTATAAAACTAAGAATTTTTTTAAAAAATTTCTTAGAAATATAAGAAATTTCTTCAAAAATTTCCTTAAAAAATATTAACTTTTTTGTAAAATTTCTTATAAAAAAAAATAAATTTTTGAAAAATTTCCTGTAAAAATAAGAAATTTTTGAAAAATTTCCTATAAAAACTAAGAAATATTTGAAAAATTTACTAAAAAAATAAGAAATTTTTGTAAAATTTCCTATAAAAATAAGAAATTTTTGACAAATTTCCTATAAAAATAAGAAATTTCTAAAAAATTTGCTACAAAAAAAAAAAAGAAATTTTTGAAAAATTTCCTATAAAACTAAGAAATTTTTGAAAAATTTCCTATAAAACTAAGAAATTTTTGAAAAATTTCCTATAAAAACTAAGAAATATTTGAAAAATTTACTATAAAAATAAGAAATTTTTGTAAAATTTCCTATAAAAATAAGAAATTTTTGAAAAATTTCCTATAAAAATAAGAAATTTTTGAAAAAGTTCCTATAAAAATAAGAAATTTTTGAAAAATTTCCTATAAAAATAAGAAATTTTTGAAAAATTTCCTATAAAAATAAGAAATTTTTGAAAAATTTTTTACAAAAATAAGAAATTTTTGAAAAATTTCCTATAAAAATAAGAAATTTTTGAAAAATTTCCTATAAAAATAAGAAATTTTTTAAAAATTTCCTATAAAAATAAGAAATTTTTTAAAAATTTCCTATAAAAATAAGAAATTTTTTAAAAATTTCCTATAAAACTAAGAAATTTTGAAAAATTTCCTATAAAAATAAGAAATTTTTGAAAAATTTCCTATAAAAATAAGAAATTTTTGAAAAATTTCCTATAAAAACTAAGAAATATTTGAAAAATTTACTATAAAAATAAGAAATTTTTGTAAAATTTCCTATAAAAATAAGAAATTTTTGAAAAATTTCCTATAAAAATCAGAAATTTCTAAAAAATTTGCTACAAAAATAAGAAATTTTTGAAAAATTTCCTATAAAAATAAGAAATTTTTGAAAAATTTCCTATAAAAATAAGAAATTTTTGAAAAATTTCCTATAAAAATAGGAAATTTTTGAAAAATTTCCTATAAAAATAAGAAATTTTTGAAAAATTTCCTATAAAAATAAGAAATTTTTGAAAAATTTCCTATAAAAATAAGAAATTTTGAAAAATTTACTATACAAATAAGAAAATAATAATAGAATAATAGAAAATAAAAAATAAGAAAATTTTGAAAAATTGCCTATAAAAATAAGAAATTTTTGAAAAATTTCTTATAAAAATAAGAAATTTTTG
This sequence comes from Stomorhina lunata, assembly GCA_933228675.1. Taxonomy (NCBI): domain Eukaryota; kingdom Metazoa; phylum Arthropoda; class Insecta; order Diptera; family Rhiniidae; genus Stomorhina; species Stomorhina lunata. The sequence goes on from OW121742.1 coordinate 19,726,823, forward strand.
AAAAATTCTTTATAAAAATAAGAAATTTTTGAAAAATTCTTTATAAAAATAAGAAATTTTTGAAAAATTTCTTACAAAAATAAAAAATTTTTTAAAAATTTCTTACCAAAATAAAAAATTTTTGAAAAATTTCTTATAAAAATAAGAAATTTTTGGAAAATTTCTTATAAAATTAGAAATTTTTGGAAAATTTCTTATAAAATAAGAAATTTTTGAAAAATTTCTTATAAAAATAAGAAATTTTTGAAAAATTTATTTTAAAAATAAGAAATTTTTGAAAAATTTCTTATAAAAATACGAAAATTTTGAAAAATAAAATAAATAAATAAAGAAATTTTTGAAAAATTTCATATAAAATAAAGAAATTTTTGAAAAATTTCCTATAAAAATAAGAAATTTTTAAAAAATTTCCTATAAAAATAAGACATTTTTGAAAAATTTCCTATAAAAAAAGAAATTTTTTAAAAATTTCCTATAAAAATAAGAAATTTTAGAAAAAATTTCCTTTAAAAATAAGAAATTTTAGAAAAATTTCTTATAAAAATAAGAAATTTTAGAAAAATTTCCTATAAAAATAAGAAATTTTTGAAAAATTTCCTATAAAAATAAGAAGTTTTTGTAAAATTTCCTATAAAAATAAGAAAGTTTTGAAAAATTTCCTATAAAAATAAGAAATTTTAGAAAAAATTTCCTATAAAAATAAGAAATTTTAGAAAAATTTCTTATAAAAATAAGAAATTTTAGAAAAATTTCTTATAAGAATAAGAAATTTTTGAAAAATTTACTATAAAAATAAGAAATTTTTGAAAAATTTCCTATAAACAAAAAAATTTTTGAAAAATTTCCTATAAAAATAAGAAATTTTAGAAAAATTTCCTATAAAAATAAAAAATTTTAGAAAAAATTCCTATAAAAATAAGAAGTTTTTGTAAAATTTCCTATAAAAATAGGAAATTTTTGAAAAATTTCCTATAAAAATAAGAAATTTTTGAAAAATTTCCTATAGAAATAAGAAATTTTTGAAAAATTTCCTCTAAAAATAAAAAATTTTTGAAAAAAATCCTATACAAATAAGAAATTTTTGAAAAATTTACTAAAAAAAAAGAAAATTTTAACAAATTTCCTATAAAAATAAGAAATTTCTGAAAAATTTCCTATAAAAATAAGAAATTTTTGAAAAATTTCCTATAGAAATAAGAAATTTTTGAAAAATTTCCTCTAAAAATAAAAAATTTTTGAAAAAAATCCTATACAAATAAGAAATTTTGAAAAATTTCCTATAAAAATAAGAAATTTTTGAAAAATTTTCTGTAAAAATAAGAAATTAAAAAAAAAAATTCCTATAAAACTAAGAAATTTTTGAAAAATTTCCTATAAAAATAAGAAATTTTTGAAAAATTTCCTATAAAAATAAGGAATTTTTAAAAAATTCGTAGATTCTTTTTTAATTTCTTATAAAAATTTAAATTTTTTAGAGTGTAAACATTATAAATATGAGATAAATTATCATGTTCTCATATATCAGTCACTAAATACCGCCGCTACATACTCATATTCTGTTATCGCCGCCAAAGCCCCCCTTATAACACCTTCTTCCAATCCTCGATACATTTTGTGTTGACAACATAAATAACTTGATGCAGTAACAACAATTTTGCTGTTACAACACAAACAACCAGCATCGGCAACAACAATTACGTTTTGCTTAAATGATTTACGAGATCATTTACAAAAATTTGCTAACAAAAAAAAATTATGTTCTTTCACAACTAGAATTTCATAAACTGTTCTCGTCTATCGACAATCATGTTTGAAACTTTTTTAAAAATATTTTCTGCAAACATGAGGAAGTTTTAATTCTTTATCTATATAATTTTGTTTAATTTAGTTTAAAGAGTTGTTAAATAGTTGTTTTTTTATTATTAATTTAAATAAATTATTGATTGTTGTTTTATAAGTAAATAAAAATTTAATATATATTTACTTATTTCTTTATTCTAGAATATCTTAGACTATTATTAGTTGAAGTTGTACTTTGTCTTAAGCGGAAATTGCAAGACAAAGAGATAAATTTAAATTTTATTTTAAAGTAAATTTTTCTTATTTTTATATGAAATTTTAAAATTTTTCAAAAATTTCTTATTTTTATAGGATATTTTTCAAAAATTTCTTATTTTGATAGGAAATTTTTCAAAAATTTCTTATTTTTATAGGAAATTTTTCAAAAATTTTTTATTTTTATAGGAAATTTTTCAAAAATTTCTTATTTTTATAGGAAATTTTTCAAAAATTTCTTATTTTTATAGGAAATTTTTCAAAAATTTCTTATTTTTATAAAAAATTTTTCAAAAATTTCTTATTTTTATAGGAAATTTTTCAAAAATTTCTTATTTTTATAGGAAATTTTTCAAAAATTTCTTATTTTTATAAGAAATTTTTCAAAAATTTCTTATTTTTATAGGAAATTTTTCAAAAATTTCTTATTTTTATAGGAAATTTTTCAAAAATTTCTTATTTTTTTAAGAAATTTTTCAAAAATTTCTTATTTTTTTAAGAAATTTTTCAAAAATTTCTTATTTTTTTTAAGAAATTGTTCAAAAATTTCTTATTTTTTTAAGAAATTTGTTATTTTTATAGGAAATTCTTCAAAAATTTCTTATTTTTATCGGAAATTCTTCAAACATTTCTTATTTTTATAGGAAATTTTAAAAAAATTTCTTATTTTTATAGAAAATTTTTCAGAAATTTCTTATTTTTATAGGAAATTTTTCAAAAATTTTTAATTTTTATAGTAAACTTTTCAAAAATTTCTTATTTTTATAGTAAATTTTTCAAAAATTTCTTATTTTTGTAGAAAATTTTTCAAAAATTTCTTATTTTATAGGAAACTTTTCAAAAATTTCTTATTTTTATAGGAAATTTTTCAGAAATTTCTTATTTTTATAGGAAATTTTTCAAAAATTTCTTATTTTTATAGGAAATTTTTCAAAAATTTCTTATTTTTATAGGAAATTTTTCAAAAAATTCTTATTTTTATAGGAAATTCTTTAAAAATTTCTTTTTTTTATAGGAAATTTTTCAAAAATTTCTTATTTTTATAGGAAATTTTTCAAAAATTTCTTATTTTAATAGGAAAATTTTCAGAAATTTCTTATTTTTATAGGAAATTTTTCAAAAATTTTTAATTTTTATAGTAAACTTTTCAAAAATTTCTTATTTTTATAGTAAATTTTTCAAAAATTTCTTATTTTTATAGGAAATTTTTCAAAAATTTCTTATTTTTATAGGAAATTTTTCAAAAATTTCTTATTTTTATAGGAAATTTTTCAAAAATTTCTTATTTTTATAGGAAATTTTTCAAAAATTTCTTATTTTTATAGGAAATTTTTTAAAAATTTCTTATTTTTATTGGAAAATTTTAAAAAATTTCTTATTTTTGTAGCAAATTTTTTTAGAAATTCCTTATTTTTATAGGAAATTTTTAAAAAATTTCTTATTTTAATATTAAATATAAAAATAAAAGTATTAAAATTAAATATTTATTGTTTCTTCCATTTACCTCTTCATTTTCTGCCTTTTATGATGATCATGAACTTGAACCTCAATGTTTTGTATTCGCTTCATCAAAACCATGAAAATCAACTCAAACTTGATCCACAACAACAACATATACGTGCGTTTTGTGCGTGCAAAGCCGCACTAGACTATAAGTAACAGCCAATTACTCCAAAACAACTAAAGCAAGCGACGGACATTTGGCAAATTTGAGACCAAACAAAGTCTCAATTTCTTGCCGACTTCATGGTCACACACTGCGAATCCAAAAGACACGCACAGGTTGATTGTTAGGGGAAAAATGCGCATAAATCTGAAATTTTAAACAACTTTGGCGGTGGTCATTCTATCAATGTTGACTATTTCTGGTAATTCTACACTTAGAGAAAAGTTGTAAAAAGGAATATCTGACTGAATCTAAGACTTTGATCTATCAGGCATAATTGACTATTTTTGATGAATTTACACTTACAGAAAAATTTTGATATTCTTTAATATTTGTATACTTTTTGCCTTTGTTGAGTTTTGACTAATTTTTTAAAGTGTAGTTTTGACTTTGTATTTTATAATGTCAACATTAGTTATTGTTAATGTAACTGTTTTTCAAACATGATTTATTCCTATAACTTTAAGTCTCCAAGTAAATGTTATAATATTTTTTTTATTTTGTCAAGTATGACACGAAAAAAGCCAAACAAATAAAACGAGTTTTTGGTATAGAAATTTCTTAAAAAATCTAAGATTTGAAACAACTGCTGGAACGAACAACTGTCATGACAATAATAAGAGTGCACCGACGGACGGAGTATGTAGAAGTTTTAAATTAGCTTAAACCTGAAGCTGCTGCCTCTGAATGAAGCAGCTGTTAGTGTTTTAAAGTTGTGACTGCTTCACTTACTATTGACCACAATTTGCACAATTCTCTGGAAAAACAGAAAACGAAAGTGTTTCTTTGTTACAAATTTTCTATAGATCGAACTGGACTTTGTTCCTCCCCATATTCTTAATTTTGAGCAATTTGTGCTTAACATGTCAAATATGTTGTAATACTAATATATGTATGTTGTTTATAAATATTACAATTGTAAGAGATAAATTTTAGAAAACCCACCACATTTGCCATAAACGACCATACGACAGTTAAATTCTAAAGTAGCACCAATTTATGCAATTCGTAATCTAAAAAAAATTACCATGTAGGATAAAAGTTTCCTATAGAAATAAGACATTTTTGAAAAATTTTTTATAAAAACAAGAAATTTTTAAAATATTTCCTATAAAAACATAAAATTTTTTAAAAATTTTCTATAATAATAAGAAATTTTTGAAAAATTTCCTATAAAAATAAGAAATTCAAAAATTCCTATAAAAATAGAAATTTTTGAAAAATTTTTTAAAAAAATAAAAAATTTTTAATATAAATAAGACATTTTTGAAAAATTTCCCACCAAAATAAGAAATTTTTTAAAAAATTCCTATAAAAATATGAATTTTTTGAACAGTGTTCTATAAAAATAAGAAATTTTTGAAAAATTTCATATAAAAATAAGAAATTTTTGAAAAATTTCCTATAAAACTAAAAAATCGTAAAAAAATGTCTATAAAAGTAAGAAATTTTTTAAAAATTTCTTATAAGAATAAGAAATTTTTGAAAAACTTTCTATATAAAAAATAAATTTTTAAAAAATTTCCTATAAAAATATGAAATTTTTTTAAAAATTTCTTGTAAATATATGAAATTTTTGAAAAATTTTGTATAAAAATAAGAAATTTTTGAAAAATTTTCTATAAAAATAAAGAATTTTTTATAAATTACTTATAAAAATTTCCTATAAAAATTTGTTTAAAATTTCTAATTTTTTCAATGAAAAAAAAAAGATATGTCTTACAAAAAAGTATGAAATTTTTAAAAAATTTCCTATAAAAACAGGAAATTTTTGAAAAATTTCCTATAAAACTAGAAAATTTTTGAAAAATTTTCTGTCTAAATAGGAATTTTTTGAAAAATTTCCTATAAAAATGGGAAGTTTTTGAAAAATTTCCAATAAAAATAAAAAATTGTTTACAAATTTCCAATAAAAATAAGAAATTTTTGAAAAATTTCCTATAAAAATGAAAAATTTTCTGTAAAAATAAGAAATTTTTGAAAAATTTCCTATAAAAATAAGAAATTTTTGAAAAATTTCCTATAAAAATAAGAAATTTTTGAAAAATTTTCTATAAAAATAAGAAATTTTTGAAAAATTTTCTATAAAAATAAGAAATTTTTGAAAAATTTCCTATAAAAATAAGAAATTTTTTAAAAATTTCCTATAAAAATAAGAAATTTTTGAAAAATTTCCTATAAAAATAGGTAATTTTTGAAAAATTTCCTATAAAAATAAGAAATTTTTGAAAAATTTCCTATAAAAATAAGAAATTTTTGAAAAATTTTCTATAAAAATAAGAAATTTTTCAAAAATTTCCTATAAAAATAAGAAATTTTTGAAAAATTTCCTATAAAAATCAGAAAATTTTGAAAAATTTTCTATAAAAATAAGAAATTTTTGAAAAATTTCCTATAAAAATATAAAATTAAAAAAAAAAATTTGCTATAAAAATAAAAAATTTTTGAAAAATTTCCTATAAAAATAAAAAATTTTTGAAAAGTTTCCTATAAGATAAGAAATTTTTGAAAAATTTCATATAAAAATAAGAAATTTTTGAAAAATTTCCTATAAAACTAAAAAATCGTAAAAAAATGTCTATAAAAGTAAGAAATTTTTTAAAAATTTCTTATAAGAATCAGAAATTTTTGAAAAACTTTCTATGTAAAAATATAAAAATATGAAATTTTTTAAAAATTTCCTGTAAATATATGAAATTTTTGAAAAATTTTTTATAAAAATAAGAAATTTTTGAAAAATTTTCTATAAAAATAAGAAATTTTTTATAAATTACTTATAAAAATTTCCTATAAAAATTTGTTTAAAATTTCTAATTTTTTCAATGAAAAAAAAAAATATGTCTTACAAAAAAGTACGAAATTTTTAAAAAATTTCCTATAAAAACAAGAAATTTTTGAAAAATTTCCTATAAAAATAGAAAATTTTTGAAAAAGTTTCTGTCTAAATAGGAATTTTTTGAAAAATTTCCTATAAAAATGGGAAGTTTTTGAAAAATTTCCTATAAAAATAGGAATTTTTGAAAAATTTTCTTAAAAAAGAAAAGAAATTTTTGAAAAATTTCCAATAAAAATAAAAAAATTTTTGAAAAATTTCCAATAAAAATAAGAAATTTTTGAAAAATTTACTATAAAATTTTTGAAAAATTTTCTGTAAAAATAAGAAATTTTTGAAAAATTTCCTATAAAAATAAGAAATTTATGAAAAATTTCATATAAAAATAAGAAATTTTTGAAAAATTTCCTATAAAACTAAAAAATCGTAAAAAAATGTCTATAAAAGTAAGAAATTTTTTAAAAATTTCTTATAAGAATAAGAAATTTTTGAAAAACTTTCTATATAAAAAATAAATTTTTAAAAAATTTCCTATAAAAATATGAAATTTTTTTAAAAATTTCTTGTAAATATATGAAATTTTTGAAAAATTTTGTATAAAAATAAGAAATTTTTGAAAAATTTTCTATAAAAATAAAGAATTTTTTATAAATTACTTATAAAAATTTCCTATAAAAATTTGTTTAAAATTTCTAATTTTTTCAATGAAAAAAAAAAGATATGTCTTACAAAAAAGTATGAAATTTTTAAAAAATTTCCTATAAAAACAGGAAATTTTTGAAAAATTTCCTATAAAACTAGAAAATTTTTGAAAAATTTTCTGTCTAAATAGGAATTTTTTGAAAAATTTCCTATAAAAATGGGAAGTTTTTGAAAAATTTCCAATAAAAATAAAAAATTGTTTACAAATTTCCAATAAAAATAAGAAATTTTTGAAAAATTTCCTATAAAAATGAAAAATTTTCTGTAAAAATAAGAAATTTTTGAAAAATTTCCTATAAAAATAAGAAATTTTTGAAAAATTTCCTATAAAAATAAGAAATTTTTGAAAAATTTTCTATAAAAATAAGAAATTTTTGAAAAATTTTCTATAAAAATAAGAAATTTTTCAAAAATTTCCTATAAAAATAAGAAATTTTTTAAAAATTTCCTATAAAAATAAGAAATTTTTGAAAAATTTCCTATAAAAATAGGTAATTTTTGAAAAATTTCCTATAAAAATAAGAAATTTTTGAAAAATTTTCTATAAAAATAAGAAATTTTTGAAAAATTTTCTATAAAAATAAGAAATTTTTGAAAAATTTTCTATAAAAATAAGAAATTTTTCAAAAATTTCCTATAAAAATAAGAAATTTTTGAAAAATTTCCTATAAAAATCAGAAAATTTTGAAAAATTTTCTATAAAAATAAGAAATTTTTGAAAAATTTCCTATAAAAATATAAAATTAAAAAAAAAAATTTGCTATAAAAATAAAAAATTTTTGAAAAATTTCCTATAAAAATAAAAAATTTTTGAAAAGTTTCCTATAAGATAAGAAATTTTTGAAAAATTTCATATAAAAATAAGAAATTTTTGAAAAATTTCCTATAAAACTAAAAAATCGTAAAAAAATGTCTATAAAAGTAAGAAATTTTTTAAAAATTTCTTATAAGAATCAGAAATTTTTGAAAAACTTTCTATGTAAAAATATAAAAATATGAAATTTTTTAAAAATTTCCTGTAAATATATGAAATTTTTGAAAAATTTTTTATAAAAATAAGAAATTTTTGAAAAATTTTCTATAAAAATAAGAAATTTTTTATAAATTACTTATAAAAATTTCCTATAAAAATTTGTTTAAAATTTCTAATTTTTTCAATGAAAAAAAAAAATATGTCTTACAAAAAAGTACGAAATTTTTAAAAAATTTCCTATAAAAACAAGAAATTTTTGAAAAATTTCCTATAAAAATGGGAAGTTTTTGAAAAATTTCCTATAAAAATAGGAATTTTTGAAAATTTTCTTAAAAAAGAAAAGAAATTTTTGAAAAATTTCCAATAAAAATAAAAAAATTTTTGAAAAATTTCCAATAAAAATAAGAAATTTTTGAAAAATTTACTATAAAATTTTTGAAAAATTTTCTGTAAAAATAAGAAATTTTTGAAAAATTTCCTATAAAAATAAGAAATTTATGAAAAATTTCCTATAAAAATAAGAAATTTTTGAAAATTTCCTATAAAAATAAGAAATTTTTGTAAAATTTCCTATAAAAATAAGAAATTTTTCAAAATTTTCCTATAAAAATAAGAAATTTTTGAAAAATTTAATATAAAAATAGGAAATTTTTCAAAAATTTCCTATAAAAATAAGAAATTTTTGAAAAATTTCCTATAAAAATAAGAAATTTTTGAAATATTTCCTATAAACATAAGAAATTTTTGAAAAATTTCCTATAAAAATAAGAACCTTTTGAGAAATTTCCTATAAAAATAAGAAATTTTTGAATAATTTCCTATAAAAATAAGAAATTTTTGAAAAATTTCCTATAAAAATAAGAAATTTTTGAAATATTTCCTATAAACATAAGAAATTTTTGAAAAATTTCCTATAAAAATAAGAACCTTTTGAGAAATTTCCTATAAAAATAAGAAATTTTTGAATAATTTCCTATAAAAATAAGAAATTTTTGAAAAATTTCCTATAAAAATAAGAAATTTTTGTAAAATTTCCTATAAAAATAAGAAATTTTTGAAAAAATTTCCTATAAAAATAAGAAATTTTTTAAAATTTCCTATAAAAATAAGAAATTTTTGAAAAATTTCCTATAAAAATAGGCAATTTTTGAAAAATTTCCTATAAAAATAGGCAATTTTGAAAAATTTCCTATAAAAATAAGAAATTTTTGAAAAATTTCTTATAAGAATAAGAAATTTTTGAAAAAATTCCTATAAAAATAAGAAATTTTTGAAAAATTTCCTATAAAAATAAGAAATTTTTGAAAAATTTCCTATAAAAATAAGAAATTTTTGAAAAATTTCCTATAAAAATAAGAAATTTTTGAAAAATTTCCTATAAATATAAGAAATTTTTGAAAAATTTCCTATAAATATAAGAAATTTTTGAAAAATTTCCTATAAAAATAAGAATTTTTGAGAAATTTCCTATAAAAATAAGAAATTTTTGAAAAATTTCCTATAAAAATAGAAAATTTTGGAAAAATTTCCTATAAAAATAAGAATTTTTTGAAAAATTTCCTATAAAAATAAGAAATTTTTGAAAAATTTCCTATAAAAATAAGAAATTTTTTAAAAATTTCCTATAAAAATAAGAAATTTTTGAAAAATTTCCTATAAAAATAAGAAATTTTTGAAAAATTTCCTATAAAAATAAGAAATTTTTGAAAAATTTCCTATAAAAATAAGAAATTTTTGAAAAATTTCCTATAAAAATAAGAAATTTTTGAAAAATTTCCTATAAAAGTAATAAATTTTTGAAAAATTTCCTATAAAAATAAGAAATTTTTGAAAAATTTCCTATAAAAATATGAAATTTTTGAAAAATTTCCTATAAAAACAAGAAATTTTTGAAAATTTTTCTTTAAAAACAAGAAATTTTTGAAAAATTTCCTATAAAAATAAGAAATTTTTGAAAAAATTCCTATAAAATTACAAATTTATGAAAAATTTCGCATAAATGTATAAAATTTTTTTAAAAATTTTCTGAAGAAAAATAATTTTTTTTTTTAAATTATTTTCCTAGAGGCATTTTTTCTAATTTTTTTTGTAAACTTACATTAATTTTACAATTACAATTTGGTTAAGTCAGTAGAAGAATAAAATTACAAATTAAACCACCAAAACTTGACAATGGTAAAACAAATAACTGCAGTTCCAAACATTTGTAAAATGTAAGACTGTAGATCTATCAGTCCGTCTGTCCAGCTGACGGACTTGGCTCTTGAGTAGCTCTGAGTGTCGGTATATTGTGGTTTATTACTTCGATTTAATGTTTCTAATTCTCATTATTTGCGAACTTTCCAGTATTTTTTTTTATGCTGCTGCTGATCTTAATGTTATTGTTATATTTGTAGTTGTTTTTGTTGTTTAGTGCATTTTTATGGCTTTACAGTTCATTTGGGAATATTTCGTGTGTTGGGGATTGTGAAAAATGTAAAAACGATTTTAGTATATAAACCGCCACATAAACTTAGATTAAAACATAATCAATTTAGACTTCAGCTCAGTCTTACACAGTCTTACAACACAGACCTCTCTTGAACTACTTTCAAACTTTTTTTCTACTTTCAAGAAACTTCTTAAAACTTCAAAACAAAATGTTCAAATGGTAAGTCCTTTTTGCCGGGAGGAGATATCCTGTTGCAGACTTCAGCGATTACTACTTTATTATCTCTTTACAGGTGGTGTTGTCTGCTCTTCTTGCCATAGCTGCTGCTGCTCCTGGTTACTTGTCAGCCCATCACGGGCCTTTGCTCTTGTCAGCCCCCGCTACTGTGATCCATGAACCAGCTTATGCTAAAGTCGGTGCCATTGTCAAATCCATACCCACTGCCGTATCACATCAATCCATCTCCCAGGTTCACAGCTCAGCTCATGTTGTCCAACCAATTGTAGCTCCAGTGGTTAAGACCACCATTGCTGCAGCTCCCATTGTACACGCTGCTTATGCTGCTCCTGCCATTTCTTATGCTGCCCACGGTTTGCATGGTTTACATGGTGTGCATGCCTGGTAAATGTCCTTTCGAGGCCTGGGCACTAGTGCTATTTATTAACAACAAAAACAATAAGTAAAAGAATGATGTGTGGATTTCGTCTTTAGCTGTTTAAGTTTTACCTTCTACTGCCTTTAAGCTGCAAGTAACCCCCCGGTTCAGACAGTTGGATGTCTCGTTCAAATTCTAAATGACCTCATTTTTTCTTTATCTTTAGCCATTTTTTATACTTCCCGTTTCTCCCATTTTAGTCGTTACATTCCATTTTATTCATTTTTTCTACTTCATGTTGTGTAAATATGTTTTTCTATTTTAATTTATTCTACTCATATATTTTCTTAATTTTTTTCATTTGAGAGTGTAAATTGTAATTTTGTTCTGCTTTTAAATAATTATAACTTGTTTAAACGAAAATTGACTGATTAAGGCAATTTTGAATAAAGAATAAAAAAAATATAATATATTTAAATCAAGATTATTTATTTCTAGCAAATTTTCAACTTAATTTTATAGAACATTTTTAAAAAATTTCTTAATTTTATAGGACATTTTTAAAAATTTCTTATTTTTATAGGAAATTTTTAAAAAATTTCTTATTTTTATAGGAAATTTTTAAAAAATTTCTTACTTTTATAGGAAATTTTTCAAAAATTTCCTGTTTTTATAGGAAATTTTTAAAAGATTTCATATTTTTATACGAAATATTTAAAAAATTTATTGTTTTTATAAAAATTTCTTATTTTTATAGGAAAATTTTCAAAAATTTCCTATTTTTGTAGGATTTTTTTTAATCTCTTGTTTTTATAGGAAATTATTCAAAAATTTCCTATTTTTATAGTAGATTTTTCAAAAATTTCCTATTTTTAGAGGAAATTTTTCAAATATTTCTTATTTTTATAGGAAATTTTTCAAAAATTTCTTATTTTTATAGGAAAATTTCAAAAATTTCTTATTTTTATAGGAAATTTTTCAAAAATTTCTTATTTGTATAGGAAATTTTTCAAAAATTTCTTATTTGTATAGGAAATTTTTCAAAAATTTCTTATTTGTATAGGATATTTTTCAAAAATTTCTTATTTTTATAGGAAATTTTTCAAAAATTTCTTATTTTTATAGGAAAGTTTTCAAAAATTTCATATTTTTATGGGAAATTTTTCAAACATTTCTTATTTTTTTAGAAAGTTTTTTAAAATTTCTCAGTTTTATAAAAAAATTTCTCACTTTTATTGAAAATTTTTATAAAATGGCCCATTTTTATAGGAAATTTTTCAAAATTTTCCTATTTTTATAGAAAATTTTTCAAAAATTTCCTATTTTTAAAAGAAACTTTTCAAAATTTTCCTATTTTTATATTAAATTTTTCAAAATTTTCCTATTTTTATAGGAAATTTTTCAAAATTTTCCCATTTTTATAGGAAATTTTTCGAAAATTTCCTATTTTTATAGGAAATTTTTCAAAAATTTCTTACTTTTATAGGAAATTTTTTCAAAAATTTCCTATTTTATTTTTCAAAATTTCCTATTTTTATAGGAAATTTTTCAAAAATTTCCTATTTTTATAGGAAATTTTTCAAAAATTTCCTATTTTTATAGGAAATTTTTCAAAAATTTCCTATTTTTATAGGAAATTTTTCAAAAATTTCCTATTTTTATAGGAAATTTTTCAAAATTTCCTATTTTTATAGGAAATTTTTCAAAAATTTCCTATTTTTATAGGAAATTTTTCAAAAATTTCCTATTTTTATAGGAAATTTTTCAAAAATTTCCTATTTTTATAGGAAATTTTTCAAAAATTTCCTATTTTTATAGGAAATTTTTCAAAAATTTCCTATTTTTATAGGAAATTTTTCAAAAATTTCCTATTTTTATAGGAAATTTTTCAAAAATTTCCTATTTTTATAGGAAATTTTTCAAAAATTTCCTATTTTTATAGGAAATTTTTCAAAAATTTCCTATTTTTATAGGAAATTTTTCAAAAATTTCCTATTTTTATAGGAAATTTTTCAAAAATTTCCTATTTTTATAGGAAATTTTTCAAAAATTTCCTATTTTTATAGGAAATTTTTCAAAAATTTCCTATTTTTATAGGAAATTTTTCAAAAATTTCCTATTTTTATAGGAAATTTTTCAAAAATTTCCTATTTTTATAGGAAATTTTTCAAAAATTTCCTATTTTTATAGGAAATTTTCAAAAATTTCCTATTTTTATAGGAAATTTTTCAAAAATTTCCTATTTTTATAGGAAATTTTTCAAAAATTTCCTATTTTTATAGGAAATTTTTCAAAAATTTCCTATTCTTATAGGAAATTTTTCAAAAATTTCCTATTTTTATAGGAAATTTTTCAAAAATTTCCTATTTTTAAAAGTTCCAAAAGTTCCTTATGTTATGGCAAATTTTGTATTTTGCTTAAGGAAATTTTTCAAAAATTTCTTTTTTTTCTATAGAAATTTTTTCAAAATTTCCTATGTTTATAGGAAATTTAAAACATTTTTTTTATTTTGATAGGAATTTTTTAAAAATTCTTATCTTTATAAAAAAATTTTAAAAAATTTCTTATTTTGACAGGATTTTTTTTCAAGAATTTCTATTTTTATAGGAAATTTTTTTTCATTTTTTTTTGGGAAATTTTTCAAAAAATTTATATTTTGATAGGAAATTTTGATAGAAATTTTTTTTCTAAAATTTCTTATTTTTATAGGAAATTTTTAAAAAATTTATTATTTTATAGGAAATTTTTTAAAAGTTTGTAATTTTTATAGGAAACTTTTAAATTTTTTTTTAGGTAGTTTTATAGGAAATTTTTAAAAAAATTTTATTTGTATGGCAAATTCTTTTCATTGGAAATTTTTCTACATTTTTTTCATTTTCATAGAAATTTTTTTTAATTTCTTTTTTTTATAGGAAATTTTTTAAAAATTTATTTTTATACGAAATTAAAAAAAAATCTTATTTTTATAAAATTTTCTATTTTGGTATTTGAAAAAAATCCTATTTTTATAGGAAAATATTCAAAAATTTCTTATTTTTATAGGATATTAATTTGAAAGTGTCCTGTTTTTATATGAAGTTTTTCAAAAATTTAAAAAAATTTCCTATTTTTTTAGAAAATTATATAGGAAATTTTTCAAAAATTTTCTAAGAAAAATTGTGCGATATTTAATTGAATAAATTTTCTAAATTTATTATTTTGTTTTTACTACTTCCCGTTTTCTTTAAAATGTTTGTTTATTTGTTTTAGTTAATGAAGTTATCAACTATTTTAATTTATTACTAATTTATTATTCAAATTATCATAATATGTATCTTATTTTATTATCTTTTGTTATAAATAAGAAATCAAAATAAAGGTTTTATAAATACAAATAAATATATAATAAATTTTATTTATATTTTCAGGTATTTATAAAAATATTCCAAATAACAGGTGAGGAGGTTTTGTTTATATTTTTTTTTTAATAAATATTTTTATGAGGTGCTATTTTAATAAACAAAACAAACAAACTTTTTAAACAAAAAGTGAAAGATTTCATTAATTAAAAGTTGTTGCCCCTTAACTGGTTAATCATCGTTTAAATCCGAGATGATTAGAAAAGTTCTAGTTCTACTTGGAATTATCTCGAATATATGTAAATCCGGTATTTGGGGCTTTCCTTAAAGATTATGGAAGATTTTGGAAACATTCTAAAGAACAATAGTGTCTCCCATACAATGGAATTAATTTTGAAATACTCAGTTTTTATTTTCTGACTTAATATTAAATCTAAAGCATAATATTCCCACTTAAGTTCATAATTAACTTCGCAGTTTAAAAATGTTATTTATTTGCTTATAACTTTGTTAACTATTTTGCTCTCCTCTATTTAATCAAGTTATTATTTTTATTATTTGTTGTAATTATTGTTATGATGTTCAATATTTTCCACGCAATTCCCCAGGAATTTTCTTGTTGTTTGCTCTGGTCATTTATTAATCCGTCAGTCCTTCTAAACGTCACTTCTGCTTTATAGCTTTTAATTTCTTGATTATGGTTGAGAATAAGAGTAAAAGACAAAAGTGCAATAAACTTTATTACAATTGACCTTGAACTTGAACCCAATGAATTTCATAGTGACCAAGAGAAATAATATGATTATAAAAACTATAAGTAAGAAATAGTTTAAGCCGGTAAAGCCGACTTTAAAAAAATTTTGCTTGAAAATAAGAAATTTTTGAACAATTTTTGAAAAATTTCCTATACAAATAGGAAATTTTTGAAAAATTTCCTCGAAAAAAAAAACAAATTTTTAATAAATTTCCTATAAAAACAGGAAATACTTGAATTTTTTTTTTATAAAAAATCGGAAATTTTAGAAAAATGTCCTATAAAAATAGAAAAATTTTCAAAATTTCCTTTAAAAATAGAAAATTTTCTATAAACATAAAAAAATTTTTAAAAATTTCCTATCAAAATATGAAATTTTTGAAAAATTTCCTATAAAATTATGAAATAAAATAAAAAAATTTTTGAAAAATTTTCTATAAA
The DNA here is from genome assembly GCA_933228675.1 of Stomorhina lunata. Lineage (NCBI taxonomy): Eukaryota > Metazoa > Arthropoda > Insecta > Diptera > Rhiniidae > Stomorhina > Stomorhina lunata. Next base: position 19,742,611 of record OW121742.1, read on the forward strand.
AATTAGAAATTTACAAAAAAATTTCCTATAAAAATAAGAAAAAATTTAAAAAATTTCCCATAAAAATAAGAAATTTTTGAAAATATGAAATTTTTGAAAAATTTCCTATAAAAATATGAAATAAAATAAAAAAAATTTGAAAAATCCTATAAAAATAAAAAATTTTTGAAAAATTTCCTATAAAAATAACATATTTTAAAAAAATTTCCTATAAAAATAAGAAATTTTTAAAAAATTTCCCATTAAAATAAGATATTTTTAAAAATATGAAATTTTTGGAAAATTTCCTATAAAAATATGAAATAAAATAAAATAATTTTGAAAAATCCTATAAAAATAAAAAATTTTTGAAAAATTTCCTATAAAAATTTGAAATTTTAAAAAAAATTCCTATAAAAATAAGAAATTTTTAAAAAATTTCCCACAAAAAAAAAAGAAATTTTTGAAACATTTTCTATAAAAATAAGAAATTAAAAAAAAAAATTGAAAAATTTCTTATAAAAATAAATTAAAAAAAATCCTCTAAAACTTAGAAATTTTTAAAAAATTTCCGATAAAAATAAGAAATTTTTAAAAAATTTTCTATAAAAATAAGAAATTTTTAAAAAATTTTCTATAAAATTAAGAAATTTTTGAAAAAATTCCTTTAAACAAATTTGAAAAATTTCTTATAAAAATAAGAAATTTTTAAAAATTTTCCTATAAAATAAGAGATATTTACAAATGTTGCTATAAAATTTAAAAAAAAATTCCTATAAAAATATGAAATTTTTTTGAAAAATTTTCTATAGATATACGAAAATTTTTAAAAAAATTCCTATAGAAATAAGAAAGTTTTGAACAATTTCCTATGGAAATAAAAAAATTTGGAAAAATTTCCTGTAAAAATAAGAAATTTTTGAAAAATTTCCTATAAAAATAAGAAATTTTTTAAACTTAAAAATTTCCTATAAATAAAGAAATTTTTTAAAATTAAAAATTTCCTATAAATAAAGAAATTTTTAAAAAAAATTCCTATAAAAAAAAAAGAAATCTTTGAAACATTTTCTTTAAAAATATAAAATTTTTAAAAATTTCATAATAAAAAAAGATATTTTTTAAACAAATTTCAAATGAAAATATAAATTTTTTGAGAATTTCCTATGAAAATAAGAAAGTTTTGAAAAATTTCGTATAAAAATGTGAAATTTTTAAAAATTTTCTATAAAAATAAGAAATTTTTGAAGAAATTTTGAAAAAGTTTTCCATAAAAATAAGAAATTTTTAAAGAATTACCTATAAAAATAAAAAATTTTTTTAAAATTTCCTATAATTTTTGAAAAATTTTATTTGTACAATAAGAAATTTTTAAAAAAGTTTCTTTAAAAAATGTGAAATTTGTGAAAAATTTGCTCTAAAAATAAGAAATTTTTTAAAAAGATTTCTATAAAAATAAAATTTTTTGGAAAAATTTCTAAAAAATAAAAGTAATTTTCCTATACGAATAAGAAATTTTATAAAATGTTCCTATTAATATCGGAAATTTTTGAAAAATTTCCTATAAATATAGGAAATTTTTGAAAAATTTCCTATAAATATAGGATATTTTTGAAAAATTTCCTATAAATATAGGATATTTTTGAAAAATTTTCTATAAATATGGGAAATTTTTGAAAAATTTCCTATAAATATAGGAAATTTTTGAAAAATTTGCTGTAGATATGAGAAATTTTTGAAAAATTTCCTATAAATATAGGAAATTTTTGAAAAATTTGCTATAGATATAGGAAAGTCTTGAAAAATTTCTTATAGATATAGGAAATTTTTGAAAAATTTCCTATAAATATTGGAAATTTTTCAAAAATTTCCTTTATTATTGGAAATTTTTCAAAAATTTTCTATTTTTATAGGAAATTTTTAAGGATATTTTTCAAAAATTTCTTATATTAATAGGAAATTTTCTATATAAATGAAAATTTTTGACAATGTTCCTATAAAAATAAGAAATTTTTAAAAAATTTTTTAAAAATTTTCTATAAAAATAAGAAATTTTTAAAAAATTTCTTATGAAAATAAAAGGAAAAATTTCATAAAAAAATGAGAAGTTTTAAAAAAATTCTTAACTGTTGAGAAATTTCCTAAAAAAACAGAATTTTTAAAAAATTCCCTAAAAAACTGAATTTTTGAAAAATTTCCTATAAAAAGAAAATTTTTAAAAAATTCCCTTTAAAAATGAAAAATTCCTTATGTGAGTGTAATTTGTTGTTAATAATCTTAAAAGAAAAATATTACGTTTTTTTTTGTTGGTGTAGGGCAATAAAATTACTTTAACAAATGTTTGTAATAAGGTCATTTGGTAGGAGATATTTGATGTCTGCGGTGGATGAGTTGGGGATTTGATATTGTTACAATTAAGTTGATTGCTTTGGTTTTAAAATACAACAAAGAAATAATTTTTAAACAAATAGTTTATAGCAACGGGACAATAAAAAATAAAACATGTTAACATTGTTTCTATTGTAATACCAAAAATGTATAGAAATATTTTGATAAAATTTTCATTTACAAAAATTGAAATTTTTAAAATGTTATAAAGACAAATTTAAATAAAAAGATTTTGATGAAATTTTACATAGAAAATTTAAATAAAAAATATTTATAGAAAAATATGAATGAAATTTTGCATAAATAAATTATTTTATGAAATTTTGCCCTTAAAATTTTAATCAAAATTTTCATAATTTTAAATTTTGATAATTTTAATTTTAGCTAAAAAAAAGTTCATATAAAAAATTTAAGGTAAAATTTTCATGGGGAAAAAACTTTGAGGAAACATTTTTAAATTGAAATATTTTCCTGAAATTATTACAAAAATTGGTTCATTATATACAAATTCTAGTCTTTAATAAAACAGTTTTTTTATTGTCGAATTTTTATTTTTAAACGAAAAACATTACTTAACTAAAATCACATTATCTTTAACAAAATACTTTAGTCTTCCTCCACTTTTCGAATTACCAGGATTTGTACAAAACAGGAGACTCTGCGGCATAGGTCTTATAAACAACTGGAGCAGCTACGGTCTTGACATAAGCAGGAGCAGCATAACTTTCATAAATAGGAGCAACTAAAGATTTTGTTGTATAGGAGGTACTCTTAACAGCTGGAGCCAAAACATCTTCTACCACATGAGCAGAACTATGGACAATCGATTGACTTTGCTGGGAGACAGCTGAGGGTACTGACTTGACAATGGAGCCTACATGGGCATAGGCAGGTTCATGCACGGCAACCGAGGCATAAGCAGGTGCTGAGTATACGGTAGATTCGTATAGGCCAGGACGAGCTAAGACAACGGCGAATAAAGCAGACAACACCACCTGGAAGAAATTAAGAAAAAAGATTTGTTTAATAAAGTCTCAAATGAATCTTTCAATTTAATCAAATACTTACCAACTTGAACATTTTGAAATTTTCTGGGTTTTTGGAAGGTCTGTGTTGTTTGAGAGTTTGAAGATTTGATATCGAATTTCAAATTCTGTAACAGTTTATATACAAATTTAAACTACATCATTTTTCTGAACCATTACTTTTCATAAAAGTTCATTATTTTCAAACCAATTCCTTTATATGTCTTTAGTAATCAAAACAAAACACTCATTTAAACCAAAATAATAAAACAATTTTTTAAGTTCTTTTTTTATTGTTGATTAACTTAAGAAATCATAAAAATTCAGTAGTTGCTCGTATAAACTTGGCCCTGAAAATTTAAAACCACAAATAACTCCACACATTTGGTTGAAACTACAGTGAAAACCTGCAAGTAATGCTGGAAATTAAAAGAATTATTTGTAAGACAAAATCAAAGAATTAAGAAGGTTATAAATGATTACAAAACCTTAACCCTTAACTGACAGTCGTATGGAAATAAAATTACAATGGAAATGTAATTTACAATTATTTACATGTAAAAATGATTTTAATGAAATTTGGGTAAAAACAACTGAATCATTTGTGAATTAAAGATTTTGTAGTTAAGCCTCAAAATCCGTTTAGAATATACCCTACTCATAGGCAGACACAGAAATACAGGTATTTCACATTTTTTTTTTTAAATTCACTTTTTAAGAAATTTCAAAAAATTATTTTTATAAGGAAATTTTCCAAAAATCGCTTTTTAAAGGCCATTCTTCAAAAATTCACTTTTTAAAGGAAATTTTTCAAAAATTCACTTTTTAAAGGGAATTTAAAAAAAATAACAATTTTTATAGGGCATTTATCAATATTTTTTTTTTGAAGAAAATTTTTCAAAATTTCACTTTTTAAAGGGAATTATTTTAAAATTCACTTTTTAAAGGGAATTTTTCAAAAATTCACTTTTTAAAGGGAAATTTTCAAAAATTCAATTTTTAAAGGGAATTTTTCAAAAATTCACTTTTTAAAGGAAATTTTTCAAAAATTCACTTTTTAAAGGGAGTTTTTCAAAAATTCACTTTTTAAGGGGAATTTTTCAAAAATTCACTTTTTAAAGGGAATTTTTTAAAAATTCACTATTTAAAGGGAATTTTTTAAAAATTCACTTTTTAAATGGAATTTTTTAAAAATTCACTTTTTAAAGGGAATTTTTTAAAAATTCACTTTTAAAAGGGAATTTTTTAAAAATTCACTTTTTAAAGGGGAATTTTTTAAAAAGGGAATTTTTAAAAAATTCACTTTTTAAAGGGAATTTTTCAATAATTCACTTTTTAAAGGGATTTTTTAAAAATTCACTTTTTTAATGGAATTTAAAAAAAAAAAAACAATTTTTATCAAAAAAAATTTTTTTTTGAGGAAATTTTTCAAAATTTCACTTTTGAAAGGGAATTATTTCAAAATTCAATTTTTAACGGGAATTTTTCAAAAATTCACTTTTTAAAGGGAATGTTTTAATTTAAAAATTCACTTATTGAAAATTTCGTTTTTTGAGTTTGAGCCTTTAAATTTTCATGGAAATTTTTCAAAATATTCTTTATTTTTAGAAAATTTTTCAAAAATTTCATATATTTACAGGAAATTTTTAAAAAATGTCATATTTTTATAGGAAACTTTTCAAAAATTTCTTTTTTATAAAGAAAGTTTATCAAAAATGTCTTACTTTTATATAAAATTTTTTTAACGATTTCTTAGTTTTATAGGAAATTTTTTAAAAATTTCTTATTTTTATAGGACATTTTTCAAAACTTTCTTACTTTTCTAGAAAATATTTAAAAATTTTATATATTTACAGGAAATTTTTAAAAAATTTCATATTTTTATAGGAACTTTTTCAAAAATTTCTTAATTTTATAGGAATCTTTTCAAAAATTTCTTATTTTTATGGAAAATTTTGTTACAAAATTTTATATTTCAAAGGATTTTTTCCAAAAATTTCTATTTTTATAGAAAATTTTTCAAACATTTCATATATTTACAGGAAATTTTTAAAAAATTTCTTATTTTTATAGAAAGTTTTTCAAAAGTTTCTTATTTTTATAGAAAAATTTTCAAAGATTTTTTATTTTTATAAAAAATTTTTTAAAAATTTCTTACTTTTATAGAAATTTTTTTAACAATTCCTTAGTTTTCAATGATATTTTTCTAAAAATTTTTAATTTTTATGGGAAATTTCTCAAAAATTTCATATTTTTATAAGAAATTTCAATAATTTCGTATTTTTATAGGAAATTTTTCAAATATTTTTTATTTTTATACAAAATTTTTCAAAAATTTCAAATTTTTTTTATAGAAAATTTTTAAAAAATTTCTGATTTTTATACAAAAAATTTTGAAAAATTTCTTATTTTATAGGACATTTTTTTCAAAAATTTCATATATTTACAGGAAATTTTTAAAAAATTTCATATATTTATAGGAAATTTTTCAAAAATTTCCTTTTTATATCAAAAGTTTTTCAAAAATTTTTTTATTTTTATAAGAAATTTTTCAAAAATTTCTTACCTTTATAGAAAATTTTTAATGATTTCTTAGTTTTATAGGAAATTTTTCTAAAAATTTCTCATTGTTATAGGAAATTTCTCAAAAATTTCTTATTTTTGTAAGAAAATTTTTCAAAAATTTCTTATTTTTATAGGAAATTTTTCAAAAATTTCTTATTTTTATAGGAAATTTTTCAAAAATTTCTTATTTTTATAAGAATTTTTTCAAAAATTTCTTACAAAAATAAGAAATTTTTTATTTTTATATTAAATTTTTCATTTCTTATTTTTATAGGAAATTTTTCTAAAATTTCTTATTTTTATATAAAATTTTTAAAAAATTTTAAATTTTTTATAGAAAATTTTTCAAAAATTTCTTATTTTTATAAAAAAAATTTTGAAAAATTTCTTATTTTATAGAATATTTTTTAAAAATTACTTATTTCTATAGCAAAATTTTAAAAAATATTCCAATTTTTATGAAAAAATTTTTTATTTTTTATAGAAAACTTTTCGAAAACTTCTTATTTTATTTAGGAAGTTTTTATTTTTTTTTTATTTTTTAGAAAATTTTTCAAAAATGTCTTATTTTGATAGGAAAATTTTCAAAAATTTTTTAATTTTCATAGGAAATTTTTTTAAAAAAATTTATTTTTATAGTAAAATTTTCAAAAACTTTCTAATTTTTATAGGAAATTTTTCAAAAATTTCTGATTTTTTTAGGAAATTAAATTTTTTTTTTATTTTTGAGAATATTTAAAAAAAAAAATGTCTAATTTTTGTAGAAATTTTTTTCAAAAATTTCTTATTTTTAGAGGAAATTTTTTAAAAAATTCTTAGTTTTATATTAAGTTTTTCATTTCTTATTTTTATAGGAAATTTTTCTAAAATTTCTTATTTTTATATAAAATTTTTCAAAAATTTCAAATTTTTTATAGAAAATTTTTAAAAAATTTCTTATTTTTATAAAAAATTTTGCAAAAATATCTTATTTCTATAGGAAGTATTTTAAAAATTACTTTTTTTTATAGGAAAATTTTTCTAATTTTTAAAGGAAATTTTTCAAAAATCTCTTATTTTTTATAGGAAATTCATGAAAAATTTTTTTTTTTTAGGAAGTTCTTCAAAGTTTTTTTATTTTATAGGAAATTTTTCAAAAATTTCTTATTTTTATAGGAAATTTTTCAAAATTTTCTTATTTGTATAGAAAATGTTTAAAAAATGTCTTATTTTTATATGAAATTTTTGAAATGACATAGACTAAGGCATGACCCTAAGCTTAAGCTCATATATAGGGTATCTTAAGAATGGTCTTCAAAAAATTTAAAATTTGAAATTCATTCTGTTATACTTTACTTTAAGAATTTTTCTTTATTACTCCTCCACTTTTGAACTTACAAAAATAATTTAATTGATTTTTTTCTTATTTACTCAATCGATTATTTGGCTTAAATTTTGTATTTGTGTGTGTTTCCTTAGTTTCGTTAAATTTTTTTTGTTGTTAAAAGAATTTTTTGGTTTCTTTTTAATCTCTTTACAAGGCCAAGTTCAATTTTGGTAAGTAAATGTAATGAATTCACGTACTAACAATTTATTTTTTGTTAATTGAAGTTTTGTAGAGCAAATTTCAATTTTGTCTTTTAGTATAAAAACCAAGTGTTGATGACAGGAATGGTATCAGTTTTCAATTTAACAATTATCGAGCAATACAGACCTTCTGTGAAATATTCAAATTAAACAAAATGTTCAAGTTGGTAAGTTAAGAAAAAAAATTGAATTTAAATTTTGGGAAGTTTTAAAATATTTTAAATTTTTCTTTCTTCCAGGTGGTATTGTCTGCTCTCCTCGCCGTAGCTGCTGCTCGTCCCGGTCATTTGGAAACTCCCATTGTCTATTCTGCCCCTGCCGCTACCGTTACCGTTCAAGAATCCGGTCTCGCTCATGTTGGCAATGTTGTTAAGAGTGTACCCTCGGCCATCTCCCATCACAGCAATTCCGTAGTTCATGGCACTGCTCACACTGTTGAGGATATTGTAGCTCCCGCAGTCAAGACTACAGAGTATACAACCAAGACCTTGGCTACTCCCGTCATCGAAAGTTATGCTGTACCCACTGTTGTTAAGAGTGTTGAAGCTGCTCCCTTAGTCCATACCTATGCTGCTTCAGCTCCTGTTCTTCATTCATACACTGCAGCTGCCCATCCTGTTGTACAAACTTATGCTGCTTCTGCTCCCTTGGTACACTCTTATGCTGCTCCAGTAACAACTTATGCTGCTTCCTCTCCTTTGACCTATACCGCTACTGGTGTTTGGTAATTTGTGATAGGAGTGATCGGTAAACGACAATGGCAATACTTGTAATCCAAGCAATCCAAGACTGTTTGAGTTAGTAGGACGTGAAATTGTTATAAGGAAAAAATAAAGTTGAAATTATTGAAAAAAAATTAATCCATATTTTTTAAATTAGCCATAGACTAAGACATTAGATAATAGAAAATTTGCATACCAAAATAGAGGAAACAAATTTCTTATGAATATTAAAAATTTCCTATAAAAATATAAAATGTTTGAAAATTTCTTATGGAAAAAAGAAATTTTTGAAAAATTTTCTATAAAAATAAAAAATTTTTAAAAAATTTTCTAAAAAAATTTTGCAAAATTTCCTGCAAAAACAAGAAATTTTTGTAAAATTTGCTATAAAAATAAGAAATGTTAAAAAAATTTACTATAAATATAACAAGTTTTTAAAAAATTTCCTATAAAATAAGAAATTTTTGAAATAATTCCTATAAAAATAAGATGTTTTTTAAACAACTCCTATAAAAATGAGAATTCTTTAAAAACTTTCTATAAAAAAGAACTTTTCAAAATATTCCTATAAAAAAAAGAAAGTTTTGAAAATTTTCCTATAAAAACAGGAAATTTTTGAAAAATTTCCTATCAAAATAAGAAATGTTTGAAAAATTTCCTATAAAAATAAGAAATTTTTGAAAAATTTTCTATAAAAATAAGAAATTTTTGAAAAATTTCCCATAAAAATAAGAAATGTTTGAAAATGTTTGAAAAATTTCTTATAAAAACAAGAAAATTTTGAAAAATTTCTTATAAAAATAATGAATTTTTGAAAAATTTCCTATAAAAATATGAAATTTTTAAAAATTTTCTAATAAAAATAAGAAATTTTTGAAAATTTCCTATTAAAAACGAAATTTTTGAATAATTTCCTTTAAAAATAAGAAATTTTTTTGAAAAATTTCCTTTAAAAATAAGAAATTTTTGAAAAATTTCCTATAAAAAAAGAAGTTTTTGAAAAATTTCCTATAAAAATGAGAAATTTTTGAAAAATTTCCTACAAAAATAAGAAATTTTTGAAAAATTTCCTATAAAAATAAGAAATTTTTGAAAAATTTCCTATAAAAATAAGAAATTTTTGAAAAATTTCCTATAAAAATAAGAAATTTTTGAAAAATTTCCTATAAAAATAAGAAATTTTTGAAAAATTTCCTATAAAAATAAGAAATTTTTGAAAAATTTCCTATAAAAATAAGAAATTTTTGAAAAATTTCCTATAAAAATAAGAAATTTTTGCAAAATTTCCTATAAAATAAGAAATTTTTGAAAAATTTCCTATAAAAAAAAGAAATTTTTGAAAAATTTTCTATAAAAATAAGAAATTTTTGAAAATTTTCCTGTAAAAATAAGAAATTTTTGAAAAATTTCCTATAAAAATAAGAAGTTTTTGAAAATTTTCTTATAAAAATAAGATTTTTTTGAAAAATTCCTATAACAATAAAAAATTGTTGAATAATTTGCTTTAAAAATTAGAAATTTTTGAAAATTTTTCTTTAAAAATAAGAAATTTTTTAAAAATATCCTATAAAAATAATATAAATTTTTTTTTATGAGAAATTTTTAAAAAATGTCTGTTTTTTTAGGAATTTTTTAAAAATTTCTTTTTTGTATAGGAGTTTTTTTTTGATTTTTTATTTTTATTATTTTAAATTTTTCAAAAATATCTTATTTTTATAAGAAATTTTTCAAAAATTTCTTATTTTTATAGGAAATTTTTCAAAAATTTCTTATTTTTATAGGAAATTTTTCAAAAATTTCTTATTTTTATAGGAAATTTTTCAAAAATTTCTTATTTTTATAGGAAATTTTTCAAAAATTTCTTATTTTTATAGGAAATTTTTCAAAAATTTCTTATTTTTATAGGAAATTTTTCAAAAATTTTTTATTTTTATAGGAAATTTTTCAAAAATTTTTTATTTTTATAGGAAATTTTTCAAAAATTTCTTATTTTTATAGGAAATTTTTCAAAAATTGCCTATTTTTATAGGAAATTTTTCAAAAATTTCTTAGTTTTATAGGAAATTTTTCAAAAATTTATTATTTTTATAGGAAATTTTTCAAAAATTTATTATTTTTATAGGAAATTTTTCAAAAATTTATTATTTTTAAAGGAAGTTTTTCAAAAATTTATTATTTTTATAGGAAATTTTTCAAAAATTTCTTATTTTTATAGGAAATTTTTCAAAAATTTCTTATTTTTTTAGGAAATTTTTCAAAAATTTCTTATTTTTATAGGAAATTTTTCAAAAATTTCTTATTTTTTTTAGGAAATTTTTCAAAAATTTCTTATTTTTATAGGAAATTTTTCAAAAATTTCTTAGTTTTATAAGAAATTTTTCAAAAATTTCTTAGTTTTATAGGAAATTTTTCAAAAATTTCTTATTTGAATAAGAAATTTTTCAAAAATTTCTTATTTTCCACAAATTTTTTAAAAATTCCTTAGTAATATAGAAATTTTTTTAAAAATTTCTTATTTTTAAAGAAAAATTTTTAAAAATTTCTAATTTTCTAGAAAAATTTTCAAAAATTTCTTATTTTTATAGAAAATTTTTTAAAAATTTCGGATTTTTCTAGGAAGTTTTTAAAAACTTTCTTGTTGTTATAGGAATTTTTTCAAAAATTTCTTATTTTTTAGGAAAATTTTCAAAAATTTCTTATTTTTGTAAGAAATTTTTTCAATGATTTGAGTTAAAAAATGAAAAGAAACTCCATTTTTTTCATCTCAGTTTTATACTTAATAAATTTTTATTGGCATTTAGTTACATTAATATAAATATTTTGTCACTTATCCTCGATTTTTATCACGATCTTTCTAAGCTCTATATCCCAATGGGGAAACATACGAAGAATAACTTAATGGTGCTGCGGAATAGGTTGAATAACTTACAGGTGCTGTGTAAGTGGTTCTGACGACAGGAGCCACAATATCTTGAACGAGTTGGGAAGATTTATGTACCACAGCATGACTAGAATGAGTTACAGAGGTGGGAATGGTCCGAACAACAGCGCCTACAGTAGCTAAACTCGGTTCATGATAAGCCACTGCAGCCAGAGGAGCACCATAGCCGACAAATGGGGCGCCATCAATTAAACTTAAGGCTAGAGCAACAAACAATAACAACTGGAAAATAATGATATATGTATAAGCGTTTAGGGATATTTCGGATGAAAATTGCTATCAAGTCTTACCAATTTGAACATTTTTTTAGTTGTGAAGAATATTTGAATTGCTTATGATTTTATTCAGTTGTAACCAAACAATTGTTTGCTATTAAATAATTTCTGGAATAATAAAAGTATTTATAGTTTAGAAATATAATTAAACATTATGTGGATAAAGTAAGATTGTGACCTTCAAACATTTTCAGCTTCAATGATTTGAGATAATTTTAAATTTTTTCCATTTCTTCTTAAGTTCCGAGAAAAAAGTGTAACGAGATATATTTTTTTTAAGTATTTTAATTTAACGCTCTTAGTTACAAACATTAACATTCAATCTAATGCACGAATGAAGTGATTTTTTTTTCTAATAAAACAAGTCATACAAAATTTGATCAAGTTTTTTATGTAGAAAACATTTGATCAAATTTTGATTCAAAATTTTTTTATTAAAATTTCTAGTTAATAATTTTTTTATAAATACAAATTTCTTTTAAATTTCTCTCTAAAAATATCAAATATATATTTTTTTCTAAAAAAATTTTTCTTGTTCAATTTTGAAAAATGGCCAACCAAACGAAGTGTTTGAGGTATAGAAAAAATGTTAGCTATAAAATGAAATTCATTGATTTTTTTCATGTTGTGCTATAATAAGATTTGATATATTGTTTTGATCATTGATCAGTCAATTTTATTGAATAATCTTCTTTACACAATGTGTCATACAGATAAGACAAAGGTGTCGTTAAACTTTGAATGAGAAACGAATACATCTGTTATTTGTTAGTTTATGCAAATTTGTCTGGTTATATCTCAGATATTAATTTTGCCTATAAAAACTTATGATGTTTGTAATTAAAACATTAATCAATGTTAGAGCTTCTTAAAGTAAACACTAAAACATTAAATTAAAATCATCTTCAAAATGTTCAAGATTGTCTTGGTTTTCGCTGCCCTCTTCGCCGTTGCTGCTGCTCGTCCTAGCCAGTTGGTCGCTTCACCAGTTGTAGTCTCTTCCCATTATGTACAACCCGTTGTTAGGACTCATGTTGCTGTACCTGTTGTCAAAACCGTTCCCGTAGTTCACACTTCTGTTGTCAAGACCGTTGTCCACACTCCTGTTGTACACACTGTTGCTGCCCCTGTAGTTCATGCTGTGCCTGTTGTACGTGCTGTTCCTGTAGTTCATGCTGCCCCCGTATACCAAAGTGTTTCTTTGGGCCATGCTGTCCCAGTTGTTAAGACTGTTGCCTATTCTCCATTCAAAAACTAAGACTTGTTATTAGAAATTTAAGAAATTAATAAACCAAAAAAATAACTTAAAATTAAAATATTATTAAACTTTTATAAACAAATTTTCGGGCCAAATTTGAATAGAAAAATTTTTGGTGTTAGATTTTTATAAAAAAATTTTTGGTGTTTAATTTTTATAGAAAAATTTTCGGTGTTAAATTTTTATAGAAAAATTTTTGGTGTCGAATTTTCGGTGTCAAATTTTTATAGAAAAATTTTCGGTGTTAAATTTTTACAGAAAAATTTTCGGTGTTAAATTTTTATAGAAAAATTTTCGGTGTTAAATTTTTATAGAAAAATTTTCGGTGTTAAATTTTTATAGAAAAATTTTCGGTGTTAAATTTTTATAGAAAAATTTTCGGTGTTAAATTTTTATAGAAAAATTTTCGGTGTTAAATTTTTATAGAAAAATTTTCGGTGTTAAATTTTTAGAGAAAAATTTTCGGTGTTAAATTTTTAGAGAAAAATTTTCGGAGTTAGATTTTTAGAAGAAAAATTTTCGATGTTAAATTTTTATAGAAAAATCTTCGGTGTTAAATTTTTATAGAAAAATTTTCGGTGTAAAATTCTTCTAGAAAATTTTCGTTGTCAAATTTTTTTATAAAAAATTTTCGGTGTTAAATTTTTAAAGAAAAATTTTCGGTGTTAAATTTTTATAAAAAATTTTCGGTGTTAAATTTTTATAGAAAAATTTTCGGTGTTAAATTTTTATAGAAAAATTTTCGGTGTTAAATTTTTATAGAAAAATTGTTGGTGTTAAATTTTTATAGAAAAATTTTTGGTGTTAAATTTTTATAAAAAAATTTTCGGTGTTTCATAGAAAAATTTTCGGTGTTAAATTTTTAACGAAAAATTTTCGGTGTTAAATTTTTAAAGAAAAATTTTCGGTGTTAAATTTTTAAAGAAAAATTTTCGGTATTAAATTTATATAGAAAAATTTTCGGTATTAAATTTTTATAGAAAAATTTTCGTTGTTAAAATTTTATAGAAAAATTTTCGGTGTTAAATTTTTATAGAAAAATTTTCGGTGTGAAATTTTTAGAGAAAAATTTTCGGAGTTAGATTTTTAGAAGAAAAATTTTCAATGTTAAATTTTTATAGAAAAATTTTCGGTGTTAAATTTTTGTAGAAAAATTTTCGGTGTTAAATTTTTATAGAAAAATTTTCGGTGTTAAATTTTTATAGAAAAATTTTCGGTGTTAAATTTTTATAGAAAAATTTTCGGTGTTAAATTTTTATAGAAAAATTTTCGGTGTTAAATTTTTATAGAAAAATTTTCGGTTGTTAAATTTTTATAGAAAAATTTTCGGTGTTAAATTTTTATAGAAAAATTTTCGGTGTTAAATTTTTATAGAAAAATTTTCGTTGTAAAATTTTTTTAAGAAAAATTTTCGTTGCTAAAATTTTATAGAAAAATTTTCGTTGTTAAGATTTTATAGAAACATTTTCGTTGTTAAATTTTTATAGAACAATTTTCGGTGTAAAATTTTTATAGAAAAATTTTCGGTGTTAAATTTTTATAGAAAAATTTTCGTTGCAAAATTTTTTTAAGAAAAATTTTTGGTGCTAAAATTTTATAGAAAAATTTTCGTTGTTAAAATTTTATAGAAACATTTTCGTTGTTAAATTTTAATAGAACAATTTTCGGTGTAAAATTTTTATAGAAAAATTTTCGGTGTTAAATTTTTATAGAAAAATTTTCGGTGTTAAATTTTTATAGAAAAATTATCGGTGTTAAATTTTAATGGAAAAATTTTTAATATCAAATTTTTATATAAATTTTTTGGTGTCAAATTTTTATAGCAAAATTTTTTGTGTATAATTTTTGGTGTCAAATTTTTTGTAGAAAAATTTTCGGTGTCAAATTTTTATAAAAAAATTTTAATTGTTAAATTTTTGTAGGAAAAGTTTTGTGTGTTAAATTTTTGTAGGAAAAGTTGTGGGTGTTAAATTTTTATAGTTAAATTTTCGGTGTTAAATTTTTATAGAAAAATTTTCTGTGTTAAATTTTTATAAAAAAAAATTTTCGGTGTCAAATTTTTATAAAAAAGTTTAGGTGTTAAATTTTTATAGAAAAGTTTTGGGTGTTAAATTTTTATAGAAAAATTTTCGGTGTTAAAATTTTAGAGAAAAATTTTCGTGGTTAAATTTTTTAGTGAAAAATTTTCGATGTCAAATTTTTAGAGAAACATTTTCGGTGTCAAATTTTTAGAGAAAAATTTTCGGTGTCAAATTTTTAGAGAAAAGTTTTCGGTGTCAAATTTTTAGAGAAAAATTTTTGTTGTCAAATTTTTGGAGAAAAATTTTCGTTGTCAAATTTTTAGAGAAAAATATTAGTTGTCAAATTTTTAAAGAAAAACATTCGGTGTTAAATTTATATAGAAAAATTATCGATGTCAAAATTTTTATAGGAAATGTTTTGCTGTCAAATATTTATAGAAAAATTTTCGTTGTTAACTTTTTATAGAATAATTTTCGATGTCAAACTTTTAATGAAAAAGTTTTTGGTATCTAATATTTTCGATGCAAAAATTTTTCTTATGAAAAATATTTCATAAAATTTAGTTAAAAGTAAAACTTCTACTTAGCCTTTATTGAATTTAAATAATCTGATTTTTTCTATAGTCTGGAAATACAATTTTTTTGAAAACAATAACTTATATATAAATAGTGGTTTAGAAATAAATATCTAAGAAATTAATAAAAAAGTAAATAGAAAAATATCTCATATTTATATAATATTGACTTAACTAAAAAAAAAAGTTAATTGAATTTATAAATTCATAAAACAATTATAAAATTATTAAAGGCTTATTGTAGGAAATTTGTATGGGAAATTTGGGAATTATAAGTTTGACATAGTTTTATTTTTCGTTTATAAATTAGTGGGTTTATTTACAAATTAAGCCATAGATTAGAAATCGAGATTCTTTTGTGTTGATTACAGTAACGAAAGTTTTCATTAAACGGGTTTAGGTCTAGGCTAAATGCACTAATTTTATTTTTATTTTTCAGGAAATGTTCAACTTTATAGATCTAAATTTTATTCTTTTTGTTAGTTATACCACTTTTCTAGTCAATGGGCTAGATAGAGATTTATGTTTTAAGAATCAGATGAAAAGCAAATCTGTAAAATATTATATCGAATTGTATACAAATTTCCAACTTTAAGCTTTATATATATTTATTTAAACAATATATGTTATACATTATATTTAATGTTTGATTTTATATGTTTTTGTTTAAAAATTATTTTTAAATAAAATATTAAAAAAATATAGCTAAAAATATTGTATTTTAAAAAGTTAAAATATTCTTTTGTGGAAAATAGACAAAAGAATATTTTGATATCAAAAAGTTTTTGCGTCTTCATTCTTTACAAATGCTTAATATCAAACACGTTTAACAAATTGGTTAACAGTTTTTGATTAATGGGTTCATTAATGAAAATAAGTTTAGTCAATTCCGACTAAATTTAAGATTCAATTTTAAAAATAGGCATAGCCAAAATTAACATTTTGAAAATGTTTAAAAATGTATGACGTTTGTGACGATATTATTTGCAAAACTAATTTTAATAGCACATAGCAACAAGTGTGAGATTTCAAAATCGACAATCAATGTGAACATTTTAATCTTAACAAATTTTACCACAAATTTTTTTCTCAAAAAATTTTACAACTAAATTATTTCTATAAAAATTTGACAACGAAATTTTTTTTTATAAAAATTTGAGAACTTGAATTTTTCTATAAAAGTTTGAGAACGAAAATGCTTCTATAAAAATTAGACAACGAAAATGTTTCCATAAAAATTTAACAACGAAAATATTTCTTTAAAAATTTAACAACGAAAATTTTTCTATAAAAAAATTTGACAACGAAAATTTGTATACAAAAATTTGGTAACGAAAATTTTTCTACAAAAATTTAACACAAAAAATTGTTCTTTAAAAATTTTACAACGAAATTTTTTCTATAAATATTTGACAACAAAAATTGTTCTTTAAAAATTTAGAAGCGAAAATTTTTGTATAAAAATTTAACACCGAAAATTTGTCTTTACAAATCTGACAACAAAAATTGTTCTATAAAAATTTGACACCGAAAATTTTTCTAAAAAAAACTAACACCGAACATTTTTCTACAAAAATTTTAACCTCGAAAATTTGTCTATAAAAATTTTAACATCAAAAATTTCTCTACAAAAATTTTGCAACGAAAATTTTTCTATAAAAATTTAACACCCAAAATTTTTCTCTTAAAATTTGAAACGAAAATTTTTCGATAAAAATTTAATACCGAAATTTTTTTTCTAAAATTAAACACCGAAAATTGTTCTTAAAAAAAATTTTACAACTAAAATTTTTTTATAAAAATTTGATATCATACATTTTTGTATAAAATTTAACACCGAAAATTTTTCATTCAAAATGTGACACCGACAATTTTTCTTTCAAAATGTGACACCGACAATTTTTCTATAAAACTTTGGCGCCGATACTTTTTCTATAAAAATTTAGCATCAAAAATTTTTCTATAAAAATTTAGCACCAAAAATTTTTGTATAAAAATTTAGCACCGAAAATTTTTCTGTAAAACACCGAAAATTTTTCTATAAAAATTTAACATTGAAAATTTTTCTATAAAAATTTAACATTGAAAATTTTTCTATAAAAATTTAACATTGAAAATTTTTCTATAAAAATTTAACACCGAAAATTTTTCTAAAAAAATTTAACATCGAAAATTTTTCTATAAAAATTTGACAACGAAAATTTTTCTATAAAAATTTAACACCGAAAATTTTTCTATAAAAATTTAACACCGAAAATTTTTCTATAAAAATTTAACACCGAAAATTTTTCTATAAAAATTTAACACCGAAAATTTTTCTATAAAAATTTAACACCGAAAATTTTTCTATAAAAATTTAACACCGAAAATTTTTCTATAAAAATTTAACACCGAAAATTTTTCTATAAAAATTTAACAACGAAAATTTTTCTATAAAAATTTAACACCGAAAATTTTTCTATAAAAATTTAACACCGAAGATTATTCTATAAAAATTTAACACCGAAAATTTTTCTATAAAAATTTAACACCGAAAATTTTTCTATAAAAATTTAACACCGAAAATTTTTCTATAAAAATTTAACACCGAAAATTTTTCTATAAAAATTTAACAACGAAAATTTTTCTATAAAAATTTAACAACAAAAATTTTTCTATAAAAATTTAACACCGAAAATTTTTCTATAAAAATTTAACACCGAAAATTTTTCTATAAAACTTTAACACCGAAAATTTTTCTATAAAAATTTAACACCGAAAATTTTTCTATAAAAATTTAACACCGAAAATTTTTCTATAAAAATTTAACACCGAAAATTTTTCTATAAAAATTTAACACCGAAAATTTTTCTATAAAAATTTAACACCGAAAATTTTTCTATAAAAATTTAACACCGAAAATTTTTCTATAAAAATTTAACACCGAAAATTTTTCTATAAAAATTTAACACCGAAAATTTTTCTATAAAAAATTTAACACCGAAAATTTTTCTATAAAAATTTAACAACGAAAATTTTTCTATAAAAATTTAACACCGAAAATTTTTCTATAAAAATTTAACACCGAAGATTATTCTATAAAAATTTAACACCGAAAAAATTTAGCATCGAAAATTTTTCTATAAAAATTTAGCACCAAAAATTTTTCTGTAAAAATTTAGCACCGAAAATTTTTCTGTAAAACACCGAAAATTTTTCTATAAAAATTTAACATTGAAAATTTTTCTATAAAAATTTAACACCAAAAATTTTTCTGTAAAAATTTAACATCGAAAATTTTTCTATAAAAATTTGACAACGAAAATTTTTCTATAAAAATTTAACACCGAAAATTTTTCTATAAAAATTTAACACCAAAAATTTTTCTATAAAAATTTAACACCGAAAATTTTTCTATAAAAATTTAACACCGAAATTTTTTCTATAAAAATTTAACACCGAAAATTTTTCTACAAAAAATTTAACACCGAAAATTTTTCTATAAAAATTAAACAACGAAAATTTTTCTATAAAAATTTAACACCGAAATTTTTTCTATAAAAATTTAACACCGAAAATTTTTCTATAAAATTACCATTTTGATATTAAATATCATTAGTTTTATAGTCAAAATTTTGAAAGACTAAGGGTTGTATTATTTTTCAATCAAAGTTTTAAGCCTCGTTGTGATAATTTTATTGATTAGAACAATGTATCAAATCTTGTTATAGTCAAACATACAAAATCTGCTAACCAATAAAACTTAATTTTTATATTTAAAGTTGTCTACTTTGCACGTTTCGTTAGTCTAGACTTTTTCGAATTTAAACAAAGCTATTCAAATTGGATGCCAAATTTACATTAAAATTTAAAAAAAATATGTAAATTTATAGAAAAACATTGTTAATAAATTCGTGTCAAAAATTATAGAGTTGTCAAAATTTTATAGAGAAATTTTTGTCGGCAAAATTTTTGTAGAAAAATGTGATACGCAAAAATTGTTCTTTTTATTATAGTTTTATTTATTGTTTTATTATAGATGTAAGTCCGAAAATCTATAGAATTTTATTATATTAACATATCTTCTTTACATAATAAAAAAAATTTAAATATTTCATTCAAAAATCGAAGAATATGAATAAATTTAAACAAAACATTTGAATTTCCCTGATATTAAGATTTACTATAAAAACTAATGATTTGTGTAATCGAAATATTAAACACATTTAGAACGTCTTAAGGTTAACACTAAACTACAAAAAAAACTTATTTTCAAAATGTTCAAGATTGCCTTGGTTTTCGCTGCTCTTTTTGCCGTTGCTGCTGCTCGTCCTGGCCATTTGGTCGCTTCGCCTGTGGTATTATCTTCTCATTATGTACAACCCGTTGTTAAGACTCATGTAGCCGTACCTGTTGTCAAAACCGTTCCTGTAGTTCACTCTTCTGTGGTCAAGACTGTTGTCAACACTCCTGTTGTACACACTGTTGCCGCTCCCGTTGTTCATGTAGCTCCTGTTGTACATGCTGTTCCTGTAGTTCATGCTGCTCCAGTATACCAAAGTGTTTCTGTGGGCCATGCTGTCCCAGTTGTTAGGACTATTGCCTTGTCTCCTTTCAAAAATTAAACATTGTTATTAGAAATTTAAGAAACAAATAAAATCAAAGCAAAAGCAAATATTCGCGGAACGCTTATTATTTTAAAAATTTTACTTCACAAATTTTCCTATAAAAATTTGACAGAACAAATTTTTCTATAAAAATTTGATATCACAATTTTTTTGTTACAAAATTTTGACACCAAAAATTTTTTTTTTTTAATTTGACACCACAAATTTTTCTATAAAAATTTGAAATCCCAAATTTTCTATAAAAATTTGAAATCCCAAATTTTTCTATAAAAATTTTGAAATCCCAAATTTGTCTATAAAAATTTGACATCACAAATTTTTCTATACAAATTTGACATCTTAAATTTTTCTATAAAAATTTAACATTACAATTTTTTTTTATATAAAATTTGACATTCAAAATTTTTCTATAAAAATTTGGCATTCCAAATTTTTCTATAAAAATTTGGCATTCCAAATTTTTCTATAAAAAATTGACATCGCAAATTTTTCTATAAAAAATTGAGATCACAAATTTTTCTATAAAAATTTGAAATCCCAAATTCTTCTATACAATTTTGACATCTTAAATTTTTCTACAAAAAATTGATATCACAAAATTTCCTTTAAAAATTTGACAACACAAATTTTTGATATCATAAATTTTTTTATAAAAATTTGACATCATAAATTTTTCTATAGAAATTTGACATCACAAATTTTTCTATAAAAATTCAACATTACAAATTTTTCTTTAAAAAAATCGATATCAAAAATTTTTCTTTAGAAATTTTGCACTACAAATTTTCCTATAAAAATTTGACATTACAAATTTTTTCATAAAAATTTGACATTACAAATTCGTCTACAAAAATTTGACATCACAAATTTTTCTAAAAAAATTTGACATCCAAAATTTTTCTATATTAATTTGACATCCCAAATTTTTCTATAAAAATTTGACATCACAAATTTTTCTATAAAAATTCAACAGTACAAATTTTTCTATAAAAATTTAACATTACAAATTTTTCTGTAAAAATTTGACATCAAAAATGTTTCTATTAAAATTTAACATCGCAAATTTTTCTATAAAAATTTGACATCACAAATTTTTGTATAAAAATTGGACGTAAAAAATTTTTTTTGTAAAAATTTGACATTACAAATTTTTTTCATTAAAATTTTACACATCACATATTTTTGTATAAAAATTTTACATCAAAAATTTTTCTATAAAAAATTGATATCACCAATTTTTCTATAAAAATTTAAAGTCACAAATTTTTCTATAAAAATTTAACATTACGAATTTTATAAACATTTTTCTATAAAAATTTGATATCACAAATATTTCATTAAAAATTTGGCCTTAAAAATTTTCCTATTAAAATTGGAAATCGGAAATTTTTTTATAAAAAATTGACATTGCAAATTTTTTCATAAAAATTTGACATAAAAGTTTTTTCTATAAAAATTTAACATTACAAATTTTTCTAGAAAAATTTAACATCAAAATTTTTCTATAAAAATTTCAATAGAAAAGTTGTTGATCAAAATTTTTGTATGGAAAAATATGTTATCTGAAATTATTTTATAAAAGTTTGTCATTGGAAATATTTCAACACAAATTTGACCCTCTGATATTTGATAACAAATAGAAAATTCTTTTAGAAATCTGCCATCGAAAATTTTCTTTACAAATTCTGATTTTGAAGTTTTCTATGACAAATTTTACATCCAAAGTTGTACATCAAAAATGTGACACCGAATATTTAAAAAAAAAGATTTGACATCAGAATTTTTGGATAATTTTTTTTTTTACAGAAAATCTGATAGAAAATTTGTCATCAAAAATTTGCTATAGAAAATTTGTCATCAAAAAATTTCCGTAGAAAATTTGTCATCAAAAATTTTCTATAGAAAATTTGTCATCAAAAATTTTCTATAGAAAATTTGTCATCAAAAATTTTCTATAGAAAATTTGTCATCAAAAATTTTCTATAGAAAATTTGTCATCAAAAATTTTCTATAGAAAATTTGTCATCAAAAATTTTCTAAAGAAAATATGTCATCAAAAATTTTCTAAAGAAAATTTGTCATCAAAAATTTTCTAAAGAAAATTTGTCATCAAAAATTTTCTAAAGAAAATTTGTCATCAAAAATTTTCTATAGAAAATTTGTCATCAAAAATTTTCTATAGAAAATTTGTCATCAAAAATTTTCTATAGAAAATTTGTCATCAAAAATTTTCTATAGAAAATTTGTCATCAAAAATTTTCTATATAAAATTTGTCTTAAAAAATTTTCTATAGAAAATTTGTCATCAAAAATTTCCTATGGAAATTTTGTCAATAAAATTTTCTATAGAAAATTTGTCATCAAAAATTTTCTATAGAAAATTTGTCATCAAAAATTTTCTATAGAAAAATTGTCATCAAAAATTTTCTATAGAAAATTTGTCATCAAAAATTTTATATAGAAAAGTTGTCATCGAAAATTTTTTATAGAAAATGTGTCATCAAAAATTTTCTATAGAAAATTTGTCATCAAAAATTTTCTATAGAAAATTTGTCATCAAAAATTTTCTATAGAAAATTTGTCATCAAAAATTTTCTATATAAAATTTGTCTTAAAAAATTTTCTATAGAAAATTTGTCATCAAAAATTTCCTATGGAAATTTTGTCAATAAAATTTTCTATAGAAAATTTGTCATCAAAAATTTTCTATAGAAAATTTGTCATCAAAAATTTTCTATAGAAAAATTGTCATCAAAAATTTTCTATAGAAAATTTGTCATCAAAAATTTTATATAGAAAAGTTGTCATCGAAAATTTTTTATAGAAAATGTGTCATCAAAAATTTTCTATAGAAAATTTGTCATCAAAAATTTTCTATAGAAAATTTGTCATCAAAAATTTTCTATAGAAAATTTGTTATCAAAAATTTTCTATAGAAAATTTATCATCAAAAATTTTCTATAGAAAATTTGTCATCAAAAATTTTCTATAGAAAATTTGTCATCAAAAATTTTCTATAGAAAATTTGTCATCAAAAATTTTCTATAGAAAATTTGTCATCAAAAATTTTCTATAGAAAATTTGTCATCAAAAATTTTCTATAGAAAATTTATCATCAAAAATTTTCTATAGAAAATTTGTCATCAAAAATTTTCTATAGAAAATTTGTCATCAAAAATTTTCTATAGAAAATTTGTCATCAAAAATTTTCTATAGAAAATTTGTCATCAAAAATTTTATATAGAAAAGTTGTCATCGAAAATTTTTTATAGAAAATGTGTCATCAAAAATTTTCTATAGAAAATTTGTTATCAAAAATTTTCTATAGAAAATTTGTCATCAAAAATTTTCTATAGAAAATTTGTCATCAAAAATTTTCTATAGAAAATTTGTTATCAAAAATTTTCTATAGAAAATTTATCATCAAAAATTTTCTATAGAAAATTTGTCATCAAAAATTTTCTATAGAAAATTTGTCATCAAAAATTTTCTATAGAAAATTTGTCATCAAAAATTTTCTATAGAAAATTTGTCATCAAAAATTTTCTATAGAAAATTTGTCATCAAAAATTTTCTATAGAAAATCTGATATCAATAGTTTTTAATTGAAAATCTGACATCGAAAATTTTGTATAGAAATCGAACATTTTTTTTATTAAAAACTTAACAACGAAATTTTTAGATTGACTCAGAAGGTGATTTGAAGTCGAATTATTTGTCGGTTAAAAATTTCTATAATTTCTGTAATCGAATTAAATTTCTTTATTTTTTTAACAATTTTAGTAACGAGTTATTTAGAGAATTATATTAGAGTTGGTTCGTTTTTTATAAATCTTAGTTTTTGTATGGAGAATATGCTAAAGTCTTGAGTACAGGACCAGAATGGACCACAGGAACAATAGCATGTTTTATGACAGGAGTATGAACGACACTTCTGACTACGGATGTGTGAAGTACAGGTACAGAAGAAACTACTGGAACAGCAACATGACTCTTAACAAGAGGTTGTACCGAGTAGACGGCCGAGGGATAGGCAGCAGCAATTGCGAAGAGGGCAGTGAAGACCAAAACGATCTATTAAAGAAACAAAAATCATTTTTTTTTTGTTGAATTTATTTTTCATCAAATAAATATTTTTAAATAGAACTTACGAATTTGAACATTTTGGGAAATTTTTTAAATTTAGGGGAGTTGTTTACTTTAAGACTTTGTTAAAGATAATGATATTTTTATCGGGAATATTTTCGGTTTTTATATAAAAATAGGTATTAAAAATCGTATTTGGGGCTCTCCTGTTTTGCCAGATTTTTTCACAAATATCTCCCTAAATTTTTATATTATATTTTGAAATTAATTTTTTTTATTAAAATTTGTTGTCGTATCTGTGAAAGAATAAAGAATATGCAAATTTTATGATCCGTCTATTACTTAAAGAGATCGGTTATAAAAAATGTTATAAATAAATAATTGAATTTAATGTCTTTAAAGATATTTCTTGATCTTTGAAATTTAGCTCTAGATGACGATTTTCGGTGACGTTCGAATTTTATATGAATATATTAAATTAATTTATATCTAAATAAAATTTTATCTTCAGTAAAATGTAATAAATTTTACAAAAATTGTAAGGAATTTTTTTAATTAGGAATTTATTGTATACATATTTCAAATCAAATTTATTCTTATTACGTCAATTTCTTTATTAATTTAAAAAAAAAAATATAAAATTTCCATTACAAAGGAAATGATGAAAATAGAGGATACAAATTTATATTTTCTACCCATGAAGGGTAAATAAAATATTACAATTTTTGATGACAAAATTTTCTATGGAAAATTTTTGATGACAGATTTTCTATAAACAAATTTTGTTAACAAATTGTATGACAAAATTTCTATAGAAAATTTATTATGACAAATTTTCTATAGAAAATTTTTGAAGACAATTTTGTATAGAAATTTTTTGATGACAAATTTTCTATAGAAAATTTTTAATGACAAATTTTCCATAGAAAATTTTTAGTGACAAAATTTCTATAGAAAATATTTAATGACAAAATTTCTATAGAAAATTTTTAATGACAAAATTTCTATAGAAAATTTTTAATGATAAATTTACTCCAGAACATTTTTGATGACTAATTTTCGATAGAAAATTTTTGATGACAAATTTCCTATAGAAAATTTTTGATGACAAATTTTCTATTGAAAATATTTGATGACAAATTTTCTTTATAAAATTTTGAATGACAAATTTTCTATAGAAAATTTTAATGACAAATTATCAGTAAAAAATTTTCTATAGAAATTTTTTGGTTACAAACTTTTTAATGACAGATTTTTTAAAGAAAATTGTTGATGACAATTTTTCTTTAGAAAACTTTTGATGACAAATTTTTCTTAAAAAATTTTTTTGACAAATTTTCTATGTAAAATTTTTGATAACAAATTTTCCATAGACAATTTTTCATGACATATTTTCTATTTTTTGATGATAATTTTCTGCAAAAAATTTTTGATGACAAATTTTCTAAAGAAATTTTTGATGACAAATTTTCTATAGAAATTTTTTGATGACAAATTTTCTATAGGAATTTGTTGATGACAAATTTTCTTTAGAAAAATTTTGATGACAAATTTTCTATACAAAATTTTTAATTACAAATTTTCTTTAGAAAATTTTTGATGACAAATTTTCTATAGAAAATTTTTAATGACAAATTTTCAGTAATAAATTTTTGATGACAAATTTTCTATAGAAATTTTTTGGTTACAAATTTTCTATAGAAAAATTTTAATGACAAATTTTTTAAAGGAAATTGTTGATGACAAATTTTTCATGGAAAATTGTTGATGACAATTTTTCTTTAAAAATTTTTTGATGACAAATTTTCCTTAAAAAATTTTTGGTGACAAATTTCTATAGAAAATTTTTGATAACAAATTTTCCATAGAAAATTGTTCATGACAAATTTTCTATTTTTTGATGACAAATTTTCTGTAAAAAATTTTTGATGACAAATTTTCTAAAAAAATTTTTTGATGACAAATTTTTTATAGAAATTTTTTGATGACAAATTTTCTATAGAAATTCGTTGATGACAAATTTTCTATAGAAAAATTTTGATAACAAATTTTCTATACAAAATTTTTAATTACAAATTTTCTATAGAAAATTTTTGATGATAAATTTTATATACAAAATTTTTGATGACTAATTTTTATGATAAATTTTCTCAAAAAATTTTTTATGACAAATTTTCTGTAAAAAAGAATTTTATAACAAATATTCTAGTTTTGATGACAAAATTTTTATATAAAATTGTTGATGAAAAATTTTCCATAGAAAATTTTTCATGACAAATTTTGTATAGAAAATTTTTGAAGACAAATTTTCTATAGAAAATTTTTAAAAACAAATTTTCTATAGAAAATTTTTAAAGACAAATTTTCTGTAAAAAATTTTTAAAGACAAATTTTCTGTAAAAAATTTTTGATGACAAATTTTCTGTAAAAAAGTTTTGATGACAAATTTTCTATAGAAAATTTTTGATGACATATTTTCTATAGAATGTTTTGATGTCAAAGATTCTTTAGAAAATTTTTGACGACAAATTTTCTATAGACAATTTTTGATGACAAATTTTCTATAGACAATTTTTGATGACAAATTTTTTATACAAAATTTTTGGTGACAAATTTTTTATTGAAAATTTTTGTTTTTTGTAAAAATTTTTGATGACAAACTTTTTTCAGAAAATTTTAAATGATAAATTTTCTATAGAAAATTTTTGATGACAAAATTTCTATAATAAATTTTTGATGACAAATTTTGTATTTAAAATTTTGGATGACAAATTTTCTATAAAAAATTGTTGATGACAAATTTTAAACAGAAAATTTTTTATGACAAATTTTCTATAGAAAATTTTTGATGACAAATTTTCCGTAAAAAATTTTTGATGAAATTTTTTTATAGAAAATTTTTGATGACAAATTTTCTATAGAAAAATTTAGATGACAAATTTTTGATGATATATTTTCTTCCAAAATTTTTGATGACAAATTTTCTATAGAAAATTTTTAATGACCTCTTTTCTATAAAAAATTTTTAACTAAAAATTTTCTATAAAAAAATTTTTGATGACAAATTTTCTTTAGAAAATTTTTGATGAAAAATTTTCTATAGAAAATTTGTGATAACATATCCACTTTTCTATAAAAAATTTTTAACTAAAAATTTTCTATAAAAAATTTTTGATAACAAATTTTCTTTGGAAAATTTTTGATGAAAAATTTTCTATAAAAAATTTGTGATAACATATTTTTCTATAGAAAATTTTTAATCACAAATTTGCAATTGAAAATTTTTGATGACAAATTTTCTGTGGAACATTTTTGGTGACAAATTTTCTTTATAAAATTTGTAATGACAAATTTTCTATAGAAAATTTTGATGACAAATTTTCTATAGAAAATTTTGATGACAAATTTTCTATAGAAAATTTTGATGACAAATTTTCTATAGAAAATTTTGATGACAAATTCTCAATAGAAAATTTTGATGACAAATTTTCTATAGAAAATTTTGATGACAAATTTTCTATAGAAAATTTTGATGACAAATTTTCTGTAGAAAATTTTGATGACAAATTTTCTATAAAAAATTTTGATGACAAATTTTTTATAAAAAATTTTGATGACAAATTTTCTATAGAAAATTTTGATGACAAATTTTCTATAGAAAATTTTTGATGACAAATTTTCTATAGAAAATTTTTGATGACAAATTTTTTATAGAAAATTTTTGATGACGAATTTTCTGAAAAGTTTTGGACGAAAAAGGATTGAATTCTAAAAAATTTTCTTTTTTAATAAATAAAATTTATTAACAATTTTTTTTCGATAACATATAACAAT
This sequence comes from Stomorhina lunata, assembly GCA_933228675.1. NCBI lineage: Eukaryota > Metazoa > Arthropoda > Insecta > Diptera > Rhiniidae > Stomorhina > Stomorhina lunata. The sequence continues at coordinate 19,770,450 of OW121742.1, forward strand.
GAGTTCTTACATCGCAGTCTTAATCTTAGCTCTTGTATGGTAAAGATACAGTCTTGAGTACAGAAGAAGTATGAGCAACAGGAAGAGTATGAACTACAGAAGCAGTATGGACTACGGGAACACTATGGACTACAGGAACAATAGCATGTTGTACTACAGGAGTGTGAACAATGGTCTTGACAACAGAAGTGTGAACTACAGGTACGCTGGAGACCACTGGAACCGCAACATGACTTTGTACAAGAGGTTGCACAGAGTAGATGGCGGGAGAGCTAGCCAAAAAGCTGGGACGGGCAGCAGCAATGGCGAAGAGAGCAGCGAAGATCAGGACAATCTTTTGGAAGATTTAAAATTTTTCTGTTAACATATTTTTTAGTTACGAAGATTTTCAATAAAACTTACCAATTTGAACATTTTGATTGAATTTATTTAAGTTTTAACTTATGAAAGATAGAAGGAAGTTGTTTTCTTTAAGACTTTGTTAAAGTAAGTGGTATCTTTATTAAAATTATCTTTAGCTTTTATAGATTATTATTAGAATAGTTTTTTAGGGGGCCTGTTTAGCAAGATTCTAATTGAGTTTAGGGGAACCGGACATATATTGTCTGAGTCTAAATAAATACAATAGAAATTATTTTGTTTTGTTTATCAATTTTATTATATTAACTTCTTCTTATATATTGAGCTGTTTTTATGAACATAAATCTGCTCTAAATCTTTAAGAATAGGTTTTAAAATATTTAGTGGTTAGTGCGTGATTCGATCAATGTTTATTACTAACACAGAAAAATATTCGTTAGACACCCACGGAAAATTTCGGAACGACTCAATATTACTTCCTAATACAAATTAATCGATGTCGATGTCGTCGATCGGTCTGTAAGTGTAAGCTTGTTATCTAAGCTTTATGGATGAGTTTTGACACAGACTGTAATCATGTCTATCGATCAAACCGATCTTCAATCTAACATGTTAATAAATTATTTGATAATTGATTCAATTAATTTTGTGTATGGTTACTCGATTTGCAATATTAGCAAAGTAATTAATTTAAAATAGATCGAATACCAAAATCATTATAAGAAGGAATCAGCCTAAAAATATGTTCTTTGTGTGGGCTTAAAAATTGGTTTCATTGTTAAAAAATTTGTTTATTTTTCTGGCTGGAATAAAATTATAATTAAGATAAACCTAAAATTTATTAGTCAGTTTATTCTATTGATTAATCGCGTATTCAAATTTTAAAGAAACATTAAAATGTTGTTCATAGAAAAATTTTCATATTTATTCATATGTATTTTTTTTTTATGAAAATTTTACAACGAAAATTTTTCAATAAAAATTTTACAACGAAAATTTTTCTAATAAAATATTACAATGAAAATTTTTCTATAAAAATTTTACAATCAAAATTTTTCTATAAATATTTTACAACGAAACTTTTTCTATAAAAATTTTACAATCAAAATTTTTCTATAAATATTTTACAACGAAAATTTTTCTATAAAAATTTTACAACGAAAATTTTTCTATAAAAAATTTACAGCGAAAATTTTTCTATAAAAAATTTACAACGAAAATTTTTCTATAAAAATTTTACAACGAAAATTTTTCTATAAAAGTTTTACAACGAAAATTTTTCTATAAAAGTTTTACAACGAAAATTTTTCTATAAAAATTTTACAACGAAAATTTTTCTATAAAAGTTTTACAACGAAAATTTTTCTATAAAAATTTAACAACGAAAATTTTTCTATAAAAATTTTGCAACGAAAATTTTTCTAATAAAATATTACAATGAAAATTTTTCTATAAAAATTTTACAACGAAAATTTTTCTAATAAAATATTACAATGAAAATTTTTCTATAAAAATTTTACAACGAAAATTTTTCTGTAAAAGTTTTATAACGAAAATTTTTCTATAAAAATTTTACAACGAAAATTTTTCTATAAAAATTTTACAACGAAAATTTTTCTATAAAAATTTTACAACGAAAATTTTTCTATAAAAGTTTTACAACGAAAATTTTTCTATAAAAATTTTACAACGAAAGTTTTTCTAATAAAGTATTACAATGAAAATTTTTCTATAAAAATTTTACAACGAAAATTTTTGTATCAAAATTTTACGACGAAAATTTTTTTATAAATTTGCCATCAAAAATTTTCTAAAGAAAATTTCTCGTGAAAATTTCTCATTAAAAATTTTCTAAAGAAAATTTCTCATAAAAAATTTTCTATAGAAAATTTGTTATCAAAAATTTTCTATACCAAATTTGTCATTAAAAATTTTTCACAGAAAATTTGACATCAAAAATTTTCTACAGAGAATTTGTCATCAAAAATTTTCAATAGTAAATTTGTCATCAAAAATTTTCTTTAGAAAATTTGTCATCAAAAATTTTGTAAAAAAATTTTCTTTAGAAAATTTGTCATCAAAAATTTTGTAAAAAAAAATTTCTAAAGAAAATTTGTCATCAAAAATTTACTTTAGAAAATTTGTCATTAAAAATTTTTTATAGAAAATTTGTCATCAAAAGTTTTTTTTAAAGAAAATTTGTCATTAAAAATTTTTTAAAGAAAATTTGTCATCAAAAATTTTTTAAAGAAAATTTGTCATCAACAGTTTTCTTTAGAAAATTTGTCATCAAAAATTTTCTTTAGAAAATTTGTCTTTAAAAATTTTCTATAGAAAATTTGTCTTCAAAAATTTTCTATAGAAAATTTGTCATCAAAAATTTTCTATAGAAAATTTGTCATCAAAAATTTTCTGTAGAAAATTTGTTATCAAAAATTTTTTAAAGAAAATTTATCATCAATAATTTTCTATAGAAAATTTGTCTTTAAAAATTTTCTATAGCAAATTTGTCATTAAAAAATTTCTATACAAAATTTGTCTTTAAAAATTTTCTATACAAAATTTGTCATCAAAAATTTTCTATAGAAAATTTGTCGTCAAAAATTTTCTATAAAAAATTTGCCATCGAAAATTTTCTTAAGAAAATTTGTCATCAAAAATTTTCTTAAGTAAATTTGTCATCAAATATTTTCTAAAGAAATTTGTTATCAAAAATTTTCTATAGAAAATTTCTCATCAATAATTTTCTATAGAAAATTTTCATTTGAAAATTTGTGATCAAAAATTTCCTTTAGAAAATTTGTCTTCAAAAATTTTCTATAGAAAATTTGCCCTCAAAAATTTTATATAGAAATCTTTTTTCTCCCCGTTCAGGTTCAAAATTCAAGGCAATAATTGTTTACAAAAATGTACCTAAGATCTTAGTTAACAACTTTGTAGAACATATGAACTTCCTAAAAATGATTCCTAACCCCTTAATGCCATTTGTTGCTTATAAGCAACATTATATGTTTTTGGTCTTAGTTCCTGTAGTTTTTGCTAAATGTGTTTTCCCAACCGAAATTAACACTTGTGAGCATTCATTTATCAAAACACCTTTTGGGAGAGCTTTGAAAGTATTGATTTCTGATCTAGTTGAATTGGTGTAAAAACGTGTTTAAAAAAGTTTTAAAAAATGCAATTAGAAACGAAAACTAGGAGAATTATTTTTAAAAAATGAATTTTATTATAAATATCTGTTAAGAAATAAGATAAGATTGGTAAAACTTAAAAATAGCTTTTGTTGTCATATCAGGAATATCATAAATGTAATGTTGCTTATAAGCAACATTTGTCCATAATGGCTTTGTGGTGTATTTATAAGAGTTAGCCTTTCTCTTATAGGCTTTCTTAAGCCGCATGCGAATTAGTCAAAAAAACAAAGCCATTCTCAGAGCTAATATAATTCATGTCAACGGTCCACTTTACACTGATTTATACTCCAGAGCCATGTAAAATTAAACATATTAAATACATGAGCTTAATCCAAAAAAGCTCATATTTTACAAGTTATAACAATAGGCCCCTCAAAATTAATTTGATTTAAATTTAAATATGGGAAGCCTTTAATAAAAGACCCTTTATATAAAGTCTCTTTTTCGATAACGATTAGATTTTTTCGATATTATTTTGCAATTTTTTTATCCATTGTGCAGTATATTCAAGTTTTCAATACAATCAACTTTAAAACGTAGCCTAAATTGTTCTTTCTCTGAATTAAATTTGTTGACAATTAACCAATTTCGTCAGCCTAAATTTAATTTACGAAGAATCGTATTAGCGTTTGCAACCAGTTTTGAAATTAACAAATACAATATTTGTGGTCTATCATCCATTAATCGGTCATTTCCAGGACGGATGGTATTGTTTTGATATTGTATTATTTTTGCATATAAATTGTGAAAGTAAAAACATTCTACTTTTTATTGTGAAGATGCATTTGAATTAAAATTAATTTTATAAACAAAACAAAATTTTTGCTAAAAAAATTTAAAAACCACAAAATTTCTTGTTCTTATTTTTTATTTAAATCTAAATATTACGATTATGTTTATTAATTTTTATTTTGATATAAAAAGCCCAAATATTTTAAGTTAAATTAGTAATTATCTAAAGTAATTTGAAAAGTGAGCATAAAAAAGTCATTTGTTAGAAAAATGCTTAAGCTGGTAAGTTTTTTATTGTTATTTTTGATATTTAATACAAATAATAATCCTTTATTTTTTCTTCACAGATTCCCTTAGTTCTATCTTGCATATTTGCCTTGGCTGCTTCAAGTCCCATACATGTCGCTCCCGATTCTCATTTGACTCAATTTGCACAACCTCAATCCTTCAGTATAAGATCATTACCAGCTGCTTCTGCTGTACGTCCTGTTTCAATTCCTTTTGCCCGTACAGCTCCCACCACCTTCTCAGCTCCTGCACCCGCTGCATCTGTAGTAAGACCAGTTGCCACATCTTATGTACGCAGTGCTCCCTCAGTTAATTCCTTTGGTAACCAACAACCTGCTGCTTCAGTATCGTTTCCTGTGCACGTAGCTTCTGTTCCTGCTACTTCAGTACTACGTCCAGCTACCACATCCTACGTTCGTGCTGCTCCCTTAGTAAGGTCTGTTGTTAGCCCACAACCTGCTGCCTCAAATGTCTACTCTGTGCGTGCTAGTCCTGTTGCACAATCAGCCCCTGTAGTTAGGAATGTTGTTAACCAACAACCTGCTGCCTCAACTATATATACCGTCCGCGCTAATCCTGTTCCCGCTGCCTCTGTAGTACGACCAGTTACTACATCCTTTATACGCGCTGCTCCAGTAGCTCGTGCTGATCCCTTATTTTACTCTTCTCCAATTGTATATTCTGGTAACAATTTATTACGAAATTAATTCTATATATACATACAAAAGTGTAAGAAAAGTTCAAAAATATAGTATATAGTAAAGACATGATTCTATAAAAAATCTTTATAAATGTCACTCATGGTTAAACTTTGACTATGTTATAGTCAAGACAATTGTCGACTTTATTACAGTCGAGACAATTGCCGAATGTCACAATTTTTGACTATGTTATAGTCGAGACACTTGTCGACTATAATATAGTAGAGACAATTGTGGACTATAATAAAGTCAAGACAGTTGTCGACTATATTATAGCTGAGACAATTGTCGACTATATTATAGTCTAGACAATTGTCGAATCTATTATAGTAGAGACAATAAAATTAATAGTCGACTATATAATAGTAGAGACAATTGTCGACTATATATAGAAACATCTTCTTATAGTCGAGACAATTGTCGACTATATAATGGTCGAGACAATTGTCGACTATATTATAGTAGAGACAAAAAAATGAATTATTGAATATATAATAGTCGAGACAATTGTTGACTATATATAGAATTGCCTTACTATATTCGAGACAATTGCCGACTATTTTTAGTAGAGACAATTTTCGACAATATTATAGTCTAGACAATTAAATGAATAGTCGACTATATAATAGTCGACACAATTGTCGACTTAATTATAGTCGAGACAACTATTGACTAAATAATTGTTGAGACAATTGTCGACTATATTATAGTAGAGAAAATTTTTGACAATACTATAGTCGAGACAATAAAATGAATTGTCGACTATATATCAGTCGAGACTATTGTCGACCAAATTATATTCGAGACAATTATCGACAATAAAATAGTCGAGACAATTGTCGACTATATAAAGAAAGGTCTCTCTATAGTCCAGACAATTGTGGACCATATTGTAGTCGAGGCAATTGTCGACTATATTATAGCCGAGACAATAAAGTGAATTGTCGACTATATAATAGTCGAGACAATTGTCGGCTATATTATGGTCGAGACAATTGTCGAATATATTATAAGCGAGCCAATGGTTGGCTATTTTATAGTCGAGACAATTGTCTACTATATTATAGTAGAACCCTTTTTCATAGTCGTGAACTTTTCCATAGAAATGTCTTTCTAATACAGAAAAGTCATCCTTTTATCAACGTTTCTATAGAAATGTATTCCTATCCTCAACTTTTCTATAGAAATGTATTCCTATCCTCAACTTTTCTATAGAAATGTATTCCTATCGTCAACTTTTCTATAGAAATGTCTTCCTCTCGTCAACGTTTTTATAGAAATGTCTTCCTATCGTCAACTTTTCTATAGAAATGTTTTCCCATCGTCAACTTTTCTATGTCTTCCTATCGTCAACTTTTCTATAGAAATGTTTTCCCATCGTCAACTTTTCTATAGAAATGTCTTCCTATCGTCAACTTTTCTATAGAAATGTCTTCCTATCGTCAACTTTTCTATAGAAATGTATTCCTATCGTCAACTTTTCTATAGAAATGTCTTCCTATCGTCAACTTTTCTATAGAAATGTTTTCCCATCGTCAACTTTTTTATAGAAACGTATTCCTATCGTCAACTTTTCTATAGAAATGTATTCCTATCGTCAACTTTTCTATAGAAATGTATTCCTATCGTCAACTTTTCTATAGAAATGTATTCCTATCGTCAACTTTTCTATAGAAATGTATTCCTATCGTCAACTTTTCTATAGAAATGTATTCCTATCGTCAACTTTTCTATAGAAATGTATTCCTATCGTCAACTTTTCAATAGAAATGTATTCCTATCGTCAACTTTTCAATAGAAATGTATTCCTATCGTCAACTTTTCTATAGAAATGTATTCCTATCGTCAACTTTTCTATAGAAATGTATTCCTATCGTCAACTTTTCTATAGAAATGTATTCCTATCATCAACTTTTCTATAGAAATGTATTCCTATCGTCAACTTTTCTATAGAAATGTATTCCTATCGTCAACTTTTCTATAGAAATGTTTTCCTGTCGTCAACTTTTCTAAAGAAATGTCTTCATATCGTTAACTTTTCTCTAGAAATGTCTGCTTATCGTCAACTTTTCTATAGAAATGTATTCCTATCGTCGCCTTTCTATAGAAATGTCTTCCTATATTCAACTTTTCTACAGAAATGTTTTCCTATCGTCAACTTTTCTATAGAAATGTCTTCCTATCGTCAACTTTTCTATAGAAATGTTTTCCCATCGTCAACTTTTCTATAGAAATGTCTTCCTATCGTCAACTTTTCTATAGAAATGTATTCCTATCGTCAACTTTTCTATAGAAATGTCTTCCTATCGTCAACTTTTCTATAGAAATGTTTTCCCATCGTCAAATTTTCTATAGAAATGTATTCCTATCGTCAACTTTTCTATAGAAATGTATTCCTATCGTCAACTTTTCTATAGAAATGTATTCCTATCAGGCACCGAAAATAACTGTTATTTTAAAATTTTTGATTAAAAAAATCAACCAGAAGGAGTTATCGTAGAACAAAACCAAAAATACCGTTTGGATGGTCTTGGTCAAAATATTTATAAGCTGAGATACTTTTTATTTTTTAACTTTTATTTTAAAAATCAAAAATAAAAGTTATTTTTTAACTTTTATTTTAAAAATGAAAAATAACAATTATTTTATAACTTTTATTTTAAAAATCAAAAATAAAAGTTATTTTTTAACTTTTATTTTAAAAATCAAAAATAAAAGTTATTTTTTGACTTTTAATTTTAAAATTGGAAATAAAAGTTACTTTTTAACTTTTATTTTAAAAATCAAAAATAAAAGTTATTTTTAACTTTTATTTTTTGAATCAGAAATAAAAGTTATTTCTTCCCTTTTTTAACGGTAATAAAGTTATTTTTATATATTTTTTTAATTTTCGAAAAACTATTTGCCTTTTGACTGAAATATTTAAAATTTTTACGTAATTATTGAAAAATGTTGGTATGATGACGGTGGCAAAGGGATCATATGGTCAAGCTTAACCGACGTTATAATTTTCTTCTTATTAAGAGTAAAGTGTCTAAACAATTTATATGGACATTTTCATACAAAATATTTAGACACTGGTTGTTCAGAGTTTAAAAAATATTATTATACCGACCTTAGTCTCACAAGTCATAATTATATACTAAAAACTTAATTTAAAAAACAATTCGGTTCTATTCATTTTATAATATTCATTTCTAAAAAAAATATATACATCTATATATATAAAACTCTAACGTGACTGACTGACTGACTGACTGACTCATCATCGCACAGCCCAAACGGCTAAAGCTAGAGAGCTGAAATTTTGACAGCGGGTACCTTTTTCAAAGTATAGATCCACTAAGACGGGATTTTTGGAAATTCGGCCTCTAAGGGGGTAAAAAGGGGTAAAAAAGGGAAAAATTAGTAATGCTGTATCTCCGGAAGTAAACGTCATAGGCCCAAAATTGAAATTGCGTTGGGATCAGCTGCAAAAATAAGTAGACACGTGTTTGGTACTTTTTAGCAGATGGGACAAATAGGGGGTAAAAAGGGTAAAAATAAAATGTTGGTACTTTTTTAAACCCATGTGTATCTTTTGAACCAATCAACAGAGTAACAAAATTCAAAACGGAGCCGGTAAACAAGAAAAAAATATTAGACACGTGTTTGGTACTTTTTTGATTCAGGGTTCAAAAAGGGGGAAAAGCGGGGAAAAAAATTTAGGGTAGGTCCATTTTTCTTTTTCTTTGTATTTCACTTGAACCAATAAAGCTAGAAATAAAATTTATAGGGAGGTCGATTGCCCAGTACAAAATATTAAATACGTGTTTGGTACTTTTTTCAATTAAAAGGGTAAAAAAGGGAAAAATCGGTAACATTATATCTCCTTAACCAACAGCGATAGAAGCGAAGATTAAATTGGCTTGAGTTTAGCACTAAAAATTAAGGGACACGTGTTCGGTACTTTTTTGAAAATCGGCCGCCTAGCGGGCAAAACAGGGTAGAAAAGGGAGAAATTAGTAACATCATATCTCCGAAACCAACATAGACAGAAACAAAGTTGAAATTGGATTTGAATCGCCTACAAAAATAAGGGGACACGTGTTTGGTACTTTTTTGAAAATGGCACTAATAAGGATAAAAAAGGGTAAAAACTATATTTTGGTACTTTTTTTTAACCCATATGTATCTTTTGAACTAATAAACATAGAAACATATTTTATATCGCAACCGATAGATATTAAAAAAGAACTAAATATGTATTTGGTACTTTTGCGATTAATGGGGTACAAAAGGGCAAAAAAAGGGAAAATATTCAAGGATAGGTTTTTTGGTTTTTAGCCATGGATATCTTTAAGGCTAATGAAGCCAAAAGTATAATTTATTGACTGGTCGATGGACATTGAAAAAAATAAACTACGAGTTTGGTACTTTTTTTTAATTTTGGGGGTAAAAATCTGTAAAGTATATCTTCTAAACCAAAAGTGATAGAAACAAAAACTAAATTGGTCTGAGATCGGCACTTAAAACCAAGGGACACGTGTTCTGTACTTTTATGAAATTCAACCTCCTAGAAGGTAAAACAGGGTAGAAAAGGGAGAAATCAGTAACATCATATCTCCGAAACCAATACAGATAGAAACAAAGTTGAAATTGGATTTAAATCGGCTAGAAAAATAAAGGGACATGTGTTTAGTACTTTTTTGAAAATGGCACCAATAAGGATAAAAAAGGGTAAAAACTATATTTTGGTACTTTTTTTAACCCATATGTATCTTTTGAACTAATAAACATAGAAACATATTTTATATCGCAACCGATAGATATTAAAAAAGAACTAAATACGTATTTGGTACTTTTGCGATTAATGGGGTACAAAAGGGTAAAAGAGGGAATATATTCAAGGATAGGTTTTTTGCTTTTTAGCCATGGATATCTTTTAGGCTAATGAAGTTAGAAGTATAATTTATTGACTGGTAGATTTACATTGAAAAGAAATAAGCTACGTGTTTGGTACTTTTTTTTAATTTTGGGGGTAAAAATCGGTAAAGTATATCTTCTAAACCAAAAGTGATAGAAACAAAAACTAAATTGGTCTGAGATTGGCACTTAAAATTAAGGAACACATGTTCGGTACTTTTTTGAAGTTCAACCTCTTAGAAGGTAAAACAGGGTAGAAAAGGGAGAAATTAGTAACATCATATCTCCGAAACCAACATCGATGCAAACAAAGTTGAAATTGGATTTGAATCGGCTAGGAAAATAAGGAGACACGTGCTTGGTACTTTTTTGGAAATGGCATTAATAAGGATAAAAAAGGGTAAAAACTATATTTTGGTACTTTTTTCAACTAATATGTATCTTTTGAACTAATAAACATAGAAACATAATTTATATCGCAACAGATAGATATTAAAAAAAAATTAAATACGTATTTGGTACTTTTGCGATTAATGGGGTACAAAAGGGTAAAAAAGGGAAAATATTTAAGGGTAGGTTTTTTGCTAATGAAGCCAGAAGTATAATTTATTGACTGGTCGATTGACAAAGAAAAAATAAAATACATTTTTGGTACTTTTTTTAATTTTGGGGGTAAAAATATATATCTTCTAAAAAAAGTGATAGAAACAAAAACTAAATTAGTCTGAGATCAGCACTAAAAATTAAGGGACACGTGTTCGGTACTTTTTTGAAATTCGACCTTTTAAAGGGTAAAACAGGGTAGAAAATGGAGAAATTAGTAACATCATATCTCCAAAACTAACACGGATGCAAACGAAGTTTAAATTGGTTTAAAAAACTATTAATCACGTATTTGGTACTTTTGCGATTAATGTGGGACGAAAGGGTAAAAAAAAGGGAAAATATTCAAGAGTAGGTTTTTTGCTTTTTAGCTAAGAATATCTTTTCGGCTAATGAAGCCAGAAGCATAATTTATTGGCTGGTAAATTGACACTGAAAAAAGTAAAATAAGTGTCTGGTGCTTTTTTAATTTTGGGGGTAAAAATCGGTAAAAATATATCTTCTTAGCCAAAAGTGATAGAAACAACAACTAAATCGGTCTAAAATCGGCACTTTAAATTAAGGGACATGTATTCGGTACTTTTTTCTTTAATTCGGCCGTTTTGGGGTTAAAACAGGGAAAAAATGGGAAATATTAGTAACGTCATATCTCCGAAATTCAAAACGATAGGAATAGAGTTGAAATTTGCTTCGGATGGGTTGAAAAAAAACGAGAAACGTATTTGGTACTTTTTTGAATATGGTACTAATAAGGGTAAAAAAGGGCAAAAACTATATTTTGGTACTTTTTTTGAACCCATACGTATCTTTTGAAATAACAAACATAGAGAAACAGTAAACGTCACAATTGATAAGTAACAAAGAATTATTAGACACGTATTTGGTACTTTTACGATAATTGAGGTAAAAAAGATAAAATCTGGGAAATATTCAAGGGTAGGTTTTTAACTAATGAAGCCAGAACTATAATTTACAGACGGGTGGATTCATATTGAAAAAGTAAATTGAAAAAAAATTGAAAAAGAAAATGGATAAATTAGTAACATCATATCTCCGAAATTTACATCGTTAGAAACAAAGTTGAAATTGGATTTGGATCATCTTGCAAAAAAAAGGGGACACGAGTTTGGTACTTTTTTGGAAATGGAACTAATAAGGGATAAAAAGGGAAAAAACTATATTTTGGTACTTTATTAACCCTATAAGTATCTCTTGAACTAATAAACATAAATACTCTATTTACATCACAATTGATAAGGACTAACAAAAATTAAGGTGCTTCGCGCTTTTACGATAAATGAGGCACAAAAGCGTAAAAACTATGAATATCATTTAAACAAATAAAGCCAGAAGTATAATTTACAGACAGGTCTATTCACATTGCAGAAGTATAAGACACGCGATTGATTCCTTTTTTAATTTTTGGAGTAAAAAGGGGGAAAATCGGTAACGTAATATCTCATAAATCAAAAGTGATAGAAACAAAGATTAAATTGGTCTATGATCAGCATTAAAAATTAAAGGACACGGGTTCGGTATTTTTTTTTTTTTTTAATTTGGCCGCTTATGGTTAAAACAGGCTAGAAAATGAATAAATCATATAATCGGCTAGAAAATGAAAGGGACATGTGTTCTGTACTTTTTTTTGGAAATAGCACTAATAAGGGCAAAATGGGTAAAAACTATATTTTTGTACTTTTTTTTAACCCATGCGTATCTTTTGAACTTATAAACATAAAGACTAACTTTATGCCACAATCAATAAGTATTAACAAAATATTAAACATGTGCTTGGTACTTTTACGATAAATGGGGTTCCAAAAGGTGAAAACGGGAAAATATTCATTTAAGCTAATGAAGTCAGAAGTATAAATTAGAGATGTGTCAATCAAAGGGGTAAAAAAGGGAAAAATCGATGACATTATATCTTCTAAACCTAATGGATGGAAACAAACACTAAAATGGTCTAAGATCAGCCCTAAAAATTAATGGACTTTTCAGTACTTTTTGCAAATTAAACAGTTTTGGGGTTAAAATAGGGTAGGAAATAAAAACATTAGTAAAGTTATATCTCTGATACTAATATCGACAGAAAAAAAATTTAAATTGGATTTAGATCAAATAGAAAAATAAAAAGTCATGTTTTTAGTAGGTACTTTTCGTAAATGAGCTAAAAATAGGGAATAAAAAGGATAAAAACTAAATTTTGGTATTTTTTTGACCCATATATAATTTTTGAATCAATTATTATAGAAACAAAATTTATACCGCAATCGAAAATAACAAAAACGGGTCAAGAATTTAAAGATAGGTTTTTTCCTTTTAAACTGTGCATGTTGTTTAAATCAATAAAATAATAAATAAATCAATGATTTATGGACTGTTCTATTGACATTGAAGAAATATGTGACAGGTGTTTGGTATTTTTTTCAATTAACAAAAATGGAGTTAAGATCAGCAATAAAAATATTGGGACATGTATCCGGATTTTTTTTTTTAATTTGGCTGATCAGGGGTAAACAACGGGTAAAAACGGAAACTTTTGTAAAATATTCAAAATCAAAAGCGACAAGAACAAGAACAAAAATAAGGGAGGCGTGTGTAGTACTTTTTTGAAAATGTAGAGGGTAGGTACTTATTTTGTCCTATATGTATCTTAAGAACCAATAAGTATTTAATTTAATCAATTCAAATGGTGCCGCTAACGAAGTAGCGGGTTATAAAGCTAGTATGTATATAAAATTTTAAAATGGGTCGCAAACGAAATTTTTTTTTACGCGAGTTTTATGTTGAAAGTTATGGCGAAGCGGTTTGCAAATCGTGCGGAAAAAATTAGTAATTTTTCCACAAATTTAAAACGCCATTTAGAACAAACACAGTGAAGTTTTTCAAGATTTGGCGATTTTTTTCTTCAAGGATATTTTGCAAAAACCAATACAAATGATAAACTTACGATGATATGCTAGTGCAAATAAAAGCATCTATTGGAAAAATCGAAAGATACTTTTTAGATAAACCAATATTATAATATCCAAAAAATTACAAAAATTTGTAACTAAATATCTAGCTTTAAATAACATTTTTATTAAAATACTTACATGTTACTAATTATAAATAAAATATTGAAATAAATAATGAATTCGCTTTATACTGCATACAAACTTTAATATAGAGAAATAAGTATATATGTAGCACTTACTAACATACCCAAACAGTTTATTTTATTAAGCATGTTAATTTTAAAAAAATAACTTTTATTTTTGATTTTTAAAATAAAAGTTAAAAAATAATTGTTATTTTTGATTTTTAAAATATAAGTTAAAAAATAATTGTTATTTTTGATTTTTAAAATATAAGTTAAAAAATAACTTTTATTTTTGTTTTTTAAAATAAAAGTTAAAAAATAACTTTTATTTTTGATTTTTAGAATAAAAGTTAAGAAATAACTTTTACTTTTGATTTTTAAAATAAAAGTTAAAAAATAACTTTTATTTTCGATTTTTAAAATAAAAGTTAAAAAATAATTGTTATTTTTTGACTTTTTCGATAAAAGTCATAACTGTTACGGTCCCTGATTCCTATCGTCAACTTTTCTATAGAAATGTATTCCTATCGTCAACTTTTCTATAGAAATGTATTCCTATCGTCAACTTTTCTATAGAAATGTATTCCTATCGTCAACTTTTCTATAGAAATGTATTCTTATCGTCAACTTTTCTATAGAAATGTATTCCTATCGTCAACTTTTCTATAGAAATGTATTCCTATCGTCAACTTTTCTATAGAAATGTATTCCTATCGTCAACTTTTCTATAGAAATGTATTCCTATCGTCAACTTTTATATAGAAATGTATTACTATCGTCAACTTTTCTATAGAAATGTATTCCTATCGTCAACTTTTCTATAGAAATGTATTCCTATCGTCAACTTTTCTTTAGAAATAAATTCCTACTGTCAACTTTTCTCTGGATATGTCTTCCTATTTTTAACTTTTCTCTAGAAATGTCTTCCTATCGCCAACTTTTCTTTAGAAATGTCTGCTTATCGTCAACTTTTCTCTAGAAATGTCTTCCCATGGTAAACTTTTTTCTAGAAATGTCTTCCTGTCGTCAACTTTTCTTTAGAAATGTCTTCCTGTCGTCAACTTTTCTTTAGAAATGTCTTCCTGTCGTCAACTTTTCTTTAGAAATGTCTTCCTATCGTCAACTTTTCTATAGAAATGTCTTCCTATCGTCAACTTTTCTATAGAAATGTTTTCCTGTCGTCAACTTTTCTAAAGAAATGTCTTCATATCGTTAACTTTTCTCTAGAAATGTCTTCCTATTTTCATCTTTTCTCTAGATATATCTTCCTATCGTCAACTTTACCCTATCGTCAACTTTTCTATAGAAATGTCTTCTTATCGTAAACTTTTCTATTGAAATGTCTTCCAATCGTCTACTTTTCTACAGAAATGTTTTCCTATCGTCAACTTTTCTCTAGAAATATCTTCCTATCGTCAACTTTTCTCTAGACATGTCTTCCTATCGTCAACTTTTATCTAGAAATGTCTTCCTATCGTCAACTTTTCTCTAGAAATGTCTTCCTATCGTCAACATTTCTCTAGAAATGTCTTTCTATCGTCAACTGTTCTCTAGAAATGTCTTCTTATCGTCAACTTTTCTATAGAAATGTCTTCCAATCGTCTACTTTTCTATAGAAATGTCTTCCTATCGTCAACTTTTTTATAGAAATATCTTCCTATTGGCAACTCTTCTATAGAAATATCTTCCTATTGTCAACTTTTCTATAGAAATATCTTTCTATCATCAACTTTTGTCTAGAAATGTCTTCCTATCATTAACTTTTTTCTAAAAAAGTCTTACTATCGTTAACTATTGTTATTCTTATAGTTTATGTACGTCTGTGCTCTAATAGAGTATTTCTGAGACTACCTCAATTTTAAGCTGATATCAATGTAATCCCTTAATTTGTGATCGCTTTTATTTATATACGAGTTCATTTACTGACATACTATCACGTATTACTATCATAAATCTTGAGAATTGTTATGTTTTCGGTGATTTAAATGGCCATTAAGAAATAAATTTCGATTATAGCGGCTGCTTAATGAGAAACTTAATGTTTATTTTGTATTAATGAATCATTAATATAAATTAAAAATATTTTTTTTATATTCATATATATATTCATACCTAATGATCTTTATAGTAAGCATGATCGGAAGCTGTTATAGTGCTAAAACAAACAGGGTGAGGTTCTGTGGTTATAATTTATCCGATCAATATACTCATTCTGTTTTTATGATAACTTAATTTATGTATTTAATTAGTTTGTTAGAATCTCAGTACAAGTAGTGGCTTCTGTGTGCACAAATGTCGATCGTATGTAAAATTAAGTCACTTAAGTCTAACCTCGTCTTTTGGAAATTGTTATCTTTCTTGAGGTTTGCATGATGTTATGTAGTTTATTTAATAGTTTTATCTAATTCCTTTTATTATCAAATTTGGCTGTTTTGTCTAGGCCA
The DNA here is from genome assembly GCA_933228675.1 of Stomorhina lunata. NCBI lineage: Eukaryota > Metazoa > Arthropoda > Insecta > Diptera > Rhiniidae > Stomorhina > Stomorhina lunata. The sequence continues at coordinate 19,786,762 of OW121742.1, forward strand.
AATTTAGAATTTATCATATGTTTTTTTTATCATTTTTTTTATTTCCAGTTAAATTTGTTTTTGTTGACAGTTAAAATTGTGTTATTTCCTCCACTTTTTTGACCACCATCTGTCCGCTTTTGCGTCAAAAAGTAAATATTATTTTTTAGTTAATTATATAGTTTTGGAAGGGTCTATTAAAGCCTTTTTTTGCTTAATTAAATATTTTGAAAAATTTGACTTTACTATATAAACTGCTACTATATTTGCAGAAGTTATCAATCATACCAAGTTATTCTTTAAGAATACATCGAAGTTTTTAGTTAAAGAATAACAGAAAAAAGAAAAGAAAAATTTAATCAAAATGTTCAAATTGGTGAGTGCAAAATCAATGAAAAGATTCTGAAAAAAGAAAAGTTTATTAACAAAAACTATAAAGAACAAAAAATATTAATGGAAAAATTACAATATTAAAATGTGAATAATTTAAAAAAAAGTGTTCGTTAATACTCGACGTACAAAATGTTTCAAATATAATAATGTCGCCAAGTGTCTCGACTTTAATAAAGACGACAGGTGTCTCGACTAAAATATAGTCGTCAATAGTCTCGACTATAAAAGAGTCTACAACTGTCTCGACTATCACAGTCAACTATTGTCTCTACTATATTTAAGTCCACAATTGTCTCGACTATATTACACTCGACAATTGTCTTATCTATATTACAGTCGACAATTGTCTCTACTAAATTACAGTTGTCAATTGTCTCTAATATATTATAGCCGACAATTGTCGAAACTCTATTGTATTCGACAAGTGACTGGACTATATTATAGTCGACAATTGTCTCTACCTTATTATAGCCGACAATTGTCTAAACTCTATTGTAGCCGACAATTGTCTCGAATGTATTATATTCGACAATTGTCTTGACTATATTGCAGTCGATAATAGTCTCGACTATATTACTGTCGACTATTGTCTTGACTATATTATAGTCGAAAGTTGTCTCGAATATATTATATTCGACAATTGTCTTGACTATATTATAGTCGACAATAGTCTCGGTTATATTACAGTCGACAAATGTCTCTACTATATTATAGTCGACAATTGTCTCGGCTATATTACAGTCGACAATTGTCTTGAATATATTAAAGTCGACAATTTTCTTGACTATATTATATATGACAATCGTCTCGCTATATTACAGTCGACAATTGTCTCGACTATATTATAGGCGACAATTGTCTCAACTACATTACAGTCGACAATAGTCTCGACTATATTACAGTCGACAATTGTCTCGAATATATTATAGTCGACAATTGTCTTGAAAATATTATATTCCTCAATTGTCTTGAATATATTATATTCGACAATTGTCTCGAATATATTATATTCGACAATTGTCTTCACTATATTATAGTCCACTATTGTCTCGACTATATTATAGTCGACAATTGTCTCGACTTTATTATAGCTTACAACTGTCTAGACTGTAATATACTCCAAAATTGTCTTGACTATAATAAAGTCCACAATTGTCTCGACTATGCTATAGTCGAAAATTGTCTCGGCTATATTATAGTCGACAATTGTCTCGACTATATTATATATGACAATTGTCTCGACTATATTATAGTCGACAATTGTCTGTACTATTACAATTGACAAGTGTCTCGACTATATTAGAGTTTGCAATTGTCTCGACTATATTATAGTCGACTTGATCATATTATAGTCGACAATTGTCTCGACTATCGTCTCTACTATATTATAGTCGATCATGGTCTCAACTATATAAGAGTTTACAATAATTCTAACTATGGTCGACCATGTTCACTACTATATTATAGTCTATCATGGTCTCGAATATATTGCAAACCATTAACTCTATTATAGTCTACCACGGTCTTGAGTAGACTCTAGTGAAAACCTACTAAAAATCCTATTTCTTTCTTTAACCCACAGTTTGTCCTTGCTGCACTCTTGGCCGTTGCTGCTGCCCGTCCTGGTTACTTGCACTCTTCACCAGTAGTCTACTCTTCACCCACATACATTGAAGAGCCCACCTATGCCAGTGTTGGTGCTATAGTTAAATCAGTACCCACAGCTGTTTCTCATTCCTCGATCTCCCAGGTTCACTCAACAGCTCATATTGTACAACCCATTGTAGCTCCCGTTCTTAAGACCAGCATTGTAACACCTGTAGTACACACCAGTTACGCAGCTGCTCCCCTCTTAAACTCTTATGCTCATGAATCACCCCTTTTGCATAGCTATAGCTCTGGGCATTATGCTCCCAGCTATGGTTCTCACTACTCGCAATGGTAAAGAAGATTTTGGGCCGTAGAAGTAAAAAGGATAAAAGATTTTGTTACATAGACCAGTATTAAAAGAATTTTGTTATTGTAAATTTTAAAATGAAATAAAACGAATTTTTGTTATGAAAAATTATTTAAACAAATTTTTTATTAAAGATTTTTTTTATACATTTTTTGAAGGTAAATTTCAACGTTATAACAAATTCTTAAGAAATTATTCGTTTTTAACATCCTTTACTTAAGAGGCCAACCATTCCAGCTTTTTGAGTAAGTCAATCCCGTATCCCAACCTGCTGGATACACTTCACTGGAGGCATATGTTACTGGTGCATAATGCAAAGGTTCAGCTGCCACATACTTTGTATGAACTGGTGCAGCATAATGTGCCTTAACATAGGCAGCAGCTGGTTGATATTCCAGAATTGGCCTGAGGTAAGGACGTTTCTCGTGTATAATGGTTTGACTCTGGTGCGAGACAGCTGTTGGCAAGTGTGTCACAGCATGACCCACTACAGTTGGTTCGTAGGTATAATGTTCATAGCTGGGTAAAGCAACGGAGGCTGGCAAATAGCTAGGACGAGCCTTGGCCAAGCCGATGATGAGACAGAGAACGATCTGGAAGAAAGAAGATCCATTAAATATTTGAGAAATAAGTACTAAAGATTGTTTACAGTCTTGTTGATCATTGATTATAGTCTAGCCGATGATCGACCAAAGTCTGGTCGATGATCGACCAAAGTCTGGTCGATGATCGACCAAAGTCTGGTCGATGATCGACCAAAGTCTAGTCGATAATCGACTAAAGTCTAGTCGATCATCGACTATAGTCTAATCGATCATCGACTATAGCCTAGTCGATCATCGGCTATAGTATAGTTGATCATCGACCATTGTCTAGGCGATCGTTGACCAAAGTCTAGTCGATCATCGATCAAAGTCTAGTCGATCATCAATCAAAGTCTTGTCGATCATCGATTATAGTATAATCGATTATCACCGATAGTTTAGTCTATCATCGACCATAGTCTAGTCGATCATCGACTATAGTTTAGTTGATCATCGACTATAACCTAGTCGATTATCGACTATAGTCTAGTCGATCATCGACCAAAGTCTAGTTGATCATCGACCAAAGTCTAGTCGATCATCGACCAAAGTCTAGTCGATCATCGACCAAAGTCTAGTCGATCATCGACCAAAGTCTAGTCGATCATCGACCAAAGTCTAGTCGATCATCGACCAAAGTCTAGTCGATCATCGGCTATAGTCCAGTCGATCATTGACCATAGTCTAGGCGATCGTTGAACAATCTAGTCGATTATCAACCAAAGTCAAATCGATCACCGACTATAGTTTAGCCGATGATCGACCAAAGTCTAGTCGATCACCCAACATAGTCTTGTCGATCATCGACTACAGTTTAGTCGATCATCGACTATAGTCTAGTCAATCATCGACTATAGTCTAGTCGATAATCGCCCATAGGTTAGTCGATCATCGACCATAGTCTAGTCGATCATCGATTAAAGTCTAATCGATCATCGACTATAGCCTAGCCGATCATCGACTATAGTCTAGTCGATCATCGACTATAGCCTAGTCGATCATCGACTATAGCCTAGTCGATCATCGACTATAGCCTAGTCGATCATCGACTATAGCCTAGTCGATCATCGACTATAGCCTAGTCGATCATCGACTATAGCCTAGTCGATCATCGACTATAGTATAGTTGATAATCGACCATTGTCTAGGCGATCGTCGACCAAAGTCTAGTTGATCATCGAACAATGTCTAATCGATCATCGACCATAGTCTAGTCGACCATCGACTATAGTCTAGTCGATCATCGACTATAGTCTCATCGATGATCGACTATAGTCTAGTCGATCATCGCCCAAAGTCTAGTCGATCATCGACCAAAGTCTAGTCGATCATCGGCTATAGTCCAGTCGATCATTGACCATAGTCTAGGCGATCGTTGAACAATCTAGTCGATCATCAACCAAAGTCAAATCGATCACCGACTATAAGTTAGCCGATGATCGACGAAAGTCTAGTCGATCATCGACTATAGTCTAGTCGATCATCGACTATAGTCTAATCGATAATCGACTATAGTCTAGTCGATAATCGCCCATAGGTTAGTCGATCATCGACCATAGTCTAGTCGATCATCGATTAAAGTCTAGTCGATCATCGACTATAGTCTAGTCGATCATCGACTATAGCGTAGTCGATCATCGACTATAGCATAGTCGATCATCGACTATAGTATAGTTGATAATCGACCAATGTCTAGGCGATCGTCGACCAAAGTCTAGTCGATCATCGAGCAAAGTCTAATCGATCATCGACCATAGTCTAGTCGATCATCGACTATAGTCTAGTCGATCATCGACTATAGTCTAGTCGATCATCGACTATAGTCTAGTCGATCATCGCCCAAAGTTTAGTCGATCTTTGACTAAAGTCTAGGCGATCATCAACCAAAGTCTAGACGATCATCGGCTATAGTCTAGTCGATCACCGACTATAGTCCAGACGACGATCGACCAAAGTCTAGTCGATCATCCACTATAGTCTAGTCGATCATCGACTATAGTCTAGTCGATCAACGACCATAGTCTAGGCTATCGTCGACCAAAGTCTAGTCGATCATCAACCAAAGTATAATTGATCTTCTGATCTGGGCGATCATCAGCTACACTTTAATCGACTAAAGTCTCGGCTGTTTTAGTTGATTGCAGACTAAACTATTATGCTTTAGTCGATCTTTAAACAACTTTATACGATATAGTCATCCTTGCAATCCAAAATTGTTGTAGAGCAGGTTCACAAAGGATTAAGTTCATAACTTAATAGATCCATTTATTCCATTTAAAAAATACTCTTTTTAACTTCTTTTATTCACTTTAATTCTTTAATATCTTACAATTTTCATCATTTTTCCTTTTTTAGTTATTTTATTCCGAATTTTCTACTCAAGTAAATTGAACTGTTTCAGTTGTTAACTTTGAACTAATTTGAAATAAGCAAAACAGTAGCATTTTATATGTTTCAATTTGGCCTGACCCATCTTCATTTCATACAACAAAACCTTTAAGATTTTTCCTAAAGTGATTAGTTCATAACTAATTTGCATTAAATCTAAGCCACACTTGAGTAAATTTTCACAAAAACAAAAAAGTGTAACAAATAGCACCAGAAATATACAAAAACTACCTTCAAATTTGATCTGCTATAACTTTTTCAAAAACAAGAAGTTTTCATACTCGTACACATTCCAAATATTGAATGTTTTTGGTTATTTTTTATACGACATCCAATATTTCTCTGTTCATTTGGCTTTTGTTTGTCCATTTTTCGCAGTTCGACTCCCACCATTAATTTTTCCTATTGCTTGGCCATTGTTCGCTGACAGCCAGATAAAAAACATTTGGCATTACTGACCAACTTTACGTGGTACTGTATGTCTGTCCATCCATCTGCTGATCTTATAGTTTATGTTATCTCTATTGTTTGTATAAAGTGCTCTATATTGTTAGTAGCAATAACAACAATAATTTTATTACCCAAAAAAAATAATTTTCCTATTGCCTTAGAGTAACTGCCATAACTTTTGCACACCCATTTTTTTGTGTGGCTTGAGATAATACCTATTCAAAAATTTTGTTCAATAAATCAAATTGGCGCTTTATCGAGCAGATCGAAAAGGGAGTGCACAACAACTACATTACATCGAAATCAAAGATATTCGGAATGGAATATGATATATTCGAGATAATATCAACGATTGTAATAAAGTTGAAATCGACTATATGACAGTCGAGATAGGAATCGAATATAATATAGTCAAGATCGACTCAACTCATACAAACAAGATCGAATATAGCTCGTATCGAATACACAGACTACTTAATTGGAATATAATATAGTCAAGATCGTATTAAATGTATTCGAGATCGACTACAGTATAGTCGAGATCGAATATAATATAGTCGAGATCGAATGTAATTTAATTGAGATCCACGGCAAAATGATCAAGATATATTATCTAGATCAAATATAATGTAGTACGGGTCGGACTCTAATATGGTCAAGATCAACTATAATATTGTAGCTATAATATTGTATCTAACGTAATAAAGTCGAAATCGTCAAGATCGGAATCGAATATAATATAATCAATACTCGAACATACAATAATACAAACGAGATCGAGTATAGATGGTTTTTCGATAGAAAAAGTGAACGACAGTGGGTTTTTCTATAAAAAAAGTGATCAACAGTGGGTTTTTCTATAGAAAAAGTGAGCGACAGTGGGTTTTTCTATAGAAAAAGTGAGCGACAGTGGGTTTTTCTATAGAAAAAGTGAGCGGCAGTGGGTTTTTTTATAGAAAAAGTGAGCGAGAGTAAGTTTTTCTATAGAAAAAGTGAGCGACGGTAAGTTTTTCTATAGAAAAAGTAAGCGACAGTAAGTTTTTCTATAGAAAAAGTGAGCGACAGTAAGTTTTTCTATAGAAAAAGTGAGCGACAGTAAGTTTTTCTATAGAAAAAGTGAGCGACAGTAAGTTTTTCTATAGAAAAAGTGAGCGACAGTAAGTTTTTCTATAGAAAAAGTGAGCGACAGTAAGTTTTTCTATAGAAAAAGTGAGCGACAGTAAGTTTTTCTATAGAAAAAGTGAGCGACAGTAAGTTTTTCTATAGAAAAAGTGAGCGACAGTAAGTTTTTCTATAGAAAAAGTGAGCGACAGTAAGTTTTTCTATAGAAAAAGTGAGCGACAGTAAGTTTTTCTATAGAAAAAGTGAGCGACAGTAAGTTTTTCTATAGAAAAAGTGAGCGACAGTAAGTTTTTCTATAGAAAAAGTGAGCGACAGTAAGTTTTTCTATAGAAAAAGTGAGCGACAGTAAGTTTTTCTATAGAAAAAGTGAGCGACAGTAAGTTTTTCTATAGAAAAAGTGAGCGACAGTAAGTTTTTCTATAGAAAAAGTGAGCGACAGTAAGTTTTTCTATAGAAAAAGTGAGCGACAGTAAGTTTTTCTATAGAAAAAGTGAGCGACAATAAGTTTTTCTATAGAAAAAGTGAGCGACAGTAAGTTTTTCTATAGAAAAAGTGAGCGACAGTAAGTTTTTCTATAGAAAAAGTGAGCGACAATAAGTTTTTCTATGGAAAAAGTGAGCGACAGTAAGTTTTTCTATAGAAAAAGTGAGCGACAGTAAGTTTTTCTATAGAAAAAGTGAGCGACAGTAAGTTTTTCTATAGAAAAAGTGAGCGACAGTAAGTTTTTCTATAGAAAAAGTGAGCGACAGTAAGTTTTTCTATAGAAAAAGTGAGCGACAGTAAGTTTTTCTATAGAAAAAGTGAGCGACAGTAAGTTTTTCTATAGAAAAAGTGAGCGACAGTAAGTTTTTCTATAGAAAAAGTGAGCGACAGTAAGTTTTTCTATAGAAAAAGTGAGCGACAGTAAGTTTTTCTATAGAAAAAGTAAGCGACAGTGGGTTTTTCTATAGAAAAAGTAAGCGACAGTGGGTTTTTCTATAGAAAAAGTAAGCGACAGTGGGTTTTTCTATAGAAAAAGTAAGCGACAGTGGGTTTTTCTATAGAAAAAGTAAGCGACAGTGGGTTTTTCTATAGAAAAAGTAATCGACAGTGGGTTTTGCTGTAGAAAAAGTAAGCGACAGTGGGTTTTTTCTATAGAAAAAGTAAGCGACAGTGGGTTTTCCTATAGAAAAAGTAAGCGACAATGGGGTTTTCTGTAGAAAAGGTAAGCGGCAGTGGGTTTTCTATAGAAAAAGTGAGCGACAGTGGGTTTTTCTATAGAAAAAGTGAGCGACAGTGGGTTTTTCTATAGAAAAAGTGAGCGACAGTATGTTTTTCTATAGAAAAAGTAAGCGAAAGTGGGGTTTTCTATAGAAAAAGTAGGCGACAGTGGGTTTTTCTATAGAAAAAGTGAGCGACAGTGGGTTTTTCTATAGAAAAAGTGAGCGACAGTGGGTTTTTCTATAGAAAAAGTGAGCGACAGTATTTTTTTCTATAAAAAAAGTAGCAGTCGATTAGACTTTATTATTGTCTGCCTGTAACATTAAATTTTTGCACAGTCTTTTCTGCAAAACGTGTATTTCCATTTGTTTTCTATGGTGTTGTATTGCCTAAGGAAAATTTTTTTGTTGTAGTATTTTCATTAATGTATTAAAATTTCCTGGTTACAAAAAAACTCTTAAAACATTTAATTTATAAATTCGCTAATAGTCGTATTATGCTAATTTGCTTAAACATTTTGCTTGGCTAAAATACAAAATCCACAAAAATATTGAAATTTAAATGAGTCAGAAAAAGACTTAATGGATTGAATAAATAAATGGTTTTCCAAATACATATTTATTCTATTTTTTTATAGTTTTTGTTTTTCGTATAATTTTTATAAACAAAATATCTAAGCTTTGATTTAATCAACTTTAACTGGCTTCAACACTTATTTGTTTTAGGTTGTTTTCTTTTATATTTTGCATTAAAAACAAAAGTTACACACAATTGGCCAATTTCGATTTCAGTTTTTACTAAATCGATTTAAAATTATAGTTATTAATAAATGCCCAATAAATTATCGATGGGGTGTCTTTGGATTTTTTATTCGGAATCGCTTTAAAGCTGATTAAGATCGGATTAATAGTTTTTGTTAAAATTCATAAAGCAGATGTGGGATAATTCCTTTAAGACAATTTTTTTTTAATGTAAAACTTATAATTTGTATTTGATTGGTAATATGCAAAATTAAGGCTAAACAATATTTGCCTTAATTTTTCTGCAGAAATAGCTGTGGCTTATATTTTCTATATAAAAACTCTTCGTTGCTTACTTTTTCTATAGACAAACTCGCTAACTTTTTCTGTGGAATACAAAAACTACAGTGGGATTCATAATTTGTATATCTTACATTTGCCTTAGGTTGGGTGCTTGTTGGTTTTAATCAAAACTGATCTGACTAACTTAAAACGGTAGAACGATTTATTATTTTAATTTTTATATATTTTTATTCCACAGCAATCTTGACCTTATCCAGTAGCAAACATATTCAATTGTTTAATTTTTTTCTCCAAAACTATCAGTGGCTAACTTATAAACATTTTCTGTAAGAAAACTAAAATGTGAATAATACAAGTCACTAATTAACATGTTACCAGCTTAATAGCTTAACATTAAGACAAAAGACTAAATTTGGCATGAAGACATGAACGGACCAAAAATACTCCACTACAACATCAGACGCTCATTCATTTATTTTAACAATTTTTGAACATTATTCTCATGACATTGTCTTTTATAGCATGTTAGTTTTTGACTCATTTTTTACGTTCTTTTGGCTTTTAATTGTTTAAAATATTTTCAGACACTTGAATGTTGGCTTTGTATACTGTGTTAATTGGTGTAAAAGATACAATAATTTTATGAAAATTGTAAAAAAAAATCCTACAAGGTATAATTAAAACTAAACAATGGTGATAAAAGATATAATAAAATTTATTTCAATTTTAATCTGTATTATTAAATTTTGCAAATGATATTTAAGTGCAAATTTCTCATAGTTCAAATCGTTTTGTCACAGGCTTAAACAAAGTATACCTTAAGGGGTTCTTTGTTATTAACGGAAATGTTAAGTTAAACTAAAATTTAGAAAAGCTTTCTGTTAAGGTTAACATAGGTTTTATTAAAAGCTCATTGATTTTTAAGCTACGCTTACTCACAGTTTCCGAATATATAAAATTGTGCTTGTGTCTTAAGTCTTTTGTTTTGATAATGTTAAGGAATAAAATTAGCTTCAAAATTTATTCCATAGAATAAATTTTGTATCAAACTTTATTCTATAGCATCAAATTTGTATCAAAAATCAAATTTGTTTACAAAAATTTTTTATCGAAAATTTTCTACAGAAAAATTTTAAGTCGAAAATTTTTATAGAAAAATTTGATGTCGAAGATTTTCTATAGAAAACTTTTGTATCAAAGATTTTTTACAGAAAATTTTACATCAAAATATTTTCTATAGAAAAATTTTGTATCAAAAAAATTTTTATGGAAAAATTTTAAATCGAAAAATTCATATAGAAAAATTGTACAGAAAAATTTATGTCAAATTTTTTTTTTTTTAAATTTTCGAAAGAAAAATTTTTAATCGAAAAATTTTCTGCAATAAAATTTTGTATCGAAAATTTTCCATAGAAAAATTTGATATCGAAAATTTTCTACAGATGAATTTATATCAAAAAATTTTCTATAAAAAAAACTGATATAAAATTTTTCTGTATCAAAAAATTTTCTATAGTAAGATTTTATTGAAACATTTTATACCGAAATTTTTCTATAAAAAATTTTATATCAAAAAATTTCTATAGAAAAATTTTATATCGAAAATTTTTTATAGAAAAATTTTATATCGAAAATTTTTTACAGAAAAATTTTTTATCAAAAATTTTCTATAGGAAACTTTTGCACCAACAGTTTTCTACAGAAAAATTTATATCAAAAAATTTTTTATAGAAAACTTTTTGACAGAAAAATTTTTTATTGAAAAGTTTTATATAGAAAAATTTTATATGGAAAATATTTTTTTAGAAAAATTTTGTATCAAAAATTTTCTATAGAAAAATTTTATATCGAAAATATTCTATAAAAAAAATTCAAACATTTTCTATAGAAAAATGTTATATGGAAAATTTTTATAGAAAAATTTTATATCAAAAATTTTTAATAGAAAATTTTACATCGAAAATTTTTTATAGACAAATTTTATATCGAAATTTTGTATCAAAAATTTTCTATAGAAAAATTTTATATCGAAAATATTCTATAAAAAAAATTCAAACATTTTCTATAGAAAAATGTTATATGGAAAATTTTTATAGAAGAATTTTATATCGAAAAATAGGAAAATTTTATATCGAAAATTTTCTATAGAAAAATTTTATATCGAAAATTTTCTATAGAAAAATTTTATATCGAAAATTTTCTATAGAAAAATTTTATATCGAAAATTTTCTATAGAAAAATTTTATATCGAAAATTTTCTATAGAAAAATTTTATATCGAAAATTTTCTATGGAAAAATTTTATATCGAAAATTTTCTATAGAAAAATTTTATATCAAAAATTTTCTATAAAAAACTTTTATGTCGAAAATTTTCTATAGAAAAATTTTATATCAAAAATTTTCTATAGAAACATTTTATATCGAAAATTTTCTATAGAAAAATTTTTAACGAAAATTTTCTATAGAAAAATTTTATATCGAAAATTTTCTATAGAAAAATTTTATATCGAAAATTTTCTATCAAAAAATTTTGTATCGAAAATTTTATATAGAAAAATTTTATATCGAATATTTTCTATAGAAAATTTTATATCGAAAATTTTCTATAGAAAATTTTTTATAGAAAAATTTTATATCGAAAGTTTTCTATAGAAAACTTTTCGATAAACAATTTTCTGTAGAAAAATTTATGTCAAACAATTTTTTATAAAAAAATTTTCGAAAAAAAAATTTTTAAAACAAATTCTTGTAGAAAATTTTTTATATCGCAAATTTTCTAAAGGAAAATTTTATATCGAAAAATTTCTGTAGAAAAATTTTATATCGAAAATTTTCTATAGAAATATTTTATATCGAAAATTTTCTAAAGAAAAATTGATAGAAAATTTTTCTATATCAAAAAATGTTCTATAGAAAAATTTTAAAGAAAAATTGTACACCGAAAATTTTCTATAGAAAAATTTACTATAAAAAAAATTTAAAACTTTCAAAAAATTTTTATAGAAAAATTTTCAATAGAAAAAATTTTTATCAAAATTTTCTGTAATAGAATTTTTCAATAGAAAAATTTGATTTCGAAAATATTCTATATAAAAATTTTATATCGAAAATTTTCTTAAAACAAATTTTTTATGAAAAATTGTCTATTGAAAAATTTTATATATAAAAATTTTATATAAAAAAATTTTATGTGGAAAATTTTTTATAGAAAAATGTTATATCAAAAATTTTCTAAAAAAAAAAATTTTATATCGAAAATATTTAAAACAAAAAAATTTATATCAAAAATTTTCTAAAGGAAAATTTTATATCGAAAATTTTTTATAGAATAATTTTATATCAAAAAATTTCCTACGGAAAACTTTTATATTGAAAATTTTCTACAGCAAAATTTGTATCAAAAAAAAATTCTATAGAAAAATTTCAATAGAAAAATTTGTTTTTGAAAAATTTCATATCGAAAAATTGCTATAGAAAAATTTTATATCGAAAAATTTTTATAGAAAAATTTTATATCGAAAAATAGGAAAATTTTATATCGAAAATTTTCTATAGAAAAATTTTATATCGCAAATTTTCTAAAGAAAAATTTTATATCGAAAAATTTCTGTAGAAAAATTTTATATCGAAAATTTTTTATAGAAAAATTTTATATCGAAAATTTTCTATAGAAAAATTTTATATCGAAAATTTTCTATAGAAATATTTTATATCGAAAATTTTCTATAGAAAAATTGATTTAAAATTTTTCTATATCAAAAAATGTTCTATAGAAAAATTTTAAAGAAAAAATTTTACTGAAAAATTGTACACCGAAAATTTTCTATAAAAAAATTTTAAAATTTTCAAAAAATTTTTATAGAAAAATTTTCAATAGAAAAAATTGATATCGAAAATTTTCTGTAATAGAATTTTTCTATAGAAAAATTTGATTTCGAAAATTTTCTATAGAAAAATTTTTTATCGAAAATTTTCTAAAGAAAAATTTTTTATCGAAAATTTTCTAAAGAAACATTTTTTATCGAAAATTTTCTATAGAAAAATTTTATATCAAAAATTTTCTATACAAAAATTTTATATCAAAAATTTTCATTGGGAAAATTTTATATCGAAAAATTTCTAAAAAAAATTGTATCAAACTTTATTATATAGAATAAAATTTGTATCAAACGTTATTCCATAGAATAAAATTTGTATCAAACTTTTTTCTATAGAATAAAATTTGTATCAAACTTTATTCTAAAGAATAAAATTTGTATCAAACTTTATTCTATGGAATAGCATTTGTATCAAACTTTATTCTATAGTATAAAGTTTGATACAAATTTTATTCTATAGAATTAAGTTTGATACAAATTTAGTTCTGAAAAATATAGTTTGATGCAAATTTTGTACTAAAAATAAAGTTTGATAAAAATTTTATTCTATAAAATATAGATTGATAAAAATTTGATTTTATAGAATAAAGTTTGATTTTATTCTACAAAATAAAGTTTAATTTGAAACAGTTTTTTTTCTGCAAAATAAATGTATGTCAAATTTTATTCTCAAGAGAATAAATTTAGTTTTCTATTAAGATTTTGTAATAGAATCATTAACTTAATTTTACGAATTCCCAAAACTAAAATATTTATTTATGGTTTATGCCAAATTCAAAACTTTTTAAACTGAATAAATAGTGGAACAACATAATTAACATTTTTCAATTTCGAACACTTAACAGCCAATAAAAAAATTTTTCAATTAATTCTTAACATTTATTGCTACATTGAGTTGCCTCAAATGGCACCTGCTTGTATGTGTTATTTTTGTGGTTGTTGTAGCAGCCTTTTGGTGTTATTGTTATTTCAAACCATTACTAGACTTGATGTCATAGTAGTCAGTTTGACAGTAGCAACTAAAAGTGGTCATCGATTGATATTTAATGGATATCAATAGCATTTGATCTACTTAAGTTAAATGCAACAAATTTGGTGTGTCAAATTGAAATGAATTTTGTTTTCGATGTATGTCCACAATTTTCCACAACAAACAGATTTGTTTGATTTTACAATTATTTATGGGGATTACGGTTTAGACACTACCATTTTCAAGTATTTTTGTATGAATTATTTATTTATGCTAGTGAAAAGAAATAGAAAGACGGACAAGCAAAAACAATGTTGCTATACCATGAAAAGCTAAGTTGTTGTAGAATTGCATAGATTTTTTTATAGGTTTTATTACATTTTACAATTTCAATCAAATCTTATTTATTAACATTCATGTTTTTGATAACCCCATAAAAGGTTGTTTGCCAACATGTCAAATGGCACCTACACAACATTTACAATTTTTCTTTCTTTTAGAATTTGTAACAGTTTGTGCCGAAGACAACATAAATCTTTTAAATTATGACGTTTTTTGTCTGCGAAATGTTCAAAACTTTTTATGAAAACTTTTATTTTGCATTGTTTTAGTTTTGATTTATTTGGTTTGAGGTGATCTTCACAGTAAGTGGATCAGTTTTGGAGTTTTTTACATATTATGTCACTTTTGCTTTTGTTTCGAAAATTATTTATGTAAAAAGGTGTTATATAGTGTAACAAAATTGAGGCTTATTATTTTTTTATGGGACATAAATTATTTTGAATAAAGTTTTAAAGATGATGAAAAATTTTGCGATAAAATAAAATTTCGAAAAATTGTTTTCTATAGAAAAAATTTCGTAAAGAAAATTTTTTTACATAAAAATTTCAAATTTAAAATTTTTCAATTTCTCCCAAAAATTTCACAATGAAAATTTTTATATCTCTATTGAAATATTTTGTATAGAAAAAATTTCAAAATGAAAATTTTTCTATAGAAAAAATTTCATATTGAAATATTTTCTAAAGAAAAAATTTCATATTGAAAATTTTTCTAAAGAAAAAAAAAATTTCATATTGAAAATTTTTCTATAGAAAAAATTTCATATTAAAAATTTTTCTACAGAAAAAATTTCATATTGAAAATTTTTCTATAGAAAAAATTTCATATTGAAAATTTTCAATGTGAAAGTTTTTCTATAGAAGAAATTTCATATTGAAAAATTTTCCATAGAAAAAATTTCATATTGAAAATTTTTCTATAGAAAAAATTTCATATTGAAAATTTTTCTAAAAAAATTCATAGTGAAAATATTCTATAGAAAAATTTTCAATATGAAATTTTTTCTATAGAAAAATTTTCAATATGAAATTTTTTCTATAGAATAATTTTCAATATGAAATTTTTTCTATAGAAAAATTTTCAATATGAAATTTTTTCTATAGAAAAATTTTCAATATGAACTTTTTTCTATAGAAAATTTTTCAATATGAAATTTTTTCTATAGAAAAATTTTCAATATGAAATTTTTTCTATAGAAAAATTTTCAATATGAAATTTTTTCTATAGAAAAATTTTCAATATGAAATTTTTTCTATAGAAAAATTTTCCATATGAAATTTTTTCTATAGAAAAATTTTCAATATGAAATTTTTTCTATAGAAAAATTTTCAATATGAAATTTTTTCTATAAAAAATTTTCATTATGAAATTTTTTCTATAGAAAAATGTTCATTATGAAATTTTTTCTATAGAAAAATGTTCATTATGAAATTTTTTCTATAGAAAATGTTCATTATGAAATTTTTTCTATAGAAAAATGTTCATTATGAAATTTTTTCTATAGAAAAATTTTCATTATGGAATTTTTTCTATAGAAAAATTTTCATTATGGAATTTTTTCTATAGAAAAATTTTCATTATGAAATTTTTTCTATAGAAAAATTTTCATTATGAAATTTTTTCTATAGAAAAATTTTCATTATGAAATTTTTTCTATAGAAAAATTTTCATTATGAAATTTTTTCTATAGAAAAATGTTCATTATGAAATTTTTTCTATAGAAAAATTTTCATTATGAAATTTTTTCTATAGAAAAATTTTCATTATGAAATGTTTTCTATAGAAAAATTTTCATTATGAAATGTTTTCTATAGAAAAATTTTCATTATGAAATGTTTTCTATAGAAAAATTTTCATTATGAAATTTTTTCTATAGAAAAATTTTTATTATGAAATTTTTTCTATAGAAAAATTTTTATTATGAAATTTTTTCTATAGAAAATGTTCATTATGAAATTTTTTCTATAGAAAAATGTTCATTATGAAATTTTTTCTATAGAAAAATGTTCATTATGAAATTTTTTCTATAGAAAAATTTTCATTATGAAATTTTTTGTATAGAAAAATTTTCATTATGAAATTTTTTGTATAGAAAAATTTTCATTATGAATTTTTTTCTATAGAAAAATTTTCATTATGAATTTTTTTCTATAGAAAAATTTTCATTATGAATTTTTTTCTATAGAAAAATTTTCATTATGAAATTTTTTCTATAGAAAAATTTTCATTATGAACATTTTTCTATAGAAAAATTTTCATTATGAAATTTTTTCTATAGAAAAATTTTCATTATGAAATTTTTGTTATAGAAAAATTTTCATTGTGAAATTTTTTCTATAGAAAAATTTTCATTTTGAAATTTTTTCTATAAAAAAATTTTCATTATGAAATTTTTTCTATAGAAAAATGTTCATTATGAAATTTTTTCTATAGAAAATGTTCATTATGAAATTTTTTCTATTGAAAAATGTTCATTATGAATTTTTTTCTATAGAAAAATGTTCATTATGAAATTTTTTCTATAGAAAAATGTTCATTATGAAATTTTTTCTATAGAAAAATTTTCATTATGAAATTTTTTGTATAGAAAAATTTTCTTTATGAAATTTTTTGTATAGAAAAATTTTCATTATGAAATTTTTTCTATAGAAAAATTTTTATTATGAATTTTTTTCTATAGAAAAATTTTCATTATGAATTTTTTTCTATAGAAAAATTTTCATTATGAATCTTTTTCTATAGAAAAATTATCATTATGAAATTTTTTCCATAGAAAAATTTTCATTATGAATTTTTTTCTATAGAAAAATTTTCATTATGAAATTTTTTCTATGGAAAAATTTTCATTATGAAATTTTTTCTATAGAAAAATTTTCATTATGAAATTTTTTCTATAGAAAAATTTTCACTATGAAATTTTTTCTATAGAAAAATTTTCATTATGAAATTTTTTCTATAGAAAAATTTTTATTATGAAATTTTTTCTATAGAAAAATTTTCATTATGAAATTTTTTCTATAGAAAAATTTTCATTATGAATTTTTTTCTATAGAAAATTTTTGATTATTATATTTTTTCTATAGAAAATATTTCAAAATGAAATTTTTTCTATAGAAAAATTTTCAATACGAAATTTTTCTGTAGAAAAATTTTCAATATGAAAATATTTGT
The DNA here is from genome assembly GCA_933228675.1 of Stomorhina lunata. Taxonomy (NCBI): domain Eukaryota; kingdom Metazoa; phylum Arthropoda; class Insecta; order Diptera; family Rhiniidae; genus Stomorhina; species Stomorhina lunata. The sequence goes on from OW121742.1 coordinate 19,804,240, forward strand.
ATAGAAAATTTTTTAAAATTTTTGGCATAGAAAATTTTCTATTGAAAAAATTTTGAAATGTTTGAATTCAAAAAATGTCTTTTTTTTCTGTATTAAATAATTTTGTATATCTTGCATTTAAAACTTTAATTACTATTAACAAATTGCTTTAATAGTCTATTATTGTCTTGCCTTCATTTGTAATCAAATCTCTATAATTTAAAATTGACAATAAAAAGCTATAAAATTAATATTCTATATTTAAATCCTGAGAACTTAATTTGTAATTGTAACACACTAAATATTTAAACGTTTCTTTGGCAAATCACGTATAACGATCAAATATTAAATAAAACAATTTTTTTTTTCTCAAAAGGAAATTCAAAACACTAGGGGACAGACGGACTGACTCAATGGCTAAAGCCTTAATAGCAAAATGAGTAAGTAAATGACTATTTTATTATGAATGAATCAATCCAACAAATTGTATTTGTAACATAGTTTTGTATTTTATTTGTTGGACACACCTGTTTTTAATTATCAATCGAAAAAAATTATAATGAATGTTATACAAAAAACATGACATACAAACCGCAAATAAAATTATTTAAACTTAAGTTAAACAGAATTTATTTAATTTAATAAGTAGTAGAAAACACGGACTTTAACAGGTTGAATTGAGCTAAAATAATGGTTTTGTCTTGTCTGAAGTCAGAAAAAATTCACACAATAGATTTGAATGGTATGAGTTACACAAGGTGGTACTAACATTATTAAATTCATGTAATTATCCAGATGTCTTAGATACAGAATATGCCAGAATAATTTGATCCGATTAAAGACAAAAGAATTTATTGATTTGAAATCAGCTTAAGAATGAATGATTGTTAAGGAAATGCATGAAATTAAAATTTTGAAATCAAAAAAGTATGATTCAACTGCTAATATAAAATGTTGTGTTAAAATTGTACTTAGTTACCCCACTGTGGTTGCCATCATGCTCGAATTTTAGACATTTGATGTAGGAATTGAAGAGTTCAATATTGTAAATATCACTATTCTCAATTTTGTAGAAATCGGCTTATTATCCTTGAAGTTATTCTAAATTATAAATTTTTCACTGGGTGACGTATGATTAATATTAATTCATGACTGATTATGCAAAATTGTTAATAACTCTTAAACTATTTCATAGATTTTGAAAATTCAAAATAAACTGAAAAGCTATGAAAATTTGCATGATCTCAAGAATATCTTCTAAATTATTAGTATCACAGAACCCTTGAAAAAACAAATAGATATTGAAGTTTTTTGTATTCCATAAACAAGTTTATCTAATTTATGTAGAATTTTTCTTCGTCTCTTTATTGCAATAACTTTTTTAATTACGTTATTGGTCTAATAAAATCACTCAAAGTTCATTCATAATTTCTGTAGAAAACCCAGTTTCAAGATAATTTTAGCCCAATGAAAAAATGTATAGGAAGTAATTAAGTCTAATCACTTGGTTTTATTCTACAAATTTTCAACTTTTTTCTCCTACATTCTGAATGATATTCAAGGCTTATTTTTTTAATTACGAAATTGTAAACTCTGGACCGCAATAAACACTTTATAGTCTCAGATTAAAATTGTCTGTTTTTGTTTTTCATACAAATAAACAGGAAATATTTTGCGATATATATAAATAAAAATCTACTGTTCAGTTTAAGAATTGGGAAATTAATGATTGAGTGATTAGTGGGTGTGTAGATCCAATTTTTCTATAAGAACATTTTTTAACAAAAAAATTTTCTATAAGCAAAATTTTTTTAACAAAAAATTTTCTCTAAGAAAAATTTTTTTAACGAAAATTTTTCTATAAGAAAAATTTTTTTAACGAAAATTTTTCTATAAGAAAAATTTTTTTAACGTAAATTTTTCTATAAGAAAAATTTTTTTAACGAACATTTTTCTATAAGAATAATATTTTTAACGAAAATTTTTCTATAAGAAAATTTTTTTTAACAAAAATTTTTCTATAAGAACAATTTGTTTAACCGAAATTTTTCTATAAGAAAAATTTTTTTAACAAAAAATTTTCCATAAGAAAAATTTTTTTAACGAAAAGTTTTCTATAAGAAAAATTTTTTTAACGAAAAGTTTTCTATAAGAAAAATTTTTTTAACGAAAATTTTTCTATAAGAAAAATTTTTTTAACGAAAATTTTTCTATAAGAAAAATTTTTTTAACGAAAAGTTTTCTATAAGAAAAATTTTTTTAACGAAAATTTTTCTATAAGAAAAATTTTTTTAACGAAAATTTTTCTATAAGAAAAATTTTTTTAACGAAAATTTTTCTATAAGAAAAATTTTTTTAACGAAAATTTTTCTATAAGAAAAATTTTTTTAACGAAAATTTTTCTATAAGAAAAATTTTTTTAACGAAAATTTTTCTATAAGAAAAATTTTTTTAACGAAAATTTTTCTATAAGAAAAATTTTTTTAACGAAAATTTTTCTATAAGAAAAATTTTTTTAACGAAAATTTTTCTATAAGAAAAATTTTTTTAACGAAAATTTTTCTATAAGAAAAATTTTTTTAACGAAAATTTTTCTATAAGAAAAATTTTTTTAACGAAAATTTTTCTATAAGAAAAATTTTTTTTAGCGAAAATTTTTCTATAAGAAAAATTTTTTTTAGCGAAAATTTTTCTATAAGAAAAATTTTTTTTAGCGAAAATTTTTCTATAAGAAAAATTTTTTTTAGCGAAAATTTTTCTATAAGAAAAATTTTTTTTAGCGAAAATTTTTCTATAAGAAAAATTTTTTTTAGCGAAAATTTTTCTATAAGAAAAATTTTTTTTAGCGAAAATTTTTCTATAAGAAAAATTTTTTTTAGCGAAAATTTTTCTATAAGAAAAATTTTTTTTAGCGAAAATTTTTCTATAAGAAAAATTTTTTAACGAACATTTTTCTATAAGAAAAATTTTTTAACGAACATTTTTCTATAAGAAAAATTTTTTAACGAAAATTTTTAACGAAAATTTTTCTATAAGAAAAATTTTTTTAAAGAAAATTTTTCAATAAGAAATTTTTTTTTTAAATTTTCTTACAGAAAAATTTTCTTTAAAATTTTTTCTTATAGAAAAATTTTCTTTAAAAATTTTTCTTATAGAAAAATTCTCGTTAAAAATTTTTCTTATAGAAAAATTTTCGTTAAAAATTTTTCTTATAGAAAAATTTTTGTTAAAAAATTTTCGTTAAAAATTTTTCTTATAGAAAAATTTTTCTTATAGAAAAATTTTCGTTAAAAATTTTTCCTGTAGAAAAATTTTCGTAAAAATTTTTCTTATAGAAAATTTTTCGGAAAAATTTTTTTTATAGAAAAATTTTCGTAAAAATTTTTTTTATAGAAAAATTTTCGTTAAAATTTTTTTATAGAAAAATTTTCGTTAAAAATTTTTCTTATAGAAAAATGTTCGTTAAAAAATTTTTCTTATAGAAAAAATTTTGTATTTTATGTTTTTATTTTCCCACCAAATTTTCGATTTATCCAACAAAAAATATTTAATAATTTGTTAATAATAATTTGAAATTTAATTGATACCGCAACATTTAATTAATCTTTTCTTATCTCCTAAAAATGTATGTAAAATTAATTATTTTTTCACACAAACAGCCTTGATAATCGTGACTTCACTGTTAGACTTTTTAACTGTCGGCCATTAATTAACGGCCAAGTTGTGCGTAGACATGTCTAAAGCATTTTGGCCACAAGTTAAATGTGAAAAACTTTAAAAATATTAAAAAATTCATAAACGAAATGGCCAAAGGCGCAAAATGTTAAATTGTTTGGTCAATTGTTAATCATACATTACGGTGTAATTTACATTGTAGTTTGAGATATTTTTTATCATTATTATTTTTGCTAAGAAATCAAAAGAAATAGTCATTTAGTCAATTCAAACATTCAAATCAATTCTACTCCCAAACTCACGCATTTAATATGAGCGAGCGGTGTCTGTAAATGGTCAGTTATGGTAAAATATTGGCAAATTTGTCGATTGAAAGTATAATAAAATGAAGGTGGAAGAAGATAACGAATAAAGTTACTCCTACAGTCAAAACATTTAAAAAAATAGAGCATTTCATAATAAGTATAGGAAAAAGTTTTTAATTTCATCCTTAACGTAGGCAATAGTTTTGTTAAGTATAATGTTTCTAAAACATATGCAATAGTTTTTATATAAATTGTTTTCCAAAATAAAAACAAATACTTTTTCATTAAATCAGTGGAAAAATATAGTATAAAAAAGCTTTTTCAACCAAGTCAATTTGTTTTTTAACATTTAATACAAGATGAAAAGTTTAGGTAAAAAAAGAATTTCCAAATTAAAAGTTTTCCATATAAAAGCTGCAAGAGTTTCCTTATTATATCAAAAATTTGAAGATTTAGCTATGATAATCTTTCGATTATCTTGTTCTGATCGAAGCTTTTAATACAAAAACTTTCAAGCCATGAGTTGAAGATTTTCCCATTAAAATCATTGTAAGCGAAAACTATACCTTTAAGTGCAAAAGTTTTAGATGCAAGCTCCTTGAGAAAATAACCTAGAAAACACTTTTCTCCTAAAATCTACTAACAACTAACTTTTGCTCTGTCTCCAAGCCTTCCAAAATGTCATATACTACCTCTTCTGGTACTATAGCGTGTCAGAACTTATTTGTACAATTTGCCAATGCATTTGTTTATTTATAATCATTAAAATTAAAATCCGTTTTCTATAACAAACACAGTTTGACTCTAAAACTCATACTTCATATTTATGGAATTGGAAAAGATACAAACAGTGAATGAGATCTGTTATCGCTTTGGTAAAGCTGACGCAGAAAAAATTGTTTTATAAATTGCATGAATTTAGTTTGCTATTAAGCTTTGCTACTTACTTGAAAGTGACAGCGATTTAAGATAGTGAAATCATTGATAATTTGTTACATAAAATTGCACCTTAAAGATCAGCAACAGTTTTTTTTCAGAAAATGATGAATTAGCGGTAGGCAATAGTTTTTGTATATAATGTCTCCTTAAGGTAGGCAAAGGTATTCATAGCCTATAACGTCAAATCGTTTAATTTGTGAGACTCTTTAAAGTGAAACAAACTTTTTTTTTATACAAAATTTTTATATTCAGACAAAAAATTTTCTAAAGAAAGTTTTTATATTCAGACAAAAAATTTTCTAAAAAAAATTTTTATATTCAGACAAAAAATTTTCTAAAGAAAATTTTTTTATTTTTTATTGAGACAAAAAAAAACTCCTATAAGAATAAGAAATTTTAGACAAATTTTAAAAAAATTTCCTATAAAAATAAGAAATTGTTTTAAAATTTTCTTTAAAAATAAGAAATTTTTTAAAAATTTTCTAAAAAAACATAAGGTATTTTTGAAAAATTTTGTATTGGAAATTTTATATTGAGACAAAAAATTTTCTATAAAAAATTTTTATATTGAAAAATTTTGAGACAAAAATTTCCTATAGAAAATTTTGAGACAAAAAATTTTGTATAGAAAATTTTGAGGCAAAAAATTTTTTAATGAAAATTTTGAGCCAAAAAATTTTCAATGAAAAATTTTGAGACAAAAAATTTCCTATAGAAAATTTTTAGACAAAAAATTTTCTATGAAAATTTTAAAACAAAAAATTTTCTATAGAAAATTTTGAGACAAAAAATTTTCCAGGCAAAAAATTTTCCATGGAAAATTTTGAGACAAAAAATTTTCCATTCTATATAAAATTTTTAGACAAAAAATTTTCTATTGAAAGTATTGAACAAAAATTTTTCCATGGAAAATTTTGAGACAAAAAATTTTCTATAGAAAATTTTGGGACAAACTATTTTCTATAGAAAATTTTGAGACAAAAAATTTTCAATGGAAAATTTTGAGACAAAAAATTTTCTGTAGAAAATTTTGAGACAAAAAATTTTCTATATAAAATTTTAAGACAAAAAATTGTCTATAGAAAATTTTGAGAAAAAAAATTTTCTATAGAAAATTTTGAGAAAAAAAATTTTATATAGAAAATTTTGAGACAAAAAATTTTGAGACCAAAAATTTTCTATGGAAAATTTTGAGACAAAAAATTTTCTATGGAAAATTTTGAGACAACAAATTTTTCATGGAAAATTTTGAGACAAAAAAATTCTTTTACTGAGACAAAATAATTTTTATAGAAAACTTTTATATTGAGATAAAAAATTTTCTATAGAAAATTTTTGTACTAAGATCAATAGGTTTCTATAGCATTTTTTTTTTTGAAGAATTTTCTGTCTTAAATGTCTGATTATTAACTAAATATATGTTTTGTTTTGTATTTTTCTTACCAAAATTTGAATTAAATGCGTGGCTTTCTGTAACTAACCGGCCCACTTAATCTTAGTATGTGATTTGAATTTATCTTAAATGCGTTTAAATACTTGTCATAATTTTTATTATTTATTATCTCATTTATTTTCAATTCTTATAATTTATTATTTCAATTTACTTATGTTCTCAATCAAATAAATATTTGTTAAGTTCAAAACACTCCCTCCCTCACAAATATAGAAAATTGTCAAAAGTGAAGGTAGGCCTAAAGAACGATTAACTTTATACAGTAAGAATATTTTTCCTAAGAAATATCTTTAACTATAAATAGGTTTGATTTAGTTACTTTCAATAGGATTTTAATTTGTTCCTATTTCTATAAAAAAAATATTTAAAAACAATTTTTGAAACGATTTATCAATCAAACGCCCCTGACCAAGATTCAAAATTCGAAGCATAAATCCCTTCACTTAATTGCCACCTCTACAAGGAGCCTGAGGCCTATTTTTAGTGTCATGATACATTTTTCTAGATTATATTCAAAACCAATAGAAAAACTTCTGAATTTAACAAGGTGTTATAGATTTGATTGACACAAAATGCTAGAAGTTGTTGAAAAACATAATTTAATAATGACTGACCCCCTACATAAAAAAATGTATAAAAATTTTAATTGGACACCAAATTTTAGCGGAGACATGGAACACCTAGAATTCTGTAAATATCTCTCAAAAGGGATCTTTTATAGAAACTTAGTCATTCTAAGAAAATATGTTTTGTAGACGAAAATCATTTCTAACAATTTTTGCTTGAAACTGAAATTTATTACTGATTGATTCTTTTAGCTTTAAGTCATTTTTATTAAATCATGCTCTCTATATTTGCTTTTCTTAGGGGCAAGTATTTTGCATTGAAATCTAATTTTTGTACTTAGAATTCTAAAGATTCATGGCTAAAGTAAATTAGTATTTAATATACTTTTTTGCCTTAAATGAAGCTAAATTGCCAATTATCACGTGCCTCATAGATTAGTGTAACAATAAATTAAATTACAAATACAATAGGTTAACATAAGTCACCCTACAACAAACTCCTGAGTACTATTTCACAAATCAATTATAAAAACAAGAAATTTTTGAAAAATTTCCTATACAAACAAAAAGTTTTTGAAAAATTTTCTATAAAAATAAGAAATTTTTGAAAAATTTCCTATAAAATTAAGAAATTTTTGAAAAATTTCCTATAAAAATAAGAAATTTTTGTAAAATTTCCTAAAAAAAATAGGAAATTTTTGAACAATTTTCGTATAAAAACAAGAATTTTTTTGGAAATTTTTCCTAAAAATTTTTGAAAAATTTCCTAAAAAAAATAGGAAATTTTTGAAAAATTTCCTAAAAAAAAAGGAAATTTTTGAAAAATTTCCTAAAAAAAATAGGAAATTTTTTAAAAATTTCCTAAAAAAATAGGACATTTTTGAAAAATTTCCTAAAAAAAAGGACATTTTTGAAAATTTTCCTATAATAATAGGAAATTTTTGAAAAATTTTGTATTAAAATAGGAAATTTTTGAAAAATTTCGTATAAAAATAGGAAATTTTTGAAAAATTTCGTATAAAAATAGAAAATTTTTGAAACATTTTGTATAAAAATAGGACATTTTTGAAAAATTTCCTATAAAAATAGGACATTTTTGAAAAATTTCCTATAAAAATAGGAAATTTTTTAAAAATTTCCTATAAAAATAGGAAATTTTTGAAAAATTTCCTATAAAAATAGGAAATTTTTGAAAAATTTCCTAAAATAATAGGAAATTTTTGAAAAATTTCCTAAAAAAATAGGAAATTTTTGAAAAATTTCCTATAAAAATAGGAAATTTTTGAAAAATTTCCTATAAAAATAGGAAATTTTTGAAAAATTTCCTATAAAAATAGGAAATTTTTGAAAAATTTCCTATAAAAATAGGAAATTTTTGAAAAATTTCCTATAAAAATAGGAAATTTTTGAAAAATTTCCTATAAAAATAGGAAATTTTTGAAAAATTTCCTATAAAAATAGGAAAATTTTGAAAAATTTCCTATTAAAATAGGAAATTTTTGAAAAATTTCCTATAAAAATAGGAAATTTTTGAAAAATTTCCTATGAAAATAGGAAATTTTTGAAAAATTTCCTATGAAAATAGGAAATTTTTGAAAAATTTCCTATGAAAATTTTTGAAATATGAAAATTTTTGAAAAATTTCCTATAAAAATAGGAAATTTTTGAAAAATTTCCTATAAAAATAGGAAATTTTTGAAAAATTTCCTATAAAAATAGGAAATTTTTGAAAAATTTCCTATAAAAATAGGAAATTTTTGAAAAATTTCCTATAAAAATAGGAAATTTTTGAAAAATTTCCTATAAAAATAGGAAATTTTTGAAAAATTTCCTATAAAAATAGGAAATTTTTGAAAAATTTCCTATAAAAATAGGAAATTTTTTAAAAATTTCCTATAAAAATAGGAAATTTTTGAAAAATTTCCTATAAAAATAGGAAATTTTTGAAAAATTTCCTATAAAAATAGGAAATTTTTGAAAAATTTCCTATAAAAATAGGAAATTTTTGAAAAATTTCCTATAAAAATAGGAAATTTTTGAAAAATTTCCTATAAAAATAGGAAATTTTTGAAAAATTTCCTATAAAAATAGGAAATTTTTGAAAAATTTCCTATAAAAATAGGAAATTTTTGAAAAATTTCCTATAAAAATAGGAAATTTTTGAAAAATTTCCTATAAAAATAGGAAATTTTTGAAAAATTTCCTATAAAAATAGGAAATTTTTGAAAAATTTCCTATAAAAATAGGAAATTTTTGAAAAATTTCCTATAAAATAGAAAATTTAAATTTTCTTATAAAAATAGGAGATTTTTGAAAAATTTCCTATAAAAATAGGAAATTTTTGAAAAATTTCCTATAAAAATAGGAAATTTTTGAAAAATTTCCTATAAAAATAGGAAATTTTTGAAAAATTTCCTATAAAAATAGGAAATTTTTGAAAAATTTCCTATAAAAATGGGAAATTTTTGAAAAATTTCCCATAAAAATAGGAAATTTTTGAAAAATTTCCTGTAAAAATAGGAAATTTTTGAAAAATTTCCTATAAAAATAGGAAATTTTTGAAAAATTTCCTATAAAAATAGGAAAATTTTGAAAAATTTCCTATAAAAATAGGAAATTTTTGAAAAATTTCCTATTAAAATAGGAAATTTTTGAAAAATTTCCTATAAAAATAGGAAATTTTTGAAAAATTTCCTATGAAAATAGGAAATTTTTGAAAAATTTCCTATGAAAATAGGAAATTTTTGAAAAATTTCCTATGAAAATAGGAAATTTTTGAAAAATTTCCTATGAAAATTTTTGAAATATGAAAATTTTTGAAAAATTTCCTATAAAAATAGGAAATTTTTGAAAAATTTCCTATAAAAATAGGAAATTTTTGAAAAATTTCCTATAAAAATAGGAAATTTTTGAAAAATTTCCTATAAAAATAGGAAATTTTTGAAAAATTTCCTATAAAAATAGGAAATTTTTGAAAAATTTCCTATAAAAATAGGAAATTTTTGAAAAATTTCCTATAAAAATAGGAAATTTTTGAAAAATTTCCTATAAAAATAGGAAATTTTTGAAAAATTTCCTATAAAAATAGGAAATTTTTGAAAAATTTCCTATAAAAATAGGAAATTTTTGAAAAATTTCCTATAAAAATAGGAAATTTTTGAAAAATTTCCTATAAAAATAGGAAATTTTTGAAAAATTTCCTATAAAAATAGGAAATTTTTGAAAAATTTCCTATAAAAATAGGAAATTTTTGAAAAATTTCCTATAAAAACAGGAAATTTTTGAAAAATTTCCTATAAAAATAGGAAATTTTTGAAAAATTTCCTATAAAAATAGGAAATTTTTGAAAAATTTCCTATAAAAATAGGAAATTTTTGAAAAATTTCCTATAAAAATAGGAAATTTTTGAAAAATTTCCTATAAAAATAGGAAATTTTTGAAAAATTTCCTATAAAAATAGGAAATTTTTGAAAAATTTCCTATAAAAATAGGAAATTTTTGAAAAATTTCCTATAAGAATAGGAAATTTTTGAAAAATTTCCTATAAAAATAGGAAATTTTTGAAAAATTTCCTATAAAAAAAGGAAATTTTTTGGAAAATTTCCTATAAAAATAGGAAATTTTTGGAAAATTTCCTATAAAAATAGGAAATTTTTGAAAAGTTTCCGATAAAAATAGGAAATTTTTGAAAAATTTCCTATAAAAATAGGAAATTTTTGAAAAATTTCCTATAAAAATAGGAAATTTTTGAAAAATTTCCTATAAAAATAGGAAATTTTTGAAAAATTTCCTATAAAAATAGGAAATTTTTGAAAAATTTCCTATAAAAATAGGAAATTTTTGAAAAATTTCCTATAAAAACAGGAAATTTTTGAAAAATTTCCTATAAAAATAGAAAATTTTTGAAAAATTTCCTATAAAAATAGGAAATTTTTGAAAAATTTCCTATAAAAATAGGAAATTTTTGAAAAATTTCCTATAAAAATAGGAAATTTTTGAAAAATTTCCTATAAAAATAGGAAATTTTTGAAAAATTTCCTATAAAAATAGGAAATTTTTGAAAAATTTCCTATAAAAATAGGAAATTTTTGAAAAATTTCCTATAAAAATAGGAAATTTTTGAAAAATTTCCTATAAGAATAGGAAATTTTTGAAAAATTTCCTATAAAAATAGGAAATTTTTGAAAAATTTCCTATAAAAAAAGGAAATTTTTTGGAAAATTTCCTATAAAAATAGGAAATTTTTGGAAAATTTCCTATAAAAATAGGAAATTTTTGAAAAGTTTCCGATAAAAATAGGAATTTTTTGAAAAATTTCCTATAAAAATAGGAAATTTTTGAAAAATTTCCTATAAAAATAGGAAATTTTTGAAAAATTTCCTATAAAAATAGGAAATTTTTGAAAAATTTCCTATAAAAATAGTATATATATATAGTTTAAAGAAAAACTTAGAGTATGAGATTAAACAATAATTAAAAGCATGTTTAAAATTTATTATAATTTGAAATTGATTTCATAATATCGATTATAAAAAAACATTCAAATTAATTATATGATAGATAAATGAAGCCCTATAATCGGTGTACTTGAAAAATCAAAAACTTTCCATAACAAATTATTCAAAAATTTCTAATTTTTATAGGAAATTTTTAAAAAATTTCCTATTTTTTAAAGGAAATTTTTCAAAAATTTCCTATTTTTTAAGGAAATTTTTCAAAAATTTCCTATTTTTTAAAGGAAATTTTTCAAAAATTTCCTATATTTTAAAGGAAATTTTTCAAAAATTTCCTATTTTTAAAAGAAAAATTTTCAAAAATTTCCTATTTTTTAAAGAAAAATTTTCAAAAATTTCCTATTTTTTGAATGAAATTTTTCAAAAATTTCCTATAAAAATAGGAAATTTTTGAAAAATTTCCTTTAAAAAATAGGAAATTTTTGAAAAATTTCCTTTAAAAAATAGGAAATTTTTGAAAAATTTCATTCAAAAAATAGGAAATTTTTGAAAATTTTTCTTTAAAAAATAGGAAATTTTTGAAAATTTTTCTTTTAAAAATAGGAAATTTTTGAAAAATTTCCTTTAAAATATAGGAAATTTTTGAAAAATTTCCTTAAAAAAATAGGAAATTTTTGAAAAATTTCCTTAAAAAAATTGGAAATTTTTGAAAAATTTCCTTTAAAAAATAGGAAATTTTTTAAAAATTTCCTATAAAAATTAGAAATTTTTGAATAATTTGTTATGGAAAGTTTTTGATTTTTCAAGTACACCGATTATAGGGCTTCATTTATCTATCATATAATTAATTTAAATGTTTTTTTATAATCGATATTATGAAATCAATTTCAAATTATAATAAATTTTAAACATGCTTTTAATTATTGTTTAATCTCATACTCTAAGTTTTTCTTTAAACTATATAATTATGTCGCAATTGTTTTGAAAAAAAAAACTAAAACTAATTTAAAATTCCAAGTATAGGTCAAGTTCATTTGGAGACTTTTTTTGTATAAGTTGGGGGCTTTTTGTGAGATTTTTTTTGTATCTGTTCGTTATTTTACCTTTTGGCGTTATTGTATGACCATGTGACAAAAATCTACAATTAAATGTTGTGGAATAACTTAGAATTATTTTATATGTGAGAATTGTACTTGTACTACAATTTTATAAAATTACATGTAATTTGTCATTAAAAATGTAATGTCTTTATTATATTTGATTTTTGTATTTGCAAAATTTTTATAGTATTTTGTGGCGGTTTCTGTAAGACCGAACAATTTGAAATTGTTTTTTTAAGGAACAAGTTGTATTATAGGTTTGGTAATGACATATTTATAAGAATACGACTTAAAAACCTTCAGTAATAGGTGTTTAAAAATTATATCGGATATAATATTTAAACGCAATGTTTTATTATATTTGATATTATGCGTATTTGAATCCATTTTTGGGTTTTCCTTGGATGTCAAAATATTACACTGCCATATAATTATACAATTTTTTTTACAACGTGTCACTAAATATCTTAGCACTGGCTACTTGTCTTTGATATCTATTTAATTTTTGAAATCCATCTTTTGGTACTAAATGCTTCAAGCAAATGTTTATTATCTTTCAAATTTGATTCATGATACCCAAATTTTTATTCAAACACATATTTTTTTTTAATTCAAATAATGCGTAACACACATTCGCTTTGAATTGTAATTAATTTACTCAAATCATGTGTGAGCGTATTTCATTAATTTATTTATTCAGCAAAAGAAAAAAAATAAAACAGTAAAATAATTAATAGTTTTCAAAATTGCCTTTAATTACTCGTTTATGACAAGTATTTAAATTTAGACAAGATATAAATTTTAAATACAATAATAAATATGCCAAAAAATTTAGAAAGGATTTGGTTTAAATTAATCAAAAACATAAAAAAAATTGAAAAATTGATATATTCAAAATTTTCTTTTTGAAAAAAATTTCAAACGAAAAATTTCTTGAAAAAATTGTTTTTTTTCTAAAGTTTCTATAGACAAATTTTCGGTTACAAGTTTTCTATAAAAAATTTTTGCTAACAAATTTTCTATACAAAATTTTTGCTAACAAATTTTCTATAAAAATTTTTTGGTAACAAATTTTCTATAGAAAATTTTCGGTAACAAATTTTCTACAGAAAATTAACAAATTTTCTACAGAAAGTTAACAAATTTTGTACAGAAAATTCTTGGTAACAAATTTTCTATAGAAAATCTTCGGTTACGAAATTTCTATAGAAAATTATCGGTAACAAATTTTCTACAGAAAATTCTCGGTAACAAATTTTCTACAGAAAATTCTCGGTAACAAATTTTCTACAGACAATTCTAGGTAACAAATTTTTTACAGAAAATTTTCGGTCAAAAATTTTCTATAGAAAATTTTCGGTCAAAAATTTTCTATAGAAAATTTTCGGTCAAAAATTTTCTATAGAAAATTTTCGGTCAAAAATTTTCTATAGAAAATTTTCGGTCAAAAATTTTCTATAGAAAATTTTCGGTCAAAAATTTTCTATAGAAAATTTTCGGTCAAAAATTTTCTATAGAAAATTTTCGGTCAAAAATTTTCTATAGAAAATTTTCGGTCAAAAATTTTCTATAGAAAATTTTCGGTCAAAAATTTTCTATAGAAAATTTTCGGTCAAAAATTTTCTATAGAAAATTTTCGGTCAAAAATTTTCTATAGAAAATTTTCGGTCAAAAATTTTCTATAGAAAATTTTCGGTCAAAAATTTTCTATAGAAAATTTTCGGTCAAAAATTTTCTATAGAAAATTTTCGGTCAAAAATTTTCTATAGAAAATTTTCGGTCAAAAATTTTCTATAGAAAATTTTCGGTCAAAAATTTTCTATAGAAAATTTTCGGTCAAAAATTTTCTATAGAAAATTTTCGGTCAAAAATTTTCTATAGAAAATTTTCGGTCAAAAATTTTCTATAGAAAATTTTCGGTCAAAAATTTTCTATAGAAAATTTTCGGTCAAAAATTTTCTATAGAAAATTTTCGGTAAAAATTTTCTATAGAAAATTTTCGGTCAAAAATTTTTTATAGAATTTTCGGTGAAAGATTTTTATTAGAAAATTTTCGGCGAAAAATTTTTATTAGAAAATTTTTGGTGAACAATTTTTATTAGAAAATTTTCGATGAAAAATTTTTATTAAAAAATTTTCGGTGAAAAATTTTTATTAGATAATTTTCGGTGAAAAATTTTTATTAGAAAATTTTCGGTGAAAAATTTTTATTAGAAAATTTTCGGTAAAAAATTTGTATTAGAAAATTTTCGGTAAAAAATTTTTATTAGAAAATTTTCGGTTACAAATTGTTGCTATAAAATTTTCGGCGAAAAATTTTTGTTATAAAATTAGAAAATTTTAGGTCAAAAATTTTTATATGAAAATTTTCGGTCAAAATTTTCTATAGAAAATTTTCGGTAAAAAATTTTCAGCGAAAATTTTTCTATAGAAAATTTTCGGTAAAAAATTTTCTTTCGAAAATTGTCGTTAACAAATTTTCTATTGAACATTTTGGTACTGGGATTAGCCAATCTCTTGAATTAAATTTTGCACATTTGCAACTCACTATTAACTTTTATTCATTAAGTTTACATTTGCTTTAAGTGTATCCATTTACACATTCATTAAATATTTCTTAACTGAAGTGGAAAGATTTTATAAAACTATGTACAACTCATTTATGAAATCTAAAATTTTCCGAAATTTAAGCTTCAAGATCATCAATCATTTATTAGTCATTTGGCTTAAATTAAGTCAACACATCCAGTTATAACCCACACAAGAAGTTTAAGTTTCGATACCTCAAATTTTTACACTAAATCAAAAGACTTAAGAGAGAAACTTTTTTTGCATTTGGCTTCTAAATGAAATCGATCACGCTTCGATGAACAGATCGTTCGTTACCAGCTATCAATTACTAATTATTTAAAACTAATGAACGGTATTTTTTGGTTTTTAAATTTTTTTCCTTAGAAACAATTTCTAAACGTTGTCAACATAAATCAACTAAATGCGATCGAAAACCTGTGTGACAATAATTTAATGAATGAATGAATTAAATCTTGAAAAATTCTTATATTTGTGTAACCGACACATCAAACTCAAGCGACTGGTTGACAATAAACTCAAGTATTTCCGTTTCACTTTTCAATAAAAATTTCAAAAGAAAAACTGTAAATTTTATAAACGAAACTTAATATAACTGAAAACTTATTGGCAACAAATTAACACCAGAAACAGAACAAAATTTGAAAGTTTTTTTGTCTGTGATTTATATGTGATTGAATACAATTTTTATTAATTGCAAAACACATCCTGTTCATTGGATTTGAAGAATTAATTTTTCAACTCAATTGAAAATGTAATGATTTAATAGGAAAAACTATAACAAAATTAGCGGGTAATTAATGTTTTAAAGAAATCATTTAAGTTTGTTTGTAAAGCAAGTAAATGCACTATGGGCTGAAATTGAAGAAACAATATTTATTTGTTTTTTCTATAAAAAATGTTTGTTAGAAAATTTTTTGTCTCAATATAAAAATATTCTATAGAAAACTTTTTAACTCAATATAAAAATTTTCTATAGAAATTTTTTTCTCATTTTAATTTAAAAATTTTATATAGAAAACTTTTTATCTCAATATAAAAATTTTCTATAGACAATTTTTAATCTCAATATAAAAATTTTCTATAGAAAATTTCGTACCTCAATATAAAAATTTTCTATAGAAAATTTTTTACCTCAATATAAAAATTTTTCTATTTTTTAATATAAATATTTTCTATAGAAAATTTTTTAACTTAATATAAAAATTATCTATAGAAAATGTTTTATCTCAATATAAAAATTTTCTAAAGAAAATTTTTTTATCTCAATATTAAAATTTTCTATAGAAATTTTTTTATCTCAATATTAAAATTTTCTATAGAAAATTTTTTATCTTAATAGTAAAATTTTCTACAGAAAATTTTTTAACTCAATATAAAAATTTTCTATAGAAAATTTTTTATCTCAATAT
Source organism: Stomorhina lunata (assembly GCA_933228675.1). Lineage (NCBI taxonomy): Eukaryota > Metazoa > Arthropoda > Insecta > Diptera > Rhiniidae > Stomorhina > Stomorhina lunata. The sequence continues at coordinate 19,820,712 of OW121742.1, forward strand.
AAAAATTTTCTAAAGAAAATTTTTTATCTCAATATAAAAATTTTTTATAGAAAATTTTTTATCTCAATATTAAAATTTTTTATAGAAAATTTTTTTTCTCAATATAAAAATTTTCTATAGAAAATTTTTTATCCCAATATAAAAATTTTCTATAGAAAATTTTTTGTCTCAATATAAAAATTTTTTGTCTCAATATAAAAATTTTTTTATAGAAAATTTCCTATAGAAAATATTTGATCTCAATATAAAAATTTTCTATAGAAAAGTTTTTATCTCAATATAAAAATTTTCTATAGAAAATTTTTATCTCAATACAAAAATTTCCTATAAAAAATTTTTTTATCTCAATATACATTTTTTTTGTAGAAAATTTTCATCTTAATATAAAAATTTTCTATAGAAAATTTTTTATTTCAATATAAAAATTTTCTATTGAAAATTTTTATCTCAATATTAAAAATTTTCTATAGAAAATTTTTTTATCTCAAAATAAAAATTTTTTATAGAGAATTTTTATCTCAATATAAACATTTTCTATAGAAAATTTTGTATATCAATATTTGAATTTTCTCTAAATTTTTCTATAGAAAATTTGATACCGAAAATTTTAATATCGAAAATTTTCTATAGAAAATTTTATACCGAAAATTTTCTAAAGAAAATTTGATATGAAAAATTTTCTTTAAAAATTTTGATGTAAAAAATTTCCTATGCAAAATTTGGTGCAGAAAATTTTCTATGGAAAATTTGATACTGAAAATTTTCTATAGAAAATTTGATACAGAAAATTTTCTATAGAAAATTTTATACAGAAAATTTTCTATAGAAAATTTGATACCGAAAATTTTCTACAGAAAATTTGATACTAAAAATTTTCTATAGAAAGTTGATATCTAAATTTTTTTATACAAAATTTGATACCGAAAATTTTCTTTAGAAAAATTGATATCGAAAATTTTTTATAGAAAATTTGATACCGAAAACTTTCTATGGAAAATTTAATATCAAAAATTTTCGATAGAAAATTTGATGGCGACAATTTTTCGTAGAAAATTTGATATTGAACGTTTTCTATAGAAAATTTGACACCAAAAATTTTCTATGGAAAATTTGATACAAAAAATTTTCTGTTAAAATTTTTTTTCCATGAAAAATTGAATACAGAAAATTTGATATAAATAATTTTCTATAAAAAATTTTGATACATAAAATTTTTTTATAGAAAATTTGATACAGAAAATGTTTTATAGAAAATTTTGTAAAGAAAAATTTATATAGAAAAATTTGATACAGAAAAATTTGTATAGAAAATTTCATACAAGAAAAAAAAAATTCTATAGAAAATTTGATACAGAAAATTTGATACAGAAAATTTGATACCGAAAATTTTCTAAAGAAAATTTTCTATAGAAATTTAATACAGAAAATTGTCTTTAAAAAATTTGTATACAAAAATTTTCTTAAAAAAATTTTGATACAAAAAATTTTCTTTAAAAAATTTTGATACCAGAAATTTTATTTAGAAAATTTTTTATAGAAAAATTAGTATAAAATGTTTGATTCATAAAATTTTCTATAGTAAATTTGATACAGAAATTTTCTATAGAAAATTTGGTACCGAAAATTTTCTTCTTACCAAAAATGATACCGAAAATTAGATAAATGGACACAGAAAATTTTCTATAGACATTTTGACACAGAAAATTTTGTTGAAGAAATTACGAGACAGAAAATTTTCTGTAAAAAATTTTGATACAGAAAATTTTTTACAAAAAATTTTGATGCAGAAAATTTTTTACAAAAAATTTTGATACAGAAAATTTTCTATACAAAATTTTGATACCGAAAATTTTCTATAAAAATTATGATACAGAAAATTGTCTATAAAAAACTTTATACAGAAAATTTTTTATAGAAAATTTGATAAAGAAAATTTTCTATAAAAATTTTATACAGAAAGTTTTCTATAATTAATTTATTACAGACAATTTTCTATAGAAAATTTTGTAAATAAAATTTTCTATTGAAAATTGGACAAAGCTAATTTTTTTATAGAAAATTTGTTAATTTTTTTTTTTTATTTTTAACCCATAGTATTTTTGTGAGAAAAACTTAAAAAACTTGAAGTTTCATTTATTTAATTATCTTGTAAATTAGACAAAATTTATTTGGTTTTTTCCAAACAATCCTCTATAACTTAATTAAACCTTAACCGAAATATTTTAAAAACCATATGAAATCATAAAATTGACAATTAACTTAAAATGTTTGTTAATAAAATAATTAAATCTATTACTGAAGCATAAACACCAAATGATTTATTCCAAATTGCGGTTAAAATAACGAAAATTAAAAATTAAAGTATTTGTGATTTTTTTCCATTTAACAATTAAAAGCGGCTTAAAGAAAAAACCGCTAAAATTTAAGAGGTTTCCGGTTGCAAAAGCAAACAAAATTCTTAAGCAAACACAGTAAAACTTAACAGCAAAAGCAAAGCAAATACAATTAAGCTTAAGAGCAGAACATAAGAGCTTTTAGTTTGCTTTTGCAATCTACCCTTTTCATCAATGGGGGTTTTTCTTAATGTTTTTGGTTTGTTGGCAAAACTTGAATGAAAAATCTTTCGTTTGTATCTAGATACGAGTATGAGTTATTTGCTTGTATCTGTTGACTGTCTAGTAGTATCTTTGTTATAAAATCTCATTTAGAATTGTTTATAGTTTTTTTTTTGCTTTTGCTATTTTTCCCTCCAAGTTGTGTTTTTCTATAGTTTTGATTTTTCTTCTGAAGTTTTTTTAAGACCTATAAATATTGCATGCAGTTGTCAAAATGAATCAAACCATAAGTGGCTTTAAGCTCTAAAACATTTCAAAGAAATCTGAAAAATTCTCGTTATATTCAAAACAAATAAAACTTACAAAATGTTCAAATTGGTAAGAGGAGATTAAGGATTTTAATTCTTTGAAAAGAAACAGATGTTTGTGTGTTTTAAAGTGAATTTCAAAAAATAAAATGATTTTAAAGAAAAAAATTTAAGAGACATTTACATAGAAAATTAATTAACTAGAGCAAAAAATTTATACGTGTTTAGTGTTTTAAAATAAATAAAAAATTAAACAAAAATTTAACTAAAGCAAAGTTATAGCAACTTTCTATTTAAAATAAATTTGGAACGTGAATATCTTGAAAAAAAAAAGTTTTCGATAAAAAATTTCAATTTAAAATAATTTTGGGACAAAAATTTTCTATAAAAAATTGTTTTGGGACAAACATTTTCAATAGAAAATTGTTTTGGGATAAAAATTTTCTATAGAAATTTATCTTGGGACAAAAATTTTCTATAGAAAATTGTTTTGGCACAAACATTTTTTATAGAAAATTGTATTGGGACAAACATTTTTTATAGAAAATTCTTTTGGGACAAAAATTTTATATAGAAAATTAATTTGTGACAAAAATTTTATATAGAAAATTAATTTGTGACAAAAATTTTCTCTAGAAAATTGTTTTGGGACACAAATTTTTTTATAGAGAATTGTTTTGGGACAAAAAATTTCTACAGAAAATTGTTTTGGGACTAAAATTTTCTATAGAAAATTGTTTTGGTACAAAAATTTTCCCTAAGAAATTGTTTTGGGACAAAATATTTCTATTGAATATTCTTTTGACACTAAAATTCTTTATAGAAAATTCTTTTGGGACAAATATTTTTATAGAAAATTCTTTGTCTCAAACATTTTCTTTAAAAAATTCTTTTGAGATAAAAATTTTCTATAGAAAATTGGTTTAAGACAAAAATTTTCTATACAAAATTCGTTTGAGACAAAAATTTTCTATAGAAAATTCGTTTGAGACAAAAATTTTCTATAGAAAATTCGTTTGAGACAAAAATTTTCTATAGAAAATTCGTTTGAGACAAACATTTTCTATAGAAAATTCATTTGAGCCAAAAATTTTCTATAGAAAATTCGTTTGAGACAAACATTTTCTATATAAAATTCGTTTGAGCCAAAAATTTTCTATAGAAAATTTTTTTTTAGAAATACCAAATTTCTGTAAAAAATTCGTTTCAAACAAAAATTTTCTAAAGAAAATTCTTTTGGGACAAGAATTTTCTATAGAAAATTCTTTTGAGACAAAAATTTTCTATAGAAAATTTTTTTGAGATAAAAAATTTTTATAGAAAATTCTTTTGAAACAAAAATTTTGAATAGAAAATTCTTAAGAGACAAAATTTTCTATAGAAAATTGTTTTAAGACAAAAATTTTCTATAGAAAATTGTTTTAAGACAAAAATTTTCCATAGAAAATTCTTTTAAAACAAAAATTGTCTATGGAAAATTCTTTTGAGAGAAAAATTTTCTATAAAAATTTATCTTGAAACAAAAATTTTCTGTAGAAAATTGTTTTAGAACAAAAATGTTCTTTAGAAAATAGTTTTGTGGCAAAAATTTTCTACAGAAAATTATTTTGTGGCAAAAATTTTCTATAGAAAATTATTTTGTGACAAACATTTTTTATAGAAAGTTCCTTTGAGACAATCGTTTTGAGACAAAAATTTTCTATAGAAAATTCTTTTGAGAGCAAAATTTACTATAAAAAATGTTTTGGGATAAAAACTTTCTATAGAAAATTTATTTTGAGAGACAAATTTTCTATAGAAAATTCTTTGGAGACAAACAATTTTCTATAAAATATTCTTATGAGACAAAAATTTTCTATAAAAAATTCTTTTCATACAAAAATTGTTTATAGAAAGTTGTTTTGGGACAAAAATTTTCTTTAGAAAATTCTTTTGAGATAAAAATTTTCTATAGAAAATTCTTTAGAGACAAAAAATTTTCTATAAAAAATTCTTATGAGACAAAAATTTTCTATAAAAAATTCTTTTGATACAAAAATTGTTTATAGAAAATTCTTTTAAGACAAAAACTTTCTAAAAATTTTCTAAAGAAAATTCTTTTAAGACAAAAATTTTCACTAGAAAATTTTTGTGGTATAGAAACCTTATCTTTTAGCAAGTTTCCAAGAATTATATTTATTGATCATTATCTCTCTTTTATATTTTATATCAGATCGCTGTCTTCTCTGCTCTCTTCGCTGTTGCCTCTGCCGGTTACTTGGGTGGCTATGGCCTGAGTGCTCCCGCCTACGCTACCTCTTATCATGCTCCTGCTGTGGTAGCAGCTCCAGTCATTAAGTCCTATGCTGCCCCCATAGTTCATGCTGCTCCTCTCATTAAGACTTATGCTGCACCGGCTGTTGTGCATGCTCCCGTGGCCACTTCATATGCCAACACCTACAAAATCTCCCAAAAAGCCTATCCAGTTGTTCATGCTGCTCCTGCCGTTGTAGCTGCTCCCATCATTAAATCTTATGCTGCTCCAGTTATTGCTGCTCCTGCTTATGGTTATGGTCATGGCTTGGGTCATGGTTTGGCTCTCGGTCATGCCAGTTATGGTCACTCCATCTATCATTAAATCCAATGACTTTTTAAACAAAAGCAATTCTAATGTGTTCACATGACTACAATCGAAAAGAATAAGTTTTAATGACTTTTTATATTTGTGCTCCTTCTACATCATCATAACTATTTAATTTTTACTCATTTCTTTTAGTTTTATAAAAATAAAAGAAATTTGGGAATTTCTTTTGTTTAAGCTTTTCATCTTGTCATGCATTTGGTATGAAATTTAGAAACAAAAAATGGAAGTAAAATTCTTTCTACCTTAAAAGTATTAAATTTCATGCGAGAGAAAATGAATATCAAAATTATTTTTTGTTTTAAGAGAGTTTTTTGTAAATAATAAGAGAACATTTAAGAGAGAAAGAGAGAGTTTGTGTGTACCTGTATATTTATTTCATTCATATTTTTCATTTCTTTGAGATTTTATGAGTTTTTTCTAGCCGAATTAAATTACTTAATATGTACTTTAACTTAACTGAATATGTATTATTTAATTAAAAAATCGTTTGTTTCCGTTATATTAATTTTATTAAAATGTAAATATTTTTTACGAAAAAAAAAGAACAAATAAAAGTTTTGTTTGACGAACAAATAGTTGTTTTATTGATCCTTAATTTACTTATGAAAATAAATCACTTGATTTTTTTTATCAAATCATTAAAAACTAATTCAAAAATACCTAACAGTCCCATTTCTGATCATTAATCCCAAACAAAAGCTTACAAAAACAAAAGACTTAAGCAACAAACTCGAACTGTATACAAAATTTTCTTAAGAAAAGTCTTCCGATTATAAACCTTTCTTTAGAAATATCTTCCTAAAGTCAACTTTTCTATAGAAATGTCTTCCTTACCACAACTTTTCTATAGAAATGTCTTTCTAACGTCAACTTTGCCATAGAAATGTCTTCCTTACCACAACTTTTCTATAGAAATGTCTTCCTTACCACAACTTTTCTCTAGAAATGTCTTCCTTACGTCAACTTTTCTATAGAAATGTCTTTCTAACGTCAACTTTTCTATAGAAATGTCTTCCTAATGTTAACTTTTCTATAGAAATGTCTTCCTAACGTCAACTTTTCTATAGAAATGACTTCCTAACTTCAACTTTTCTATAGAAATATCTTCCTAACGTCAACTTTTCTATGGAAATGTCTTCCTAACGTCAACTTTTTTATAGAAATGTCTTCCTTACCACAACTTTTATATAGAAATGTCTTCCTAACGTCAACTTTTCTATATAAATGTCTTTCCAAAATCAACTTTTCTATAGAAATGTCTTCCTAACGTCAACTTTTTTATAGAAATGTCTTCCTTACCACAACTTCTATATAGAAATGTCTTCCTAACGTCAACTTTTCTAGAAATGTCTTCCTATCGTCAACTTTTCTATAGAAATGTCTTCCTATCGTCAACTTTTCTATAGAAATGTCTTCCTAGCGTCAACTTTTCTATAGAAATGTCCTCCTAACGTCAACTTTTCTATAGAAATGTCCTCCTAACGTCAACTTTTCTATAGAAATGTCTTCCTAACGTCAACTTTTCTATAGAAATGTCTTCCTGTCGTCAACTTTTCTATAGAAATGTCTTCCTGTCGTCAACTTTTCTATAGAAATGTCTTCCTGTCGTCAACTTTTCTATAGAAATGTCTTCCTGTCGTCAACTTTTCTGTAGAAATGTCTTCCTGTCGTCAACTTTTCTATAGAAATGTCTTCCTATCGCCAACTTTTCTATAGAAACGTCATCCTATCGTCAACTTTTCTATAAAAATGTCTTTCTACCGTCAACTTTTCTATAGAAATGTCTTCCTGTCGTCAACTTTTCTATAGAAATGTCTTCCTGTCGTCAACTTTTCTATTGAAATGTCTTCCTGTCGTCAACTTTTCTATTGAAATGTCTTCCTGTCGTCAACTTTTCTATAGAAATGTCTTCCTGTCGTCAACTTTTCTATAGAAATGTCTTCCTGTCGTCAACTTTTCTATAGAAATGTCTTCCTGTCGTCAACTTTTCTATAGAAATGTCTTCCTGTCGTCAACTTTTCTATAGAAATGTCTTCTTGTTGTCAACTTTTCTATAGAAATGTCTTTCTGTCGTCAACTTTTCTATAGAAATGTCTTCCTGTCGTCAACTTTTCTATAGAAATGTCTTCCTGTCGTCAACTTTTCTATAGAAATGTCTTCCTGTCGTCAACTTTTCTATAGAAATGTCTTCCTGTCGTCAACTTTTCTATAGAAATGTCTTCCTGTCGTCAACTTTTCTATAGAAATGTCTTCCTGTCGTCAACTTTTCTATAGAAATGTCTTCCTGTCGTCAACTTTTCTATAGAAATGTCTTCCTGTCGTCAACTTTTCTATAGAAATGTCTTCTTGTCGTCAACTTTTCTATAGAAGTGTCTTCCTGTCGTCAACTTTTCTATAGAAAAGTCTTCCTGTCGTCAACTTTTCTATAGAAAAGTCTTCCTGTCGTCAACTTTTCTATAGAAAAGTCTTCCTGTCGTCAACTTTTCTATAGAAAAGTCTTCCTGTCGTCAACTTTTCTATAGAAAAGTCTTCCTGTCGTCAACTTTTCTATAGAAAAGTCTTCCTGTCGTCAACTTTTCTATAGAAAAGTCTTCCTGTCGTCAACTTTTCTATAGAAAAGTCTTCCTGTCGTCAACTTTTCTATAGAAAAGTCTTCCTGTCGTCAACTTTTCTATAGAAAAGTCTTCCTGTCGTCAACTTTTCTATAGAAAAGTCTTCCTGTCGTCAACTTTTCTACAGAAATGTCTTCCTGTCGTCAACTTTTCTACAGAAATGTCTTCCTGTCGTCAACTTTTCTATAGAAATGTCTTCCTGTCGTTAAGTTTTCTATAGAAATGTCTTCCTGTCTTCAACTTTTCTATAGAAATGTCTTCCTGTCGTCAACTTTTCTATAGAAATGTCTTCCTGTTGTCAACTTTTCTATAGAAATGTCTTCCTGTCGTCAACTTTTCTATAGAAATGTCTTCTTGTCGTCAACTTTTCTATAGAAATGTCTTCCTGTCGTCAACTTTTCTATAGAAATGTCTTCCTATCGTCAACTTTTTTATAAAAATGTCTTGCTATCGTCAACTTTTCTATAGAAATGTTTTCCTATCGTCAACTTTTCTATAGTATTGTCTTCCTATCGTCAACTTTTCTATAGAAATGTCTTCCTTTCGTCAACTTTTCTATAGAAATGTCTTCCTATCGTCAACTTTTCTACAGAAATGTCTTCCTGTCGTCAACTTTTCTATAGAAATGTCTTCCTGTCGTCAACTTTTCTATAGAAATGTCTTCCTATCGTCAACTTTTCTATAGAAATGTCTTCCTATCGTCAACTTTTCTATAGAAATGTCTTCCTATCGTCAACTTTTCTATAGAAATGTCTTCCTATCGTCAACTTTTCTATAGAAATGTCTTCCTATCGTCAACTTTTCTATAGAAATGTCTTCCTATCGTCAACTTTTCTATAGTAATGTCTTCCTGTTGTCAACTTTTCTATAGAAATGTCTTCCTATCGTCAACTTTTCTATAGAAAAGTCTTCCTGTCGTCAACTTTTCTATAGAAAAGTCTTCCTGTCGTCAACTTTTCTATAGAAAAGTCTTCCTGTCGTCAACTTTTCTATAGAAAAGTCTTCCTGTCGTCAACTTTTCTATAGAAAAGTCTTCCTGTCGTCAACTTTTCTATAGAAAAGTCTTCCTGTCGTCAACTTTTCTATAGAAAAGTCTTCCTATCGTCAACTTTTCTATAGAAATGTCTTCCTATCGTCAACTTTTGTATAGAAATGTCTTCCTAACGTCAACTTTTCTATAGAAGTGTTATCCTATCGTCAACTTTTCTATAGAGATGTCTTCCTATCGTAAACTTTTCTATAGAAATATCTTCCTATCGTCAAGTTTTCTATAGAAATGTCTTCCTAGCGTCAACTTTTCTATATTAGTGTTGTCCTTTCGTCAACTTTCTTATAGAAATGTTGTCCTGTCGTCAACTTTTTTATTGAAATGCTGTTCTTTCGTCAACTTTTCTATGGAAAGATTGTCTTTTCGTCAAATTTTCTATAGAAATATTGTCCTTTCTTCAACTTTTCTATAGAAATGTTGTCCTTTCGTCAACTTTCCTAAAGAAATGTTTTTCTTTCGTCAACTTTTGCAATGTTGTCCTATCGTATCATTTTTGTTGAAATATTGTCGTGTCGTCAACTTTTCTGTACAAATGTCACCTTTTGTAAAACTTTCTCAAAATATCTTCATATCGTGAATATTTATATTAACATATGTTTCCTTTCGTTTCAGGTATGTTTAGTATTAAATATATGAAATGTTACGGTAAGATAGAAATACTTAAAGTTTTGTACTTTTTTTAATTTTTTTATTATATTTATTTTCATATGACAATGTAATGAATGACTTATTCTCTGGAGAATAGCTGATTCTAAAATATCTTAAATTTTTTTATCTTTAATTATTATTGTTGTCAATTTGAACATAACAAGCGCTTATTATGATAAAAGACAAAATAGTTAAGTGTTGAGATTAATCTCGAAATTAGCAAAATGGCCTTAAGAATGGCCCAATTTTAATTAAATATAAAAATCATTTTATTCACACCTTGTTATGGAGATGTTTGGGATTTAATTAGTAGTGAGGTAAAAAACGAATAGCAGTAGCCTTTGATTTAGAGATTAAAATTTAATTTAAAGCAGTAATTATAGCTTTATTTTAGTTTTTTAGGTAATTTCGTATAAAATTAGGTATAAGCTTATAGAAAATTTTATATGTCTTAATATTATTTGAAGCTATTTAATGTAAAAATAACACATGACTAAAGCTCAAGCCGAGGCCTTTTAACACATTAAATTTTTATAAAGTATTTTTGTTGGAAAAAACTGTTAATAACTTAACAACCATCATTTATTTACAATCATTATTTAAGCGTTTATTGTCTTGTGTTTTTTCTTTTTTTTTGTTTTACAATGTTTGGATTTTGTCTTTTTTACGTGCAATAAAACATGAACTTCATGCTAAAAGATAAAAAATAATCTAAATTAAATTAATCATGCTATGTTCTCTTAAGCAAAATCCACAGCAAAAAAAAAACTGATTAGACAAAAAGTCTCTAGTCATAAGTAGCGTCAGCTATAATTACAGAAAACAAAGGTAAAAAACTTAGAAAATATATGAGATTCAGACAAATTATTCATGAGCTTTCAAATGAATTTGAAAGCAACTTAAATCCATTATAGAGATTTTCAAATCAATTGATTTTTATTATAAAAAAAAACTTTGTGGCAAAATTTAAATTCTCTATGAGACTCATGAGTTAAGGAGTGTTATGAATAAAATTTGTTAAATTTTAAGTTTAATAAAACTTAAATCAGGCAATATTAAAATTCTTAAAATATTGTACAAATATTGAAATATTCTACAAATATTGAAATACTTTACTAATATTAAAATAGTGTACAAATTCTTCGCTCATTAAAATGGCGACTTCCGAAGTGTTAGAATCAAAAATGTTCTATTATATCTTTCCTGTACCTTTTAAAAGAGCCCAAACTAAATATTAATCAATTAACAACTTCTTAGTTCAAATATATCCACTAATCCCATCCCTGCTTTTTAATACCAAACAATAGCCTCAAAAAAACAAAAGACTTAAGCAACAAACTTGGTTTACTTTTTTTTGATATCAATAATTTATTAAGTTGGGGACACATGTTTATAGTTCGTGGCAAGTTATTAAATAAATAACGATTATGTTTTTCGTTCCATTAAGTCTTTTAGTGAAAAAAATCAATTGAGGAATTTGTTTTCAAAATCACAAGCTTTTCGGCTTATTACTCAATATATCAATACGATTTGAAAATAAATCACTCATTTTTTTTTATCCTAAAGCCAAACAAGTGTAATTTTATATCAAATTTCAATATAAATTTAAAATTCTTTAACACAAAAAAAATAAAATTAAGGAAATATTTCAAAAATTTTTAATTCACAAGACTCACACGGAATTTATTAAGAAAACTCACAAAAAAAATGCTCCATTGAAATCGGATTTTCTTTGATTACAAAATTTTACTTTTTTAGTTTTCTGTTTTGTTTTAAGCAAATAGATAATTAAATGCACATTTAATTAAGACTTTTTGTTGCAAAATAATTATTGTTTATTTTTCTTTTGTAATAATTCATTAACCTCTATTAATTCATATTTTAAAACATAACTTTATGATTATCATAATCGTACTTCATTATAATGATTTTTATATAAATATGATTAAATACAGATCCAAATTCATTCAGATAAAAATGACCTAAAAGACATATTTTGAATTAAATGTTTTTAAAGAAAAATCTCACATTCAAAATTTTTTATACAATAACTTCATACCAAAAATTTTCTTTCATACTAAAAATTTTATACAAAATATTTCTAACGAAATATTTAAAAAAAAAAATTTCTATTAAAAATTTTCTATAGAAAATTTCTATACCAAAATTTAAAAAAAAAAATGTATACAAAAAATTTCTGTAGAAAAATTTTATACTAAAAAGAAATATTGTTTCTATATAGAAATATTGTTTAGCAAAAGAAAAGTTGACGATAGGACAACATTTCTATAGAAAAGTTGACGATAGGACAACATTTCTATAGAAAAGTTGACGATAGGACAACATTTCTATAGAAAAGTTGACGATAGGACAACATTTCTATAGAAAAGTTGACGATAGGACAACACTTCTATAGAAAAGTTGACGATAGGACAACATTTCTATAGAAAAGTTGACGATAGGACAACATTTCTATAGAAAAGTTTAAGATAGGACAACATTTCTATAGAAACATTTCACATAGAAAAGTTGACGATAGGACAACATTTCTATAGAAACGTTGACGATAGGACAACATTTCTATAGAAAAGTTGACGATAGGACGACATTTCTATAGAAAAGTTGACGATAGGACAACATTTCTATAGAAAAGTTGACGATAGGACAACATTTCTATAGAAAAGTTGACGATAGGACAACATTTCTATAGAAAAGTTGACGATAGGACAACATTTCTATAGAAAAGTTGACGATAGGACAACATTTCTATAGAAAAGTTGACGATAGGACAACATTTCTATAGAAAAGTTTAAGATAGGACAACATTTCTATAGAAAAGTTTAAAATAGGACAACATTTCTATAGAAAAGTTTAAGATAGGACAACATTTCTATAGAAAAGTTGACGATAAGACAACATTTCTATAGAAAAGTTGACGATAGGACAACATTTCTATAGAAAAGTTGACGATAGGACAACATTTCTATAGAAAAGTTGACGATAGAAAATAGATAGATAGATAGATAGATAGATAGATAGAAATGTCTTCCTATCGTCAACTTTTCTATAGAAATGTCTTCCTATCGTCAACTTTTCTATAGAAATGTCTTCCTATCGTCAACTTTTCTATAGATATGTCTTCCTATCGTCAACTTTTCTATAGAAATGTCTTCCTATCGTCAACTTTTCTATAGAAATGTCTTCCTATCGTCAACTTTTCTATAGAAATGTCTTCCTATCGTCAACTTTTCTATAGAAATGTCTTCCTATCGTCAACTTTTCTATAGAAATGTCTTTCTATCGTCAACTTTTCTATGGAAATGTCTTCCTATCGTCAACTTTTCTATAGAAATGTCTTCCTATCGTCAACTTTTCTTTAGAAATGTCTTCCTATCGTCAAATTTTCTATAGAAATGTCTTCCTATCGTCAAATTTTCTATAGAAATGTCTTCCTATCGTCAAATTTTCTATAGAAATGTCTTCCTATCGTCAACTTTTCTATAGAAATGTCTTCCTATCGTCAACCTTTCTATAGAAATATCTTCCTATCGCCAAGAAATGTTGTCCTATCGTCAACTTTTCTATAGAAATGTTGTCTTATCGTCAACTTTTCTATAGAAATGTTGTCCTATCTTAAACTTTTCTATAGAAATGTCTTCCTATCGTCAAATTTTCTATAGAAATGTCTTCCTATCGTCAAATTTTCTATAGAAATGTCTTTCTATCGTCAAATTTTCTATAGAAATGTCTTCCTATCGTCAACTTTTCTATAGAAATGTCTTGCTATCGTCAAATTTTCTATAGAAATGTCTTCCTATCGTCAACTTTTCTATAGAAATGTCTTCCTATCGTCAACTTTTCTATAGAAATGTCTTCCTATCGTCAACCTTTCTATAGAAATATCTTCCTATCGCCAACTTTTCTATAGAAATATCTTCCTATCGCCAACTTTTCTATAGAAATGTCTTCCTATCGTCAACTTTTCTATAGAAATGTCTTCCTATCGTCAACTTTTCTATATAAATATTGTTTTTTCGTCAACTTTTTTGTAGATATGTCTTCGTAGCGTGAACTATTTTATAGAAATGTTGTCCTATCATCAACTTTTCTATAGAAATGTTGTCCTATCGTCAACTTTTCTATAGAAATGTTGTCCTATCGCCAACTTTTTCATAGAAATGTTGTTCTATCGTCAACATTTCTATAGAAATGTTGTCCTATCGTAAACTTTTCTATGGAAATGTGGTCCTATCGTCAACTTTTCTTTAGAAATGTTGTCCTATCGCTAACTTTTCTATAGAAATGTTGTCCTATCGTCAACTTTTCTATAGAAATATTATCTTACCGTCAACTTTTCTATAGAAATGTTGTCCTATCATCAATTTTCTACGAAAATGTTGTCCTTTTGTCAATTTTTCTATAAAAATGATGTACTTTTCTATAGAAATGTTGACCTTAAGTCAATTTTTTTATAAAAATGTTTTCGTTTCGTCCACTTTTCTATAGAAATGTTGTACTTTCGTCAACGTTTTTATAGAAATGTTGTCCTTTTGTCGATTTTTTTTTTAAATGTTGTCCTTTAGTCAACTTTTCTATAAAAATGTTGTCCTTTAGTCAGATTTTTTATAGAAATCTTGTCGTATAGTCAACTTTTCTATAGATATATTGTACTTTTGTCAACTTTTCTACATTTCTAGTTGTCTTACAGCCAACATTTCTAGATTATTTTTTCTAACCTCCATAAATCGATTGTCAAAGAACGGAATCTAAACTGTTAATTTGGCCTTACTACTGAAATTTTGTCTTGCATTTAAGCAACTGCTTGTCTTAAAATATTTTATGTCTTTTTAAACTTCTTATGATTTTTTTAATAGAATAAAATTTAACTATAATATAAATCTGATCAAAATTTTCCCACATATTATTGTAACATATTCATAAATTTAAACATTTTTTTTGACTTTTATTCGGTGGGTGATTACAATTCTTTTGTTTTTAAAAATTCAGTTAATTCTTGTTTTTAAGCAAATTTTTCGTTATTTCTTTGGCTGTAAATTTTTATTTTTTTATTTAAATCTTTTTATTGAACATGCAAATTACATGTTAAAATTATATTGTTAAAATTATTTGCAAACAGAAATATTTAAACTTTTGTATTTTTGATTATTATGTTGATTTTTTGTTTCCATTTGTCTCAATTTAATTTCCATATTAATAAACGTTTGTTTTTTTTTTGCATTATTTTATATAATTTTATGTTAAGCTAAAATTTTGTTAAATCAACTAGAGAAAAAGCTGTTGAATAAATGTTTAAAAGCTCTATTTTGTGTCATTTGATGTACTTTCTTTGCAATAGAGGGCGCTCATTCTTTGATCGTGGCTATAAGCCAGGTTTTGTAAGGGTTTATGTCTAGGCTAGAGTTCACAACAAAAGCTCTTTTAAGGTTAGTTTTAGTAAATTTTGAGTTAACAATTTTTAAAGTAGGGCATTCTTTACATACTTTTTTAAGTCTTTGTTGCTCAGAATTGTCCCAAGTAAAATTTGAACTGTTTAATATTAAAAATATGGAAAGTGTTGTAAAAATTTATGTGGCATTAAAACATTTACATCATATTCTATATTATTCAATATTTGTAAATTTAATGGCTTTTTTCGAAAGTTCTTTCTTTTTAAAAATTGATAGTACAAAAACAATAGTATCGGACATATTTGATAAATATTATTTTTTGTACTATGAATAAGTTTTGCCTGCGTTATTTGATATACTCTTTATTGAATATAAAGATTTATACTGTCCCATCTCCCTCTATTGCACCCTTTTAGTGAAACGTAATTTAAATCAATTTATTAAATGCGCAATTATTTCCCACATTTTTTTTCCATAAATCACAGACGTCTGCTTTCTAAATGTGATGATATTAAAAATAGTTTTAAACCCATCATCGAGCACTTTCATAAAGTCTGCTGTTAAAGTAAACCTAAAGGATATTCCTTCCTTCCTTTGTTGGCAAACACATCAACTGAATAAACTACTTATTAAAATATTGAACTTTTCCATAATCTAGTTGTGGTGTCTGGACTCAATACAGTAATAAGGAAGTGAAAATCCTCTCCTCTTTGACGACCCCCAACTAATAAATGCAGGAACATTAAACAAGTCGCAAATTCCAGAAAATTTCTTGAACTTGTATATGTGAGGAAGTAACTAGTCGGTCAAGAGGCTTGTCAGAAGCATAGGGTTGCCAGTCAGGATTCGATTGGATTGTCCAGCTTTTTTAGTGCTTGTCCAGTGTCAAGCTAAAATAAAATTTGTCCAGCTGAAAGGTGAAGAATTGAAATTTTTTGAATATTTTTAAAGAAAAACTATTTTTATGAAAAAATACGCAATAAAAACTTTTGCAAAAGTGTATTTTTTTCTTTTTTACTTAATTGATTTATGCGTCGAATAATTGATTGCTTGATCAAGTTCAATTTGTAATAAAATGATCATCTATCAAATATCTCCATTGTACTCTACTTAAATGTCCTAAATCAAAAACCTGTTAAGGCTAAAGGCAAAGCTCCAATTCAAAGAATTTTCGGACGTTCTCTTTTACGAGTTCATTTGGGATCGTTTTCGAATACTTTTGTTGCACAACATGTCCTAACCAACGCAACCAGTGCTCTTTGATACGTTTTACTATGTCGATGTCAACATATAACTCATACAGCTCATTCTTCATTCAATTTCGAAATTCATTGTTGATGCAAACTGGTCTGAAGACTTTTCGTAGAATCTTCCTCTTAAGACTCCATTCCTCTGCCTGTGCACGTGCCCATGATTCAACACCATATAATAACACAGGTAGTATAAGCATTTTGTAGAGCATAGTTTAAGTTCTTGAAGAGAGAGCTTTATTTCAAAATCTATCTGCTTATGATTCTACGCTTGATTTCGAAACTTATGTCGTTATTTATGTTGATGACGGTACCAAGGTAAACAAATTCTTCTACAACCTCGTAGTTATAGTTCTTAACGATCACATGTGGTCTAATTTTTGACGATTGCCTGCTTGTAGAAACCACCAGTTTTGTTTTAATTACTTTACATGAAAAGGCGGCCGTTAAATCGCGCAATGTGCATCCCATGATATTAATGTCATCGACAAATACAAGTAGCATGTGTTTTCTGTTGAAAATTTTTTTCAGATCTCGGACGATTTAATTTTCTCTTGATATCGCTGAGGCTAATTACGGTACTTGCAATTCGAAAATTTAAAGATTCATCGAAGAAAATTAAGCAAGTGTTTTACTCGTAATGTCCAGATAATTTTTGGGTTGTCAAGCTTTTTTTTCCTTATGTCCAGCTTTTTCAGGATTTGTGTATGGCAACCCTACAGAAGCATCAATCAAAGTTCCCCACAACGCATTTTATTTATGTCATTGTCATAACTTAAAACAGGATATATTTGTAGGCTACCAGGTCATTAGGCAGGTGGAGGATATTTATAATCCTACACTTTAATTTGGTATTTGTTGTGTAAAATAAGAATAAGAATTTCTTGAGAATTTATAATAAATTCAATTGAACAGGATTTATTTTTAGACAAATGTAAAATCTTAAGGTTATGAAAGGTAATTATTTTGTAGGCTTAAGTTTGAGGTGTTTTATACCCTATACCCCTCGCCACCATATGTACCAAAGGGTAAAATTAGTTTGTGCTGATTTAAGCAAAGCATATATACAATAATTTTCTGAATCAATTTAACAAATCCCATTCAACTGCACTGCTTCAATTTTCAAGATAATTTGATAAAACTAATTTGAAAAACTTTGCTATTAAAATTGGCCAAAATCGGTCTATTATTCAAAAAGAAAAAATTATTAATTCTTTAAAAAATTTTAACATAAAAAATTTCTATAGAAAGTTTTTACATCTAATATTTTTGTAAAAAAAATATGAACAGCTCAAATTTCTATAAAAAATTTTTACATCAAACATTTCTTAAAATCAAATTTTTCTAAAATAAATTTCACACCAAAATTCTATAGAAAATTTTGCACATCAAATAATTCTATAGAAAATTTTTCACCTGAAAAGTTTCTATAGAAAATTTTTAACATCAAAAATTTTTATAAAAATGTTTCTCATCAAAATTTTTGATATGAAAACTATTTTTTCATCCAAATTTTTATCGAAAATTTTTTACATCGAAACTTTTTCTCATCAAAAATTTTAATAGAATATTTTTCATATCAAAAATTTTGTAGAAAATTTTTTAAAGAAATTTTTCTTATCATAAATTTTTATCAGAAAAATATTTTTATTGAAAAATCTTCACATCAAAAATTTTTATCGTAATTTTTCTCATCAAAAATTTTTTAGAAAATGTGAAAAATATTTTTCTAGAAAATTTTTCATATCAAAAATTTTTGTAGGAAATATTTTACATAAAAAGCTTCTCTAGAAAATTTTTCACTTCAAAAATTTTTATAGAAATTTCTTGATGTGAAAAATATTTCTATACAAAATTTTTCATATCAAAACTTTCTATAGAAAATTTTTCACATCAAAAATTTTTATAAAAAATTTTTCACATAAATTTTCTATAGAAAATTTTTCACATAAAAAATTTCTATAGAAAATTCTTGACATCAAACATTTTTATAAAAATTTTTCTTATCAAAAATTTTTATAAAATTTTTCATATCAAAAATATAGAAAATTTTTCACAACAAAAATTTTATAGCAACTTTTTCGCATCAAAAAAATGTATAAAAACTTTTTCTCATCAAAAATTTTAAAAGAAAATTTTTCACATAAAAAATTTCTATAGAAAATTTTTCACATAATAAATTTTAAAAAAATTTTTGTCACATTAACAATTTTTTAGAAATTTTTCTTATTAAAAATTTTTGATGTGAAAATTTTTCATATCAAAATTTTTTCCCAAAAAATATTTTATAGGAAATTTTTTATTTTAACAATTTTTATTAAAATTTTTTTCATAAAAAATTTTTTAGAAAATTTTTCATATTAAAAACTTTTATATTATTTTTCACATCAAAAATTTTTATAGAAAATTTTCACATCAAAAATTAAAAAAAAAAATTCACTTTAAAAATTTTTATAACAAATTTTTCTAATCAAAAATTTTCTAAATTTTATTCACATCTAAAATTTTTATAGAAATTTGTCTTATCAAAAAATTTTTCATATCAAAAATTTTTATAGAAAATTTTTCACATCAAAAATTTTTATAGAAACTTTTTCTCATTAAAAATTTTTATAGAAAATTGTTCACATCAACAATTTTTCACTTCAAAAATTTTTATAACAAATTTTGCTCATCAAAAATTTTTATAGCAAGTTTTTCACAACAAAAATTTTTCTAGAAAATTTTTTTCATAAAAAATTTTCTAAATTTTTTTTATATCAAAAATGTTTATAGAAATTTTTATCATAAAAAATTTTTTAGAAAATTTTTCACAACAAAAATTTTTATAGAAAATTTTTTACATCAAAAATTTTTCACAATTTTTATAGAAAATTTTTTATATCAGTTACAAAAAATGCTACCCCTAAAATACAAGGAAAAATGGGAAAAGGTTACTCCGATAGATCTTAAATTCCTGATTTGATATAATTCTTTCTTAATGGTTTTTTATATGGTCTGTTCTCTAAAGTACAAAAACACCAGGAGCCAGAAAAAAAATTTCAGAAACATTTGTGTAGCATACTTTTAGGGTAATCCAATTAATATTTAACATATAAGATTCACTATATTGGAACTTATTTCAAAGGTTCTAAGGTATGTTAAGGTCCTAAGGTATGTTACACAATATTTGCTTTAAAGTCTGATTTTTCGATCGATATCAAATAAGGCGATTGTCTCCAGAAAGTTAGAATTTTTTCATCGATTTTTTCGAAAATGTTTGATTTTTTTTAATAGGTAGTCCTATTTAGTTTACCATATCTTAAAAACGACTTATGCAACTTTATTGAAAAATACATCAATAAATTAAGAACAAAATTGCCCTTAAGGCATAATTATACGAGATTATTGTGTGATTAATGGTTTTGGAGTTATTTACATCGCAACATAAAAAAAATATTTTTTTTGTGCAGACTCGAAAAAGTTGAATTGAATTGAATTGCACAAAACTTAAAAATTTTCATCAAAACTTTGATTTCAACATCCGGGTTCAAATCCTAGTAACTTTTAAATTAGTAAGTGTTTAATATTCAAATAATTCGTATTCCAAAATGAGTAACTATTTTCTTTTAATTCCATTTACTTTCTATATTGATCTGATACTACAAAGCTGTTGATAAACCTTTAGTCTGCTCTGTTCTTTATAAATGTTTACATTTTAATAACATTATAGACAATTTGTTTCTTCTTAGAAGAATTTTTAAACTAATAAGAAGATTTGTGCTGGCCATACAACTACTTCAGACATTAAATGGAAATTATTTTCTATACAATATTATCGATTTGTTTTTCTTGCACAAGTTCCTGGCAAGTTTTGCTGTTGTCTGGACATGAGTTTAAGTTTAAGTGCAATTACGAACTTGTAGAAAAATAATATTTTGTTTTTAGTTTGTAAGTTGTCACTACGTATTATTTTTCCTTTCCTAAGGACTGGAATATTAAAAAGGGAAGAAAGCCAACAATTGTAAACAATTTAAACAACTACAAAAAAGGTTCATAATTTCTGAAACTATATAAATTCCAATTTGCATTATCAAATATAAAATAAAGTGAAAATTTATTCTTGATATACTTTTTACTGGTTTTTGTCTAAGCTAAAATGGCCGGTGCCCTTAATTTAAACGGAATCAAGATGTTACGTATCATATTTTTCTTTCGAAAGTTAATCGACAATAATTTTTATTAAGATGTATGTAATGCTAATAAGTAAAGCATCCTTCGATTCTTTCCAATTCAATAGCTTTGAAATGTTTTCAGTTTTACCAATTCTGTTGGCAAGTGCAGTTTCATTATAAATCTCACTTTTATCCCTTATTATTTTATAACTTTGTATTTTTACTGATTTTGTTATTTCTGCACAACAAGATTAAATATGGCAATGAATATTAAAATAAAGTAAAATCATACACTCATTCACCCAGATTCAAAACAAAAAGGTTAAGGAAGTTCAAATAGTGCACGTGGTACTGCATTCGAACAGTGGGAGGAGATATAAATTTTACAGAAAAAAATATTCAAAAAATATTTTCAATAAAAAAATTTTTGATATAAAATTTTTATAGAAAAATTTTTGATATAAAATTTTTATAGAAAAATTTTTGGTATACAATTTTTATAGAAAAATTTTTGGTATAAAATTTTCGGTATAGATTTTTTTAGCAAAATTTTCAGTATAAAATTGTTATAGAAAAATTTTCGATATAAAATTTTTATAGAAAAATCTTCTGTATAAAGTTTTTATGGAAAAATTTTCAATATAAAATTTTTAAGTAAAAATTTTCAGTCTAAAATTTTTATAGAAAAATTTTCTGTATAAATTTTTTAGAAATATTTTCGTAATAACATTTTTATAGAAAAATATTTGTATAAAATTTTTATAGAAAAGTTTTGGTTCTAAAATTCATATAAACAAATTTTCGCAAAAAAATTTTTATAGACAAATTTTCGGTATAAAAATTTTTATAGAAAAATTTTCGGTATAAAAATTTTTATAGAAAAATTTTCGGTATAAAAATTTTTATAGAAAAATTTTCGGTGTAAAAATTTTTATAGAAAAATTTTCGGTGTAAAAATTTTTATAGAAAAATTTTCGGTGTAAAAATTTTTATAGAAAATTTTTCGGTGTAAAAATTTTTATAGAAAAATTTTCGGTATAAAATATTTTTAAACATTTTTTGTTGAAAAAATATTTTATAGAAAAATTTTCGTTAAAAAATTTTTATAGAAAAATTTTCGTTAAAAAATTTTTATAGAAAAATTTTCGTTAAAAAATTTTTATAGAAAAATTTTTGTTAAAAAATTTTTATAAAAAAATTTTCGGTATAAAAATTTTTATAGAAAAATTTTCGGTATAAAAATTTTATAGAAAAATTTTCAGTAAAAAATTTTATAGAAAAATTTTCGGTATAAAGTTTTTATACACAAATTTTTGGCAAACAATTTTTAAAGACTCATTTACGGTATAAATTTTTTATAAAAAAATTTTATAGAAAATTTTTCGTTATTAAATTTTATTAAAGAAAATATTTCGTTATAAAATTTGTATCTAAAAATTTTCGTTATAAAAATTGTAATGATAAATTTAAGGTATAAAATTTTTTTAGAAAAATTTTCAGTATAACATTTTGATAGAAAGATTTTATATATAAAATTTTTATAGAAAAATTTTCTATAAAAAATTTTTATAGAAAAATTTTCGTTATAAAATTTTTATAGAAAAATTTTCTATATAAAATTTTTATAAAAAAATTTTCAGTATAAAATTTTTAAATAAAAATTTTCGGTCTAAAATTTTTATAGAAAAATTTTCGGTATAAATTTTTTTAGAAAAATGTTCGGTATAAATTTTTTTTTAGCAAAATTTTCAGTATAATTTTTTTTTTTTTAGCAAAATTTTCAGTATAAAATTGTTATAGAAAAATTTTCGATATCAAATTTTTATAGAAAAATTTTCGGTTTAAAATTTTTATTGAAAAATTTTCGGTAAAAAATTTGTATAGTAAAATTTTCTGTATAAAATTTTTATAGAAAAATTTTCTGTATAAATTTTTTAGAAATATTTTCGTAATAACATTTTTATTTTATACAAATATTTTTGTATAAAATTTTTATAGAAAAGTTTTCGTTCTAAAATTCTTATAAACAAATTTTCGCAAAAAAATTTTTATAGACAAATTTTCGGTATAAAAATTTTTATAGAAAAATTTTCGGTATAAAAATTTTTATAGAAAAATATTCGGTGTAAAAATTTGTATAGAAAAATTTTCGGTGTAAAAATTTTTATAGAAAAATTTTCGGTTAAAAAATTTTTATAGAAAAATTTTCGGTTTAAAAATTTTTATAGAAAAATTTTCGGTGTAAAAATTTTTATAGAAAAATTTTCGGTGTAAAAATTTTTATAGAAAAATTTTCGGTGTAAAAATTTTTATAGAAAAATTTTCAGTGTAAAAATTTTTATAGAAAAATTTTCGGTGTAAAAATTTTTATAGAAAAATTTTCGGTATAAATTTTTTTAGAAAAATGTTCGGTATAAAGTTTTTATACACAAATTTTTGGCAAACAATTTTTAAAGACTCATTTACGGTATAAATTTTTTATAAAAAAATTTTATAGAAAATTTTTCGTTATTAAATTTTATTAAAGAAAATATTTCGTTATAAAATTTGTATCTAAAAATTTTCGTTATAAAAATTGTAATGATAAATTTAAGGTATAAAATTTTTTTAGAAAAATTTTCAGTATAACATTTTGATAGAAAGATTTTATATATAAAATTTTTATAGAAAAATTTTCTATAAAAAATTTTTATAGAAAAATTTTCGTTATAAAATTTTTATAGAAAAATTTTCTATATAAAAATTTTATAGAAAAATCTTCTATATAAAGTTTTTATAGAAAAATTTTCAATATAAAATTTTTAAGTAAAAATTTTCGGTCTAAAATGTTTATAGAAAAATTTTCGGTATAAATTTTTTTTAGAAAAATTTTCGGTATAGATTTTTTTTTAGCAAAATTTTCAGTATAAAATTGTTATAGAAATATTTTCGATATAAAATTTTTATAGAAAAATTTTCGGTTTAAAATTTATATAGAATTTTTCTATAAAAATTTTATACCGAAAATTTTTCTTTAAAAATTTTATAGAAAAATTTTCGGTATAAAATTTTTATAGACAAATTTTTGGCAAACAATTTTTAAAGACTCATTTACGGTATAAATTTTTTATAAAAAATTTTATAGAAAATTTTTCGTTATTAAATTTTATTAAAGAAAATATTTCGTTATAAAATTTGTATCTAAAAATTTTCGTTATAAAAATTTTAATGATAAATTTAAGGTATAAAATTTTTTTAGAAAAATTTTCAGTATAACATTTTGATAGAAAGATTTTGTATATAAAGTTTCTATAGAAAAATTTTTCGTAAAAAATTTTTATAGAAAAAGTTATAAATAAAATTTTTAAAGAAAAATTTTCGATATAAAATTTTTATAGAAAAATCTTCTATATAAAGTTTTTATAGAAAAATTTTCAATATAAAATTTTTAAGTAAAGATTTTCGGTCTAAAATGTTTATAGAAAAATTTTCGGCATAAATTTTTTTTAGAAAAATTTTCGGTATAGATTTTTTTTTAGCAAAATTTTCAGTATAAAATTGTTATAGAAATATTTTCGATATAAAATTTTTATAGAAACATTTTCGGTTTAAAATTTGTATAGAAAAATTTTCGGTTTAAAATTTTTATAGAAAAATTTTCGGTAAAAAATTTGTATAGTAAAATTTTTTGTATAAAATTTTTATAGAAAAATTTTCTGTATAAATTTTTTAGAAATATTTTCGTAATAACATTTTTATTTTATACAAATATTTTTGTATAAAATTTTTATAGAAAAGTTTTCGTTCTAAAATTCTTATAAACAAATTTTCGCAAAAAAATTTTTATAGACAAATTTTCGGTATAAAAATTTTTATAGAAAAATTTTCGGTATAAAAATTTTTATAGAAAAACTTTCGGTATAAAAATTTTTATAGAAAAATTTTCGGTATAAAATTTTTGTAAAAAATTTTCGGTATATAATTTTTATAGAGATATTTTCGGTATAAAATTTTTATAGAGATATTTTCGGTATAAAACTTTTATAGAAAAATTTTCGGTTTAAAAATTTTTGTAAGAACATTTTCGGTTTAAAAATTTTTATAGAAAAATTTTCGGTATAAAATTTTAATAGAAAAATTTTTGGTATATAATTTTTATAGAAAAATTTTCGTCTTAAATTTTTTATAGAAAAATTTTTATACAAAAAATTTTCGGCATAAAATTTTTATAGAAAAATTTTCGGTATAAATTTTTTTTCAAAAAGAAGTGTATTTGCATTTGATCCCAAATCTGTTACATTTATTTATTAATGTAACAGACCAATTTATTGATAAAAAGCCAAAAAATTTTTATAAAAAAATTTTCTAGAGAAAATTTTTATAGAAAAATTTTCGATACAAAATTTGTAAAGAAAAATTTTACCTTGGCTTGTTCTTTCTTTCTTTGTTACTATTCTCGACACTGTTTAATGACCTTGAAACGTTTAATGCCCTCCCGTTAATAGAGATGCAGATTTACAATCTGCCACAGATTTTCACGTAAAATGATTTTTATAAATTTCATTTATTTACATAACTATAACTTAATTATGCCTTTTATTATATTGACACGCGTTTTTTTCTAGATTGGCTTAAATTATAACTATTCATTTTATCCTTTTCATTGAATACGTGCTTCAGAGGCAGACTAGGTGCTATTATTTGAAAGCGATATTAATATTTGGGATTTGTTCAAGATGATTAAGATAGATTTTTGCTATCAGTTAATAAAAGTATACGAATTTTTTATATTTTTTTTGGGCCCGAAAGTAACAAATTTGTCTCTGGATCTGCTATGTTAAACGGGTTTAGCTTAAATGTTATGAAATACTTATTTAACCGTTTCATGATTTAAAGGTATTAATAAGATTAATTGCACTAATTAAACATATTTTGTATAACCATTTGTAGTAATTATTGCATAATGAGTGAATAACCTTTATTAACGTTAAATCTGCTAAATAAATTAAAAATCATGGTAAAACTGTTAATTAGTTTTCACTTATAAGGCAAAAAAAAAAACAAAATAATCTCTTTAAAACTTAATAATTTTTTTTTAGAGAAAAACTCTTGATATCAAATTTTTAAAGACAAATTTTAAATATTAAATTTTTATTGAAATTTTTTTTATTTTTCGATATAAAATTTTTTTTAGAAAAATTTTCGATATATAATTTTTAAAGAAAAATTTCCGATATAAAATATTTATAGAAAAATTTTCGATATTAAATTTTTATAGAAAAAGTTTCGATATAAAATTTTTATAGAAAAATTTTCAATATAAAATTTTTATAAAAAAATTCAAAAATATTCGTGATAAAGTTTTTATGAAAATGTTTTCGATGTAAATTTTTGTAGAAAATTTTTCAATATAAAATTTTTATGAAAAAATTTTTAATATAAAATTTTTATAGAAAAATTTTTATAGTAAAATTTTCAATATAAAATTTTTATTGAAAAACTTTCAATATAAAATTATTATAGAAAAATTTTAAATATAAAATAAAAAAGAAATTTTCAGCATAAAATTTTTATAGAAAAATTTTAGATATTAAATTTTTATAGAAAAATCTTCAACATCAAATTGTTATAGAAAAATTTTTAATATCAAATTTTCATAGAAAAATTAAATTTTATGGAAGAATTTTCGATATAAAATTTTTATTAAAATATTATTAATGTAAAAATTTTTGTGTAAAATTTTATAGAAATAAAATTTTAACAGAAAAATTTTCGATATAAAATTTGTATTGCACCAAGACGTCAATTTATTACAATTATTAAATATTGTTAAATATAAATAGTTTTTTAAAAAACCAACATGTAGAAAAATTTTTAAGATAAAATTTTCGATATAAATTTTTCATAAAAAAATTTTAATTGACAAATTTTCGATATAAAATTTTCATAGAAATATTTTCAATATAAAATTTTTATAGAAAAATTTCAGATACAAAATTTTTATAGTATAAAATTATGTATTATATATTAAATTTTTGATATAAAATTTTTATTGAAAAATTTTCGTTATAAAATTTTTATTGAAAAATTTTCGTTATAAAATTTTTATTGAAAAATTTTCGATATAAAATTTTTATAGAAAATTTTTCAATATAAAATTTTTATAGAACTATTTTCGATCGAAAATTTTTATAGAAAAATTGTCTATACAAATTTTTATAGAAAAATTTTCGATATAAAATTTTGAAAGAAAAATTTTCGATGTAAAATGTTTTACGAGAAATTTTCGAGACAAAATTTCGATTTAAAATTTTTATAGAAAAAATTGTGATATAATATCCAAAGAAAATTTTTATAGAAAAATTTTCGACATAAAATTTTTATAGCAAAATTTTAAATATAAATACAAAATTATTGATATAAAAATTTTTAGTATAGAATTTTTATAGAAACATTTTCGATATAAAATTTTTATAAGAAAATTTTTTGATAGAAAATTTTTGTAGACCAATTTTTGATTTAAAATTTAAATAGAAAAATTTTCGATATAAAATTTTTATAGAAAAATTTTCGATACAAAATTTTTATAGAAAAATTTTCGATACAAAATTTTTACAAGAAAATTTTTATAAAAAAATTTTTGATTTAAAATTTTTACAGAAAAACTTTCGATATAAAATTTTTATAGAAAAATTTTCGATACAAAATTTTTATAGAAAAACTTTCGATATAAAATTTTTATAGAAAAATTTTCGATACAAAATTTTTATAGAAAAATTTTCGGTATAAAGTTTTTTTAAAAAAAATTTTTAATATACAATTTTTACAGAAAAATTTTCTATATAAAATTTTTATAAAAAAATTTTCAATATAAAATTTTAAAGAAAAATTTTCGATATAAAATTTTTAAAGAAGAATTTTCAATATAAAATTTATATAGAAAAATTTTCCATTTAAAATTTTTGTAGAAAAATTTTCAATATGAAATTTTTATATAAAAATTATTGATATAAAATTTTTGGTATAGAATTTTTATAGAAAAATTTTCGATATAGAATTTTTATAAAAAAATTTTCGATATAAAATTTTTATAGAAAAATTTTCGGTATAAAATTTTTATAGAAAAATTTTCAATAGAAAAAATTGTGAAAATTTGTAGAAAAATTTTTAATATGAAATTTTTATACAAAAATTATTGATATAAAATTTTTGGTATAGAATTTTTATAGAAAAATTTTCGATATAGAATTTTTATAAAAAAATTTTCGATATAAAATTTTTATAGAAAAATTTTCGGTATAAAATTTTTATAGAAAAATTTTCGATAGAAAAAACTCTTGATATCAAATTTTTAAAGACAAATTTTAAATATTAAATTTTTATTGAAATTTTTTTTATTTTTCGATATAAAATTTTTTTTAGAAAAATTTTCGATATATAATTTTTAAAGAAAAATTTCCGATATAAAATATTTATAGAAAAATTTTTATAAGAAAATTTTTTGATAGAAAATTTTTGTAGACCAATTTTTGATTTAAAATTTAAATAGAAAAATTTTCGATATAAAATTTTTATAGAAAAATTTTCGATACAAAATTTTTATAGAAAAATTTTCGATACAAAATTTTTACAAGAAAATTTTTATAAAAAAATTTTTGATTTAAAATTTTTACAGAAAAACTTTCGATATAAAATTTTTATAGAAAAATTTTCGATACAAAATTTTTATAGAAAAACTTTCGATATAAAATTTTTATAGAAAAATTTTCGATACAAAATTTTTATAGAAAAATTTTCGGTATAAAGTTTTTTTAAAAAAAATTTTTAATATACAATTTTTACAGAAAAATTTTCTATATAAAATTTTTATAAAAAAATTTTCAATATAAAATTTTAAAGAAAAATTTTCGATATAAAATTTTTAAAGAAGAATTTTCAATATAAAATTTATATAGAAAAATTTTCCATTTAAAATTTTTGTAGAAAAATTTTCAATATGAAATTTTTATATAAAAATTATTGATATAAAATTTTTGGTATAGAATTTTTATAGAAAAATTTTCGATATAGAATTTTTATAAAAAAATTTTCGATATAAAATTTTTATAGAAAAATTTTCGGTATAAAATTTTTATAGAAAAATTTTCAATAGAAAAAATTGTGAAAATTTGTAGAAAAATTTTTAATATGAAATTTTTATACAAAAATTATTGATATAAAATTTTTGGTATAGAATTTTTATAGAAAAATTTTCGATATAGAATTTTTATAAAAAAATTTTCGATATAAAATTTTTATAGAAAAATTTTCGGTATAAAATTTTTATAGAAAAATTTTCGATAGAAAAAATTGTGATATAATATCCAAAGAAAATTTTTATAGAAAAATTTTCGATATAAAATTTTTATAGAAAAATTTTCGATATAAAATTTTTATAGCAAAATTTTTAATATAAAATTCTAATACAAAAATTATTGATATAAAATTTTTAGTATAGAATTTTTATAGAAACATTTTCGATATAAAATTTTTATAAGAAAATTTTTTGATAGAAAATTTTTATAGACAAATTTTTGATTTAAAATTTAAATAGAAAAATTTTCGATATAAAATTTTTATGGAAAAATTTTCGATACAAAATTTTTATAGAAAAATTTTCGATATAAAATTTTTACAAGAAAATTTTTATAAAAAAATTTTTGATTTAAAATTTTTATAGAAAAACTTTCGATATAAAATTTTTATAGAAAAATTTTCGATGCAAAATTTTTATAGAAAAATTTTCGGTATAAAGTCTTTTAAAAAAATGTTTAATATAAATAATAAAATTTTCGATATAAAATTTTTAAAGAAGAATTTTCAATATAAAATTTTTATGGAAAAATTTTCCATTTAAATTTTTTGTAGAAAAATTTTCAAGATGAAATTTTTATACAAAAATTATTGATATAAAATTTTTGGTATAGAATTTTTATAGAAAAATTTTCGATATAAAATTTTTATAGAAAAATTTTCGGTATAAAATTTTTATAGAAAAATTTTCGATACAAAATTTTTACAACAAAATTTTTATAAAAAAATTTTTGATTTAAAATTTTTATAGAAAAATTTTCGATATAAAATTTTTATAGAAAAATTTTCGATACAAAATTTTTATAGAAAAATTTTCGATATAAAATTTTTTAAAAAAAATTTTAATATAAAATTTTTATAGAAAAATTTTCTATATAAAATTTTTATAAAAAAATTTTCAATATAAAATTTTAAAGAAAAATTTTCGATATAAGATTTTTAAAGAAAAATTTTCAATATAAAATTTTTATAGAATAATTTTTGATATACAAAAAAATTTTATACAAAAATTATTGATATAAAATTTTTGGTATAGAATTTTTATAAAAAAATTTTCGATATAAAATTTTTATAGAAAAATTTTCGATATAGAATTTTTATAGAAAAATTTTAGTTAAGAAATTTTTGAAGACAAATTTTTAATATCAAATTTTTGGTATAAAGTTTTTATAGAAACATTTTCTGTAGAAAAGAAAATTTTTCGATATAAAATTTATAAGAAAAAATTTTTTAAAAAATTTTCAGTACAAAATTTTTTATAGAAAAATATTCTATATACAATTTTTGTGGAAAAAAATATTCTATATAAAATTTTTATAGAAAATTTTTCCATATAAAATTTTTATAAAAATAATGGTGATATACAATTTTTATAGAAAAATTTTTGATATAAAATTTTTATTGAAAAATTTTCGCTATAAAATTTTTTTTAGAAAATTTTTCGTTATAAAATTTTTGTAGAAAAATTTTTGATACAAAATTTTTATAGAAAAATTTTTGATACAAAATTTTTATTGAAAAATTTTCGACATAAAATTTTTACAGAAAAATTTTTAATATAAAATTTTTACAGAAAATTTTTCAATATAAATTTTTACAGAAAAATTTTCAATATAAATTTTTTCTTGAGAAATTTTCGATATAAAATTTTTATAGAAAAATATAAAATTTCCTTTTGGTTTACATCCTTTATTTCGAAATTACTTGAAGTGCTTGGATGTTTCTTGTGCTCTCCTTGTAAATTTTTAATCCTATAACATGTGCTGACTTTTCTTCTACTCAATTTAAGCTTTTGTACAACTTGTAAAATTTACCATTATTATTTTCCGGATTTTTTTTCTTGTGTATCAATTTGAAAATATTATTTTCTCTAATTGTTGTGTAGGAAAATTTCTGTAGAAAATCCCTAGAAGTATCAGCTCGTGTATTATGCAATTGAAATGTAAACATTTACTTGTAAGAGTGTAAAAAATTAAAGGTAAACAAGACAATTTCTTTAAAAGCAAAACAATTAATGTAAATTTAAAGAGAATTAAATAAATTAGAAAAATTAGAAAAACTAGTTCAAAAAAATTTAAATAGAATATGAATAGAACTAGAACAGAAGTAGAACATAATTAGAATAGAACTAGAATAAAACTAAAACAGAACTAGAACAGAACTTGAACAGAACTAGAAAAGAACTAGAAGAGAACTAGAACAGAACTAGAACATAACTTCAGTGCAAAAAGACAATGACTAGAACTTAATCTAAATTTAACTAGAAATAAATTAAACGTGAATAGAACTAGAACTGACTACATCTTATAAATATTTGAATTATATATTAGGAATAAATTAAAAATATTTTACTTTCTAATTTTGTGATAAAAAATGTACATATTTATGTCTTAATTTTAATGACTTTAAATTAATATAATTTTTTGGGCCTTAAGCCGAAATTGTTTTAGACAAATCCAGTCCAAAATATTTTGATATCGAATTAGACATTCCGAAAATTAACAATTTCCTATATACAGTAGGATTTTGAACCGAAATGCTAATAAATTTATAAATTTGTTTATTTATTTTGATGATTATATACTACTACTATTTAGTATTTATCACCATTTAACCTTGATTAATAGAAAATGCATATAAATACTAAATGGAAAAAATAAAAATTCAAAATAACATTTTTTTTCAAATTTAAATTTTTATGTTTTTATGGTGACAAATGACTTGAACGCGTGACTTGAAATGGGTTTAAATGTGTTAAACAATAAAAATTTTGGTGTAAATTGGATTGACTGAAATTAAGTCGAAAATTTTTTAAACTGTAAGTGCGAGCCTTATCAACTATTTTCTGGAACTGGAAATTTGTTATGCAGAATTGGGCTGTTTCTTGTTTGTAAAAAAATCAGATTTTTTTTAATTGATCTTAGATATTCAATTTAATTTGGTTAGTCAATACCTTTGTTATAGTTTTTATACCCGCCATCAAAAAATTTTTATAAAAAAACTTTCAACATTAATTTTTTATAGAAAAATGTTTGATATAAAATTTTTAAAGACAAATTTTTACAGAAAAATTTTTACAAAAAAATTTTCGATATTAAATTTTATATAAAAATTTTCTATATAAAATTTTTATAGAAATATTTTCGATATAAAATTTTTATAAAAAAAAATTTTCGATATAAAATTTTTATAGAAAAATTTTCGATATAAAATGTTTAACGAGAAATTTTCTAGACAAAATTTCGATTTAAAATTTTTATAGAAAAAAATAATTTCCAAAGAAAATTTTTATAGAAAAATTTTCGATAAAAAATTTATAGAAAAATTTTCGATAAAAAATTTTTATAGAAAAATTTTCGATAAAAAATTTTTATAGAAAAATTTTCGATAAAAAATTTTTATAGAAAAATTTTCGATAAAAAATTTTTATAGAAAAATTTTCGATAAAAGATTTTTATAGAAAAATTTTCGATAAAAGATTTTTATAGAAAAATTTTCGATAAAAAATTTTTATAGAAAAATTTTCGATATAAAATTTTTATTGAAAAATTTTTGATATAAAATTTTTATAGAAAAATTTTCGATATGAAGTTTTATAGACAAATTTTCAGTACAAAATTTTTATAAATAAATTGTTGATAAACAATTTAGAACAAAAATTTAATAAAAAATTTTATAGAAAAATTGATATAAAAGTTTGGGTATAGAATTTTTATAGAAGCATTTTCGATATAAAATTTTTATAAGAATATTTTTTGATTGAAAATTTTTATAGAAAAATTTTTGATTTAAAATTTTTATAGAAAATTTTTCGATATAAAAATTTTTATAGAAAAATTTTCAGTACAAAATTTTTATAGAAAAATTTTCAGTACAAAATTTTTATAGAAAAATTTT
The DNA here is from genome assembly GCA_933228675.1 of Stomorhina lunata. Taxonomy (NCBI): domain Eukaryota; kingdom Metazoa; phylum Arthropoda; class Insecta; order Diptera; family Rhiniidae; genus Stomorhina; species Stomorhina lunata. Next base: position 19,853,546 of record OW121742.1, read on the forward strand.
TAATACAAAATTAAAAAAAAAAAATTTTAACATAAAATTTTTATAAAAAAATTTTCTATATAAAGAAAAATTTTCCGTAGAAAATATTTATAGAAAAATTTCAAATAAAATTTATACTCAAAATTTTCGATATAAAATTTGAATAAAAAAATTTTCAGTATAAAACATTTCGATATAGCATATTTATAGAAAAATTTTCTATACAAACTTTTTATAGAAAAATTATTGATATACAATTTTTGGTATAAAATTTTTAATGTGTTAAACAATAAAAATTTTGGTGTAAATTGGATTGACTGAAATTAAGTCGAAAATTTTTTAAACTGTAAGTGCGAGTCTTGTCAACTATTTTCTGGAACTGGAAATTTGTTTTGCAGAATTGGGCTGTTTCGTGTTTGCAAAAAAAATCCGATTTTTTTTTAAATTGCTCTTAGATATTCAATTAAATTTAGTTAGTCAATACTTTTGTTATAGTTTTTATACCCACCATCAAAAAGAATGGGGGGTATATTGAGATTGTCATTCCGTTTATATTTTTCTTAATATTTGTCTGTCTTTCTTTCTGTCTGTCTGTCTGTCTGCTTGTCTGGCTGTCTGTCTGTCTGTCTGTCTTTTTCTGTCTGTTTGTATGTCTGTCTTTTTCTGTCTGTCTGCTTGTCTGGCTGTCTGCCTGCGTGTCTGTCTGTCTGTCTGTTTGTTTGTCTGCTTGTCTGTCTGTCTGCTTGTCTGTCTGTCTGTCTGTCTGTCTGTCTGTCTGTCTATCTGTCTGTCTATCTGTCTGTCTGTTTGTCTTTTTCTGTCTTTTTGTATGTTTGTATGCTTGTCTGGCTGTCTGGCTGTCTGCCTGCTTGTGTGTCTGTCTGTTTGTCTGCTTGTCTGTCTGTCTGCTTGTCTGTCTGTCTGCTTGACTGTCTGTCTGTCTGTCTTTTTCTGTCTGTCTGCTTGTCTGTCTGTGTGTTTGTTTCTGTCTGTTTGTCTGTCTGTTGTCGGCACGATAAAACCTTAAGGAAAGGATATAGGTCACTGAAATTTAACATAAATATTCTTCATTTCTTGGAAAATTTTGATATTGAAATCGGGCAAAATCGGTTCACATTTGACCATAGCTCCCGTATAACCTCATCTAGACTAATTGCTTATTTGCTAATAAATGACAAATTATACTAGATATGATAATAAAATTTGATATATAAAAGTTTTACATTAGTACTAGGCAGCATATAAAATTTAACCAAATCGGTTCACATTTAACCATGTCTCCCATACAAAAAACTAAAAACTAAACGGAAATTCCACCTAAAATACACTTAAATGCCAATAAATGATAAACTGTAATAGCTTGGCCACTAAATTTGTTAATTCTTTTGTCAATAGCAACCAGTGTACAAAATTTTGTCACAATCGGTCACATTTGACCATAGCTCCCATATAAAAAATAAGGGGATTAATGCCGTTGGTCCGTCAGATAAAAGCGCGATATCGCATTAACGAAAAGAGCTAGAGGAACGAAATTTTATAAAAGTATTTTCGATATCTTGAACAAGTTGTGTATTGAAAATGGACGGTTCACATTTAGTTAGAGCTCCCATATAACCCCGATACGGGAAACAAATAATAAATTTGTTGTAGTCGATATTGAGGCAGAACTGCTGTTTTAGAAAAAAACCTACAATACTCAACCATTTTAAGATTTTACTCATGTTGATGAGCCTTGATCTATTAGCAAAATTCTGATAATAATTTTTAAATCAAAAAATAAAATTTTTTGTTTAATTTTTACCAAAATTTTATTAATGTGTCAATATAATAAAAATTTATTTATATATCAATTCCATTTAAATGCCTGTTTTAGTGTCAAATTTCTAAAATTTAAAAACAAATTTATTAAGCCATTTTGTTATCTGCATTTAATCTGAATTCTGTCAAAATTTAATTACTCTGTTTTGTCGATAATTAAAAAACCTGATCAGATTTTACAGCAATTATTCGTTTAAACACCCTTGATCTGTCTTAATATTAGATTTCTAGAATGTCATTGAATACACGTGTTGAACTTAATTTTGTTTTGTTTATTTAAAAAATTAATAACTCAAATTATTTTTAAAATTTTAACTAAAACAATAACTTATATATTGTCACCACGATCGGTTCAGAAGGACCTACACTGTTTGTATTAATTATTGTTTTGATCGGTCTTGATATGTTGTAACAAGTATGAAAGTTCTATAGTCGGTCAAGCCCAACCATACGAGACCCTTCACCACTAATATCAAAGGTGTTCTTTTTCGTTTATAAAGTCAAATATTTGTTAAGTTGCTATTTTAGTGGAATTTTTTAAAACAACCATATACCAAATCAATGTATGGAAGTGCAACTTCTTAATATTATAGAGTCTTTGTCTGAACCTTTAACAAAGGTGGACAGTGGTTTCTAAACTACTGGACGGATTTTTGAGAAATTAAAAACATCATAAGGTAGACATTAGGGTACCAGGAAATTTTTCTTTTTTGATTTCAAATGTTTTTCAACGGAATATTATGACGCTAGGTCTGAAAGCTTTGTTCTGAAAATTTGAGCCAAATCGTACAACGTTCTATGGGCGCGCATCGGGTCCAAGTATGGGGAAAAATGGGTTATTTTTTGTTTTTAAGAAACTTCAACTAAAACTAAACAATTTTTATAAGAAAAAATAATGGAATATTAAAGAAAACTAACAAAGCTTTATTTCAAATAGTCAAAACAAAAATCCAGTAAGTAGTTTTGGAGTTATTCAATTTTTCCCTTGAAAATTCATGTCCCTGAAAACACGCCTAAGGATATGCACCAACATTTTTTTGTAAATGAAGAAATTCCAAAGTTAGACATGATTTAGCACATAATCGCTTGTAAGTATTAATTAGTTCAGTTTTGTTAACATTTAATAGAATTTACTTAGTTTTTTTCATGTTGGAAAATTATACATTTTTCTCAGGTCGCACAGTGCTACCATCAGTGGAAAAAAATCGAAAAAAAAATATTGCCGCAAATTTTATTTAAAGTAGTTGACTTCGATAGATAACAGTACAACTAACACAATTCTGAAAGAAGTTTTTTAATTTTGTCCTCTTTAAAAATTAAAAAAAATTTAAAAAATTTCATTTAAAAATAAAAAAAATTTCGAAAAAATTACTATAAAAATAAGAAATTTTTGAAAAATTTCCTAAAAATAAGAAATTTTTGAAAAATTTTCTACAAATAAGAAATTTTTGAAAAATTTCCTAAAAATAAGAAATTTTTAAAAAATTTCCTATAAAAATAAGAAATTTTTGAAAAATTTTCTAAAATAAGAAATTTTTGAAAAATTTTCCTATAAAAATAAGAAATTTTTTAAAAATTTTCTAAAAATAAGAAATTTTTGAAAAATTTTCCTATAAAAATAAGATATTTTTAAAAAATTTCTTGTAAAAATAAAAACATTTTGAAAAAATTTCTATAAAAATAAGAAATTTTTGAAAAATTTCCTATAAAAATGAGAAAATTTTTGGAAAATTTCCTACAAAAATAAGAAAATTTTTGGAAAAATTCCTATAAAAATAAGAAATTTTTGGAAAGTTTTATATCCAAAATTTTTCTATAAAAGTTTTATTCAAAAAATTTTTCTGTAAAAATTTTTGTATAAAATTTTTATCTTCTTCTATTATCCTTGACACCCAGCGCATAGGGCGTCGAAAATGTTTCTATAAAAATTTTGTGACTAAAATTTTTCTATAAAAATTTTATGACTAAAATTTTTCTATAAAAATTTAATGACGAAAATTTTTCTATAAACTTTTATGACGAAAATTTTTCTATAAAAATTTTATGATGAAAATTTTTTTATGAAAACTTTATAACGAAAATTTTTCCATAAAAATTTTGTGAAGAAAATTTTTCATAAAAATTTTATGACGAAAATTTTTCCATAAAAATTTTATGACGAAAATTTTTCGATAAAAATTTTATGACGAAAATTTTTCTTTAAAAATTTTATGACAAAAATTTTTATATAAAAATTATATAACGAAAATTTTGATATAAAAATTTTGTAACGAAAATTTTTATATAACAATTTTATAACGAAAATTTTTCTATAATAATTTTGTGACGAAAATTTTTCTATAAAAATTTTATGACGAAAATTTTTCTATAAAAATTTTATGATGAAAATTTTTTTATAAAAACTTTATAACGAAAATTTTTCTATAAAAATTTTATGACGAAAATTTTTCTATAAAAATTTTATGACGAAAATTTTTCTATAAAAATTTTATGACGAAAATTTTTCTATAAAAATTTTATGACGAAAATTTTTCTATAAAAATTTTATGACGAAAATTTTTCTATAAAAATTTTATGACGAAAATTTTTCTATAAAAATTTTATGACGAAAATTTTTCTATAAAAATTTTATGACGAAAATTTTTCTATAAAAATTTTATGACGAAAATTTTTCTATAAAAATTTTATGACGAAAATTTTTCTATAAAAATTTTATGACGAAAATTTTTCTATAAAAATTTTATGACGAAAATTTTTCTATAAAAATTTTATGACGAAAATTTTTCTATAAAAATTTTATGACGAAAATTTTTCTATAAAAATTTTATGACGAAAATTTTTCTTTAAAAATTTTATGACAAAAATTTTTATATAAAAATTATATAACGAAAATTTTGATATAAAGATTTTATAACGAAAATTTTTATATAACAATTTTATAACGAAAATTTTTCTATAATAATTTTGTGACGAAAATTTTTCTATAAAAATTTTATGACGAAAATTTTTCTATAAAAATTTTATGACGAAAATTTTTCTATAAAAATTTTATGACGAAAATTTTTCTATAAAAATTTTATGACGAACATTTTTCTGTAAAAATTTTATGACGAAAATCTTTCTATAAAAATTTTATGACGAAAATTTTTCTATAAAAATTTTATGACGAAAATTTTTCTATAAAAATTTTATGACGAAAATTTTTGTATAAAAATTTTATGACGAAAATTTTTCTATAAAAATTTTATGACGAAAATTTTTCTATAAAAATTTTATGACGAAAATTTTTCTATAAAAATTTTATGACGAAAATTTTTCTATAAAAATTTTATGACGAAAATTTTTCTATAAAAATTTTATGACGAAAATTTTTCTATAAAAATTTTATGACGAAAATGTTTCTATAAAAATTTTATGACGAAAATGTTTCTATAAAAATTTTATGACGAAAATTTTTCTATAAAAATTTTATGACGAAAATTTTTCTATAAAAATTTTATGACGAAAATTTTTCTATAAAAATTTTTTGACGAAAATTTTTCTATAAAAATTTTATGACAAAAATTTTTCTATAAAAATCTTATGACGAAAATTTTTCTAAATAAATTTTATGAAGAAAATTTTTTTATAAAAGTTTTATGACGAAAATTTTCTATAAATATTTTATCACGAAAATTTTTCTATAAAAATTTTATTACGAAAATTTTTCTATAAAAATTTTATGACGAAAATTTTTCTATAAAAATTTTATGACGAAAATTTTTCCATACAAATTTTATGACGAAAATTTTTCTACAAAAATTTTATGATGAAAGTTTTTCTATAAAAATTTTATAATGAAAATTTTTCTATAAAAATTTTTTGGCCAAAATTTTTTTATAAAAATTTTATGACGAAAATTTTTCGAATAAAATTTTGTGACGAAAATTTTTCGAATAAAATTTTGTGACGAAAATGTTTCTATAAAAATTTTGTGACGAAAATTTTGCTATAAAAATTTTCTAACAAATTCTTTTAATAAAAATTTTTAGACGAAAATTTTTCATTAAAATTTTATAACGAAAAATTTTATATAAAAATTTTACTATAAAAATTTTATAAAGAAAACAGAAATCGTATCGAAAGTATGGAAGGAGCACTTTTGCAAATTATTGGTATCAAATGAAAGCGACGACACATCTGAACAAATCATTGATGACGGCGTTTTGTGTCCATTTCCGTCTAAGAAAAACTATGGATTATTTTTTTACTTTTTTCACCTTTAATTATAGTTTTATAATAATGATTTAAAAACGTGATAAAGTTTGTACTTAAGGGTAAATAAAGCCAAAATTTATTTAACTTGCATTATGCAAATATCATAGTTTTTGACGACTTCTGTCATTTAAGGCGACAATAAAATTGATTAATGTTCCCCACATCTAAAATCGTGCCTTATCGATGCAGAAAAAAAAACACAAAATGCGTGCGAAACTCAAAGGGTTTATGGAAAATAAGAAAGGGGAAATATACCCAATGTAACAACAGTTAAATATTATTTTACTATTTATTAGGTCTAATAAATAAATGAGTTTTATTATTTATATACAAAGTTTATTTATATACAAAGATGTTTTATAAAATATTTAAAAATGATTTACATTTCATAATGTAAGAGGTCAATATTTGGCTATACTTCCCTTTATACATTTACACCAATTATGTAATTTTTTGGTGATATTTTTTTAGGCTTTTATTAAATCACGCATTTCTTGTAATTGATTTTTTTAAACGTAATATCGGCTTAAACAAAATGTATATAATCAACCTACAAATAGACTAAATAAAGTATTATAATAACAAAACTTGAAGTGCAATTAATAAACGTAAAACAATTTGTTTAAACCTTAAAATGAAACGATTTGTGAGTATTTAATTTAAATAAATTATTAACTCCAAACCTTTTAACTTAATTTTAAAATTTGCAGACTCTTTTAGCCTTCCTTCTTGTTCTTATCTGCTGTGGGGTAAATTGTGGTTTTCTAGGTTCCCACGTAGCATATGATGCAGGATTTCCACTGGAGTTACCATTTTCACCCGAGCCAAATTGTGACTTTGCAGCCAATGAACCACAATTTGCCGCACCCCTACCAGTTGTTTCCGTCAATGCTCATCAGCCTTATGCAAATTTCGGCTATGCCGCACCAACTGGTTACAAAGTTCGTAATTTTGGAGGTGATTTTGGCGGTTTTGGGCCCTTTTCTGCATATGCCTCTGTACGATCTCATCATAAATTTGCCTATCCTTCCACTTTGCCTTCATTTTATAGTGCTCCTGCTCCAGTGCCCTATGGTCCATCACCAATTACTTATAATGGTTTTCAGGGTCCCAGGACTGTAGTCAAATTTGGTCAACCTATTACCACAACTACAACAACTTACGCATCCGCTGCAGCAGGAATACCGCTATCAAAGCCTTTTGGTTATGCAACCGGTTGGTGAATAACCTTAAGAGATTAAGAAAAATGTAGAATAAGCTTGAGAAAATATCTTTTTGTATTAATTTTTTGTATTATTTAGTTATTGTTTTAAATATAAATAATTATTTAAGAATTTTTCCCAGAATTTTTCTATACAAAAATAAATTTTTCTATAGAAAATTTTCTAATAAATTTTACTTTAGAAAATTTTTTTATTAAATTTTTCTTTAGAAAATTTTCTCATAAATTTTTCAATAGAAAATTTTATTATCAATTTTCTATAAAAAATTTTATAATCAATTTATCTATCGAAAATTTTCTCATAAATTTTCCAATAGAAAATTTTATCAAAAATTTTTCAATAAAAAATTTTTTTATAGATTATTTTTTACAGATATAGATTTTCTATAAAAAAATTTTCTCATAAATTTTTCTTTAAAAATTTTCTAACAAATTTGCTATAGAAAATTTTCTCCTAAATTTTCACACAAATTTTCTATAGAAAATTTTCTCATAAATTTTTTTTAAAAAATGTTCTAACAAATTTTCTATAGAAAATTTTCTCATAAATTTTCACACAAATTTTCTATAGAAAATTTTCTCATAAATGTTCACACAAATTTTCTATAAAAAATTTTCTCATAAATTTTCTTTAGAAAATTTTCTCATAAATTTTCTGTAGAAAATTTTCTCATTAATATTTCTATAGAAAATTTTCTCATAAATTTTCTAAAGACATTTTTTTCATAAATTTTCTACAGAAAATTTTCCCATAAATTTTCTATAGAGAATTTTCTCATAAAATTTTCTGTACAAAATTTTGACAAAAATTTTCTGTACAAAATTTTCTCATAAATATTTCTAAAGAAAATTTTCTCATAAATTTTCTATAGAAAATTTTCTCATAAATTTTCTATAGAAAAGTTTCTCATAAATTTTCTATAGAAAAGTTTCTCATAAATTTTCTATAGAAAAGTTTCTCATAAATTTTCTATAGAAAAGTTTCTCATAAATTTTCTATAGAAAAGTTTCTCATAAATTTTCTATAGAAAAGTTTCTCATAAATTTTCTATAGAAAATTTTCTCATAAATTTTCTATAGAAAATTTTCCTCTAAATTTTCTACAGAAAATTTGCTCACACATTTTTTATAGAAAGTTTTCACATACATTTTTTCATCGAAAATTTTCTCATTAATTGTTCTATAGAAAATTTTCTAAACAAAATTTCTTTAGAAAATTTTCTCAACAATTTTTCTATAGAATTTTCTCATGAAAATAAATTTATTTTTATTTAGAAAATTTTCCTATAAATTTTTCTATAAAAAATTTTTACAAAAATTATAAAAAATTTTCTCATAAATTTTTCTATAGACAATTTTTTCATATATTTTTCTATAGAAAATTTTCTCATGAATTTTTCTTTAGAAAATTTTCTCACAAATTTTTCATATATTTTTCTATAGAAAATTTTCTAATGAAATTTTCCGTAGAAAATTTTCACATGAATTTTTCTACAGACTCAACCATAGAATAAGATATAGGTACCTAGACATAGACTAAGACATAGACTAAGACATAGACTAAGACATAGACTAAGACATAGACTAAGACATAGACTAAGACATAGACTAAGACATATACTAAGACATAGACTAAGACATAGACTAAGACATAGACTAAGACATAGACTAAGATATAGACTAAGACATAGACTAAGACAAAGACTAAGACATAGACTAAGACATAGACTAAGACATAGACTAAGACATAGACTAAGACATAGACTAAGACATAGACTAAGACATAGACTAAGACATAGACTAAGACATAGACTAAGACATAGACTAAGACATAGACTAAAGACATAGACTAAGACATAGACTAAGACATAGACTAAGACATAGACTAAGACATAGACTAAGACATAGACTAAGACATAGACTAAGACATAGACTAAGACATAGACTAAGACATAGACTAAGACATAGACTAAGAAATAGACTAAGACATAGACTAAGACATAGACTAAGACGTAGACTAAGACATAGACTAAGACATAGACTAAGACATAGACTAAGACATAGACTAAGACATAGACTAAGACATAGACTAAGACATAGACTAAGACATAGACTAAGACATAGACTAAGACATAGACTAAGACATAGACTAAGACATAGACTAAGACATAGACTAAGACATAGACTAAGACATAGACTAAGACATAGACTAAGACATAGACTAAGACATAGACTAAGACATAGACTAAGACATAGACTAAGACATAGATTAAGACATAGACTAAGACATAGACAAAGACATAGACTAAGACATAGACTAAGACATAGACTAAGACATAGACTAAGACATAGACTAAGACATAGACTAAGACATGAAAATTTTTTGTATCGAAAAATATTGTTAGTCGCAAAATTTATAAAATTTTTTTTTTAGAAAAATTTATTAAAAATGTTAATGACAAATATTAAAGTGGAAAAATTTATTAAGTTCTTGAGTCATTAGACATTTGCTAATAAACTCATTATCTATTTATTTGTTATCATAACCTTCTACTAAATATCTAATTTTTTGTCAATTTAAATGTAAAAATTACTTATATCTTGTATCTAAATTTTTTAGCTCATTACTAAGGTCGTTCATGCCTATCAGAATTTAGATTTTCGTATTTACATGCAGACCTTTTGTTTAATCTTTGAGTAAATTGCCGCCTTCGATTAATCATCGTCATCATCCGTACGCATCTTCTTCGTTTCTTATTTACGCAGAACTTAATGAGAAATGATCAGTGTTAAACTTTTAAATAAATTTATGGACATAAATATTTCTGGATGCTAAACGGTCTTCCCCTCTGCTGCTCTTCATTCCCGTTCATTAGCCCATAAATATCATATCTTTTAAAGTCGAAGTTGTCGTTCGACATGTGATAGTAGAGCGAAGACAATAACTAAACAATTTCAGGTTTTGTGATGACGATGATGATGAGATGATTGGACCTAAGACAACATAAAATAACTTGATGGTTACGGTTTGTTTGTCTTTAGGTTTTTTTGTTTAGTACCCTACATCAATATAGGTAGGGGTATAGTGAGTTTACAGGAATGTTTGTCTGATGTCAATTTTAAACTATAGCAATAGCTTAAAATAATTTCCTGAGTCTATTTAATAGTAATGTCCGGTTTGGTCTTTTTCAATGTCAATTTGTAAATATTGATTTAAGGTTTGACTTTGTCGGTTTGTATCCAATTTAACGCATTCTTATTCACTTGCTTTTTTGAGTTTGTTTTATTTATTTGTACGCAATATTTTTTTAATAATTTTTGATGTTAACACAAAAACAAATAACCCAAGAAGCATGAAACATGAATAATAAAGATATTTAAAATTTTGTCATGCTAATCAGTTGTTGTAAGTGGTTCCACTACTTCAACTTTTCTACATTTTGTATCTTCTTTCCAGACGATTCTTCCTTCTTGATGAGTTTTTTAGACAAGTTCGTTAAAAATGTTAAGAAGAAGACAAATTCAAAATTATATTTTTTAACACCGTAAAAATTGTGTCTCTAGAGTATTTTGAAATTCTTTCATGTTTTCTGGAAAGTAATAATGTCCGCATTCCTGTTTGTTACCCGAGGGGTATGAGTCATATTAACTTTAGATATTCATTTTTTAAGACACTTGCCACTGGAATTACCTTAAATGTTATAGATATACACTTTAAAGTCATTAATTTTGTTCATAAGAAAATAAAACCTTATTATTGGAGAAGTGATTAATGAGTTGTAATTTGGTCTAAACGAAACTATCTTCCATGTTATACTAAAATAGGATTATGTAAAATATTAAGACTACAAATAAACAAAATTTTTTAAAGAAATTTTGTTATAAAATTTTCTATAGAAAATTTTGTCATAAAATTTTCTATAAAAAATTTTGTCATAAAATTTTCTATAGAAAATTTTGTCATAAAATTTTCTATAGAAAATTTTGTCATAAAATTTTCTATAGAAAATTTTGTCATAAAATTTTCTTAGAAAATTTTGTCATAAAATTTTCTATAGAAAATTTTGTCATAAAATTTTCTATAGAAAATTTTGTCATAAAATTTTCTATAGAAAATTTTGTCATAAAATTTTCTATAGAAAATTTTGTCATAAAATTTTCTATAGAAAATTTTGTCATAAAATTTTCTATAGAAAATTTTGTCACAGAATTTTCTATAGAAAATTTTGTCATAAAATTTTCTATAGAAAATTTTGTCATAAAATTTTCTATAGAAAATTTTGTCATAAAATTTTCTATAGAAAATTTTGTCATAAAACTTTCTATAGAAAATTTTGTCATAAAATTTTCTATAAAAATTTTTGTCATAAAATTTTCTATAGAAAATTTTATCATAAAATTTTCTATAGAAAATTTTATCGTAAAATTTTCTATAGAAAATTTTGTCATAAAATTTTCTATAGAAAATTTTGTCATAAAATTTTCTATAGAAAAATTTGTCATAAAATTTTCTATAGAAAATTTTGTCATAAAATTTTCTATAGAAAATTTTGTCATAAAATTTTCTATAGAAAATTTTGTCATAAAATTTTCTATAGAAAGTTTTGTCATAAAATTTTCTATAGAAAATTTTGTCATAAAATTTTCTATAGAAAATTTTGTCATAAAATTTTCTATAGAAAATTTTGTCATTAAATTTTCTATAGAAAATTTTGTCATTAAATTTTCTATAGAAAATTTTGTCATAAAATTTTCTCTAGAAAATCTTCAATAATTTTCTTTTTAAAGAAAATTTTGTCATAAAATTTTCTAAAAAAAATTGTCATACATTTTTTTAATGAAAATTTTATCATAAATTTTGCTATAGAAAATTTAGTCATAATACTTTTTATACCAAATTTTGTCATAACTAAGACATAGACAAAGACATAGACTAAGACATAGACTAAGATATAAACTAAGATATGGACTAAGACATAGACTAAGACATAGACTAAGACATAGACTAAGACATAGACTAAGACATAGACTAAGACATAGACTAAGACATAGACTAAGACATAGACTAAGATATAGACTAAGACATAGACTAAGACATAGGCTAAGACATAGACTAAGACATAGACTAAGACATAGACTAAGACATAGACTAAGACATAGACTAAGACACAGACTAAGACATAGACTAAGACATAGACTAAGACATAGACTAAGACACAGACTAAGACATAGACTAAGACATAGACTAAGACATACACTAAGACATAGACTAAGACATAGACTAAGACCAAGTCATGGACCAAGACTTAAACTAAGACATAGAAGATATAGTGGAATACATTGACCCAGCCTAGAATATTCTCCCTGCGTATATTAAAAACAAAATTAAAAACTAGTAGTTATATACAATATTTAAATGTTGAAGTAAATATTTAATTTACTTTTTATTTATTTAATGATCGACTTAATCATCCAATTTACAACATTTTAACATAATGATCAAATTTACGCGATTAATTACCAAAAAGGTAATAAATGTTTTTTCCCACGAAAAATTATATGGTTTAACATTGCATATCTTTTTTTATCCATAACTCTAACATATTGTTAAAATATTGTTAATTATATAAAACACATAAATAATATTATATTATTAAAAAAAAAACTATTCTTGTTTCGATAAAAAAAACATATAAATATTTATTAGTTTTCTAGATTAAATGAAGGTTTTATGATTTAAATATTTTAAAAGCCTAAAAATAAAATAATAGAAGGAGGGAGAAGGAGGAGCTCAAGAATATTTTAAATTATAATTAACTGTTTAATTAATAGGCATCACTTTTATTTCCCGTTCATGTCAACTTTTTAAACTTTGAAGCCTTAAACCTGTCGGCTTTACGAAAGCTTTCGAAATTTTTTAAACAGTAGGAAGTTTATTTTGGTCATAAATTTATTGCTAATTTATTTTGGTTTAATATTTGAAATTAATGTTAAAAACTAAATGTCTAACGGTACAGTCTATAAATTCGTCTATGTCTTAGTCTATGTCTTAGTCTTAGTCTATATCTTAGTCTATGTCTTAGTCTTAGTCTATTTCTTATTATATGTCTTTGTCTTTGTCTTAGTCTATATCTTAGTCTATGTCTTAGTCTATGTCCTAGTCTATGTCTTGTCTATGTCTTAGTCTATGTCTTAGTCTATGTCTTAGTCTATGTCTTAGTCTTAGTCTATGTCTTAGTCTATGTCTTAGTCTATGTCTTAGTCTATGTCTTAGTCTATGTCTTAGTCTATGTCTTAGTCTATGTCTTAGTCTAGTCTTAATCTATGTCTTAGTCTATGTCTTAGTCTATGTCTTAGTCTATGTCTTAGTCTATGTCTTAGTCTATGTCTTAGTCTATGTCTTAGTCTATGTCTTAGTCTATGTCTTAGTCTATGTCTTAGTCTATGTCTTAGTCTATATCTTAGTCTATGTCTTAGTCTATGTCTTAGTCTATGTCTTAGTCTATGTCTTAGTCTATGTCTTAGTCTATGTCTTAGTCTATGTCTTAGTCTATGTCTTAGTCTATGTCTTAGTCTATGTCTTAGTCTATGTCTTAGTCTATGTCTTAGTCTATGTCTTAGTCTATGTCTTAGTCTATGTCTTAGTCTATGTCCTAGTCTATGTCTTAGTTTATGTCTTAGTCTATGTCTTAGTCTATGTCTTAGTCTATGTCTTAGTCTATGTCTTAGTCTATGTCTTAGTCTACGTCTTAGTCTATGTCTTAGTCTATGTCTTATTCTATGTCTTAGTCTATGTCTTAGTCTATATCTTAGTCTATGTCTTAGTCTATGTCTTAGTCTATGTCTTAGTCTATGTCTTAGTCTATGTCTTAGTCTATGTCTTAGTCTATGTCTTAGTCTATGTCTTAGTCTATGTCTTAGTCTATGTCTTAGTCTATGTCTTAGTCTATGTCTTAGTCTATGTCTTAGTCTATGTCTTAGTCTATGTCTTAGTCTATGTCTTAGTCTATGTCTTAGTCTATGTCTTAGTCTATGTCTTAGTCTATGTCTTAGTCTATGTCTTAGTCTATGTCTTAGTCTATGTCTTAGTCTATGTCTTAGTCTATGTCTTAGTCTATGTCTTAGTCTATGTCTTAGTCTATGTCTTAGTCTATGTCTTAGTCTATGTCTTAGTCTATGTCTTAGTCTATGTCTTAGTCTATGTCTTAGTCTATGTCTTAGTCTATGTCTTAGTCTATGTCTTAGTCTATGTCTTAGTCTATGTCTTAGTCTATGTCTTAGTCTATGTCTTTGTCTATGTCTTAGTCTATGTCTTAGTCTATGTCTTAGTCTATGTCTTAGTCTATGTCTTAGTCTATGTCTTAGTCTATGTCTTAGTCTATGTCTTAGTCTATGTCTTAGTCTATGTCTTAGTCTATGTCTTAGTCTATGTCTTAGTCTATGTCTTAGTCTATGTCTTAGTCTATGTCTTAGTCTATGTCTTAGTCTATGTCTTAGTCTATGTCTTAGTCTATGTCTTAGTCTATGTCTTAGTCTATGTCTTAGTCTATGTCTTAGTCTATGTCTTAGTCTATGTCTTAGTCTATGTCTTAGTCTATTTCTTAGTCTATGTCTTAGTTTATGTCTAAGTCTATATCTGTTTTATTTTTGAGTCAGGTTAAAAGTGCTTAAAATCTAATGGCTCCATACTTTAGATAAAATTAAATCTGGCTTCTGTTAAAAATAATTTGTGCGAATAAAATTCAAAGAACATAATAAAATTTGCATATTTCGATAAAATATTTCTTATTAGACAATAATTTATTTAATTTAAAGTTATTTTTAAAAAATTTTAAATTTGTTAGTTAACCTATAATTAATTAATAAGCAATTTCGAATATATTTAAAACTTTTACGTCATCACTTAGAATTTTTAAGTTATTAAAGCCTTTGTACTTTTTCCGCTAGCCTCAACTGTAAATAGCAGTTTTATATTAAACATATGGCAGATGATTTTTATTGTTTTTGAATAATATTCAATTCCAATAAATTCTTAATATCAATTCAATGATTTCAATATTTGCACTAATTATATTTGAAGTTTGAAAAATCAACATTAACAAAATGCGTAATTGTTTGTATTTCAAATTAATTTTTATTTATTTAATTATTTAGTAGCTTCAAAAAATTTACATAGACAAGATATGGACAATCCTCTTTTAAAAAAATTAAGATTTTTTTTCGCAAAACTTGTATTAAGCAAAATATTTATTGAGAGACAGTGGATACTCTATTATAAGGAAACATTTTTATTTGAATTTCCTAAAACAGTTTTCATTGACTATTTCAATTTCTTCATGTTAAAAAATCTTGTAATTTGTCTTACCTATTTGCTGGTTCCTTGAGTAAACGTATAATCTGGACCTTACTGTATTTTTGTTTGGGTTTGGTTTTTCAAATCTATCATTCAAATGTGTAAAATATTTTTATTTGAAAAACCCCAAGTTTTTTTATTTATGTTTTTCTATTAGTTATTTTAAAATATTTTTTTATTTTATTAATTGCATACCAAAATGTTAAAAATCTTTTAAAACTAAATACGGTTTTATCTAATTTATTAAACCTTATATTTTTGTTATTATTGTTTGACTTAGGCAAAAATAACAAGTTCAAAAAACTTAATTTATGTTAAAAAACCAAATCAAAGACCAGTTATACAAAAAGTTTAAACAAAATAATTAATAAATTATTGTGACCTCTTCCTTAGGCTAAATAAATTCAGCTTCCAGAGCTCAAATTTTTTGTCATGTGAATCTATGATTTGATTTTATTTACAAGTTTTTTTATGCCCTAAAGACCGTTTAAACGGATTAAATTTCTATGTATTAAAAATGCAATTAATTACAGAAATAAGCTTTTTTTAATTCTGCAATTTTTTTTTACAAATTTGTATTTTCTATTAGAAAATAAAATCAAAATTTTCTTATTTTTTGTTAAAAATTTTCAAAAATTTATTTTATTTCTATAGGATTTTTAAAAGAAATCTTATTTTTATAAGAAATTTTTCAAAAGTCTTAAGTATGAAACACAATTGGAACGAACGACCAATTTTTCGGAACGAATATTCGTCGTTAGAAATAGAACATATGGGCTTATATGAGTGTGCTCATAATTGATGCGTACGACGAAATTCGTCGTGCGTATCGAACAGTGCGATAGGTTTATTTCTATTTCATACGCAGACGAACGACGACTAAACTGGATTAGAGTGGCTGTATTTCTATTTCTGTTGTAAAATATTAGAAATTATATGTGTTCTTGTTAAATATGGTCACCTTATAAAATGTAAACAAAAAATATTTATTTCAAATAAAATTATTTAAATGTTAAAATCTTGTGTAATAATAAAAGAATAAAATAAAAAAAATTGCCAATGTTGTGAGTGCTCGAAATGTCCGAAAGTGTAAGTAATTTGCAAATAAAAAAATAACAAAAATGGCGTCGACAACGTTTATTCGTCCCAAATGTGTTCAATGGACGAATTTACAAGACGAATTTTTAAATCCGAATTCGTCGTGCTGGACGAAATCAGTCATTCGTCCCAATTGTGTTTCTACCTTTATTTTGATTTTTCAAAAATGTTCTATTTTTATAAGAAATTTTTAAAAAATTTTCTATTTTTATAGGAAATTTTTAAAAAATGTCCTATTTTTATAGGAACTTTTTCAAAAATTTCCTATTTTTATAGGAACTTTTTCAATAATTTCCTATTTTTATAGGAACTTTTTCAAAAATTTCTTATTTTTATAGGAAATTTTTCAAAAATTTTTTTAATTTTGTAGGAAAATTTTGAAAAATTTTCTATTTTTATAGAAAATTTCCTATTTTCATAGGAAATTTTTTCCTATAAAAATTTCTTATTTTCATAGGAAATTTTTCAAAAATTTCCTGTTTTTATAGTAAATTTTATAAAAATTTTCAATTTTTATAGGAAATTTTTCAAAAATTTTCTATTTTTATAGGAAATTTTTCAAAAATTTTCTATTTTTATAGGAAATTTTTCAAAAATTTTCTATTTTAATAGGAAATTTTTCAAAAATTTTCTATTTTTAAAGGAAATTTTTCAAAAATTTTCTATTTTTAAAGGAAATTTTTCAAAAATTTTCTATTTTTATAGGAAATTTTTCAAAAATTTTCTATTTTTATAGGAAATTTTTCAAAAATTTTCTATTTTTATAGGAAATTTTTCAAAAATTTTCTATTTTTATAGAAAATTTTTCGAAAATTTTCTATTTTTATAGGAAATTTTTCGAAAATTTTTCAAAAATTTTCTATTTTTATAGGAAATTTTTCAAAAATTTTCTATTTTCATAGGAATTTTTTCAAAAATTTTTTGTTTTTATAGGAAATTTTTGAAAAATGTTCTATTTTTATAGGAGATTTTTTAAAAATTTTCTATTTTTAAAGGAAATTTTTCAAAAATTTTCTATTTTTATAGGAAATTTTTCAAAAATTTTCTATTTTTATAGGAAATTTTTCAAAAATTTTCTATTTTTATAGGAAATTTTTCAAAAATTTTCTATTTTAATAGGAAATTTTTCAAAAATTTTCTATTTTTATAGGAAATTTTTCAAAAATTTCCTATTTTTATAGGAAATTTTTCAAAAATTTTCTATTTTTATAGGAAATTTTTCAAAAATTTTCTATTTTTATAGGAAATTTTTCAAAAATTTTCTATTTTTATAGGAAATTTTTCAAAAATTTTCTATTTTTATAGGAAATTTTTCAAAAATTTTCTATTTTTATAGGAAATTTTTCAAAAATTTTCTATTTTTATAGGAAATTTTTCAAAAATTTTCTATTTTTATAGGAAATTTTTCAAAAATTTTCTATTTTTATAGGAAATTTTTCAAAAATTTTCTATTTTTATAGGAAATTTTTCAAAAATTTTCTATTTTTATAGGAAATTTTTCAAAAATTTTCTATTTTTATAGGAAATTTTTCAAAAATTTTCTATTTTTATAGGAAATTTTTCAAAATTTTTCTATTTTTATAGGAAATGTTTCAAAAGTTTTCTGTTTTTATAGGAAATTTTTCAAAAATTTTCTATTTTTATAGGAAATTTTCAAAAATTTTTTATTTTTATAGGAAATTTTTCAAAAATTTTCTATTTTTACAGGAACATTTTCAAAAATTTTCTATTTTTATAGGAACATTTCCAAAAATTTTCTATTTCAATTGGAAGTTTTTGAAAAATTTTCTATTTTTATAGGAAATTTTTCAAAAATTTTCAAAAATTTTATATTTTTAAAGGAAATTTTTTTTATAGGAAGTTTTTCAAAAATTTTCTATTTTTATAGCAAATTTTTTAAAAATTTTCTATTTTTATAGCAAGTTTTTTAAAAAATTTCTATTTTTATAGGAAATTTTTCAAAAATATTCTATTTAATAGGAAATTTTTGAAAAACTTTCTATTTTAGAAATTTGGAAATTTTTGAAAAATTTCCTATTTTTATAATTTTCGATTTTAATAGGAAATTTTTAAAAATTTTCTATTTTTATAGAAAATTTTTAAAAATGTTCTATTTTTATAGGAAATTTTTAAAAATTTTCTTATTTATAGGAATTTTTTCAGAAATTTTTCTATTGTTTTTAGGAAATTTTCCAAAAATTGTATATTTTTTTTAGGAAATTTTTCCAATTTTTTTTATTTTTTTTAGGAAATTTTTCCAAAATTTTCTATTTTTTTTAGGAATTTGTTCCAAAATTTTCTATTTTATTTTATGTTATAAAAGTAGGAAATATTTGAAAAATTTCCTATAAAAACAGGAAATATTTGAAAGATTTCCTATACAAATTAGAAGGTTTTGAAAAATTTCCTTTAAAGTAGAAAATTTTTCAAAAATTTCGCATAAAAATAGGCAAGTTTTGAAAAATTTCGTATAAAAATAAGAGGTTGTTTAAAAATTTCGTACAAAGATATAAAATTTTTTAAAATTTTTTTATAAAAATAGGAAATTTTTGAAAAATTTCGTAGAAATTTTTGAAAAATATCCTAAATAAGTAGTTTTTTTTTATAAGAAATTTTTTAAAAATTTCGCTTTTCTTATTTTCCTTTTTTTATACAATATTTTTTAAAAATTTTTCAAAATTTTAAAAAAACTGTTAAATTTTTTTTATTTTAATCTTCCTCTCTCTTTACCTTCGACTCAAGTGATTATCAATTCTTAAAACTGTTTCTGACAGCTCTCTAATTCTGACAGCCGCTGTCATATCAACAAAGGGAAATCAAACTAAATGACTAGAAGGCGTCGCTTTAAGAATTAATAAATTATGCAAATTAATACAAACATTCTTATACACCAAAAAAATTATCAATAAATTAAACAGATGAGCAAATTAATATGATTTTAATTTTAAATTTCCTAGATATTCTTTATTAGAAATTTCACAATTTATTGTTATCTTAAAGATCTTTTGATAAGAAAATTAAATTAATCATGAATACAAATTATGCCTCGGGCTAGAAATGCATACGAAATCTTTAAGTGATGCCAATAATTTAATTATAGTCTTCAAAAAATATAATTTCAGCTTTTCTAAAGAATATCAAAATATCTTGCTCGAAACCCTAAAAAAACTTGAAATAAATGATATGGAAAAAGGCCTTAGAACTTAAAAATAAAAACCCAAATCAAATTTTACAGCAGAAAATTTTAAACAAAATTGAAAAATAAGAAGAAGAGTAATCTAAATAAACTATTGAAAACTTGATATACATTTTAGTTTCAAATATTTCTGATCGGTCTGATCGACTTTAAAATGCCCAATAAGTGGAGATGATTTTTCTATAAATATATTTTCTACAATTTTTTTATTACAAATAAGTAAGTTTTTTAAAGTATACTACAATAATTATAAATTTTCAAAAAATTTTCTATAAAAATAAAAAATTTAAAAAAAACTTCCTATAAAAAACATTTTTTTTTAATTTTCTATAAAAATAAGAAATTTTTAAAAAATTTCCTATAAAACAAATGCATTTTTGAAAAAATTTTCTATAAAAAAAATTAGAAATTTGTAAAAAATTTCCTGTCAAAATAAAAAAAAAAATCTTATTAAAATAAGAATCTTTTGAAGAATTTCCTATAAAAATATGAAATGTTTGAAAAATTTCCTATAAAAATTAGAATTTTTTGAAAAATTTTCTATAAAAATAAGATATTTTTAAAAAATTTTCTTATAAAAATAAGAAATTTTTGAAAAATTTCCAAAAATAAATAGGAAATTTTTGAAAAATTTCTTATTAAAATAAGAAATTTTTGAAAAAAATCCTATAAAAATAAGAATTTTTTGAAAAATTGTCTATAAAAATTAACAATTTTTAACAAATTTCGTTTAAGAATAAGAAATTTTTGAAAAAATTCCTAAAAAATAAGAAATTTTTTTAAAATTTCTAATAAAAGTAAGAAATTGCTTAAAAATTTTCTATAAAAATTAAAATTTTTGAAAATTTTTTTTTTTAAAAATTAGTAATTTTTGAAATATTTCTATCAACATTTTTTGAAAATTTTCCTATAAAGATAAGAAATTTTTAAAAAATTTCCTTTAAAAATAAGTAATTTTTTAAAAATTTTTTGAAAAATTTTCTATAAAAATAAGATGTTTTCAAAAAATTTTCTTAAAAAATAAGAAATTTTTGAAAAAAATCCTATAAAAATAAGAATTTTTTTGAAAAATTTTCTATAAAAATTAACAATTTTTAACAAATTTCGTTTAAGAATAAGAAATTTTTGAAAAAAATTCCTAAAAAATAAGAATTTTTTGAAAAAATTCCTAAAAAATAAGAAATTTTTTTAAAATGTCTCATAAAAATAAGAAATTACTTAAAAATATTCTATAAAAATGAAAGTTTTTGAAAAATTTATTTTAAAAATGAGAAATTTTTGAAAAATTTCTTTAAACATTTTTCGAAAATTTTCCTATAAAGATAAGAAATTTTTAAAAAATTTCCTATAAAAATAAGTAATTTTTGAAAAATTTCCTACGAAAAATTTTTTTATAAAAATATAAAATTTCTGAAAAGTTTCTAAAAATTTCCTTTAAAAATATTAAATTTTTGAAAAATTTCCTTTAGAAATAATAAATTTTTGGAAATTTTTCTATATAAATGAGAAATTTTTGAAAAATTTCCAGTAAAAATATAAAAATTTTTGAATAATTGCGTATAAAAATATGATTTTTTTAATTTCCTATAAAGAAATTGAATTTTTGAAAAATTTCTTATAAAAATAGGAATTGTTTGAAAAATTTCCGTTTAAAATAAAAAAATCTTGAAAAATTTCCTATAAAAATAACAAATTTTTGAAAAACTTCCTATAAAACTAATATTTTTTTGAAAATTTTTCTATAAAAATAACGTTTCTTTCAAAAATTTCCTATAAAAATAAGAAATTTTTGAAACATTTCCTATAAAAACGAGAACTTTGAAAAACTTCCTATAAATTAAGAAATTTTTGAATGATTTCCTTTAAGAGTAAAAATTAAAAAAAAAATGTCATATGTCATAACGTTCTGCTTCAAACTCTTTGATAAACTGACTATACTGAGAAATTTTTAAAAAATTTCCTGTCAAAATAAGAAATTTTTGGAAAATTTCCTTAAAGTTATGAAGTTTTGAAAAATTTTCTTATAAAAGTGAGAAAATTTTGTAAAGTTTCATATAGAAATAAGAAATTTTTTAAAAATTTCCCATAAAAATAAGACATTTTTGAAAAAAATTTCCCATAAAAACAAGAAACTTTTGAAAAATTTCCCTTAAACATAAGAAATATTTTTAAAAATTTCCTTAAAAAATAGAAATTTTTGAAAAATTGCTTATAGAAATAAGAAATTTTTGATAAATTTTCTATAAAAATGAGAAATTTTTAAAATTTTTTATAAAAATAAAAAATTTTTGAAAAATTTCCTATAAAGATATGAAATTTTTTAAAAATTTCCCATAAAAATAAGAAATTTTTTAAAAATTTCTAATAAAAATAAGAAATTTTTTAAAAATTTCCGATAAAGACAAGAAAGTTTTGAAAAATTTCCGATTATAAATTTTTAAAAAATTTCCTATAAAATTAAGAAATTTAAAAAAAATCCTATAAAATGAAGAAATTTTTAAAAAATTTCCTATAAAAATAAGGAATATTAAAAAACTTTCCTATAAAATTAAGAAATTTAAAACAAAAAAATTCCTATAAAATTAAGAAATTTTAAAAAAATCCTATAAAATTGAGAAATTTTTAAAAAATTTCCTATAAACTTAAGAAATTTTTAAAAAATTTGCTATAAAAATAAGGAATTTTTAAAAAATTTCCTATAAAATTAAGAAATTTTTAACAAATTTCCTATAAAAATAAGAAATTTTTAAAAAGTTTCCTATAAAAATAAGAAATTTTTGAATAATTTCCTATAAAAAGAAATTTTTGAAAAATTTCCTATAGAAAAATAACAAATGTTTGACAATTTCTAACGGAAAAATAAAAAAAAAAATTGTCATGATTTTTTTATAAAAAATGACTTTTTTGAAAAAATTACCATTAAAATAAGAAGTTTTTAAAATTTTTTTCTAAATGTTTATTCTATTTCAAACCCTTTGATAAACTGATTATACCGATCTTATATTTTTTTTGAGATCGTGGGTTTCTAAAAAAAAACAGAAAACAATTTCTGTTGTTGTTTTGTTTTGTTGATGTTGTAGCAATTGTTGTTTTTGTCTGTTGGTTTTGTTTAATTTCGTCTTGTGACTGTCCAAAACGTCAATGGACGCAATCAATTTCTATAAAAAGCATCTTTAGTTCGGGAAGCCGGTTTAATCAGTTAACTAAGCTTAAACGAGCGACAACCTAAAAAAAATAAAATTCACAAAAAAAAGAAGAAATCTTAAAATTCAAGATACATTCAAAATATCAAAAAATACAAGAAAAAACAAAAGAATTTGTAAATACAAAAAAAAAATACTTAAAGTGTTCAAAAGAAACAAAATTTATTAAGTGATTAAAAAGTCATTAAACTAATTTAAATAGATCTAAGCAAAAAAATTATAACTGTAAATTGAAAAGTAAATTATAAACAAATTTTGTGCAAATAAATCTAAAAATGTTCAAAATTGTGAGTTTTAAAAATCTGAAGAAAGTTTAAAACAAAAAAATTATAAAAATATTTCTTTCTTAAATTTTAGTGCTTAACTTTATCGGCCTTAATAAGCCTGGCTTACACAGAAGCTGGGTACAGTGTCATACCCAGCAATCAAGTGGCTTACTATCATTATCCAGCTCCACCCAAAGCCCAACAATTAAATGGACCCGCCCCAAATCTACGTTCCTCCATACCTACTCCCACCTTACCCCCAAGCCCAGCATTTCAACCCTCATCTTATTACACTAGCAATGCACAGCCTGCACAATATAACAACAACTATCAAACAGCTTCCACTGTAACAAATCAATTTAACTCTCCAGCTCTGGATAATGCAGCCTTCACTTTGGCCTTGACAAATCAAGGTTATGCTAGTGGTGCTACTGGTGCGGTCAATGCCGTCACAACTTCAAGCTCAAGATCTTTCAACAACAATAGCCCAGCACTATCGACAGCTCAATCTGCACCAGCTCCTTCAATGTTAACTTTGACTTCTTTAAATGTTAAATTGCCTTTACCTATCGGCATTACTCCTCTGAATATTGCCCCTTTGCCCTTGCAAGCCGGTACTCCTTATGCCGCTATTCCTAATGCAGTTACATCGTATGGAACCACATATCCTCAAAGGAAGAGGCGTTAGGAATTTAAATAATTTAGTTTAATAATCTTTTTAGTTTACATTAATACAAACAATTCAACGTCACAAGTTCAAAACTAAACTACAAACGGATAAAACTAAGAACAAGCAAAAAAAGGCAGGGTTCGGAAATTATATTTTTGTACATGAAATTTTAAAATTTCTGCTCTTTAAGTCAAAATTTTTAAAAAAATTTCTTATTTTTATAGAAAATTTTTTAAAAATTTCTAATTTTTATAGAATTTTTTTTTAATTTCTCATTTTTATAGGAAATTTTTCAAAAATTTCATATTTTTTTTTTATAAGAAATTTTTCAAAAATTTCTTATTTGTATAGGAAATTTTTAAAAAATTTCTTATTTTTAAAGGAAAAATTTCAAAAATTTGGTAGTTTTAAAAATTATACCAAAATTTTTTTTTAATTTTTCATTTTTATAGGAAATTTTTCAAAAATTTCATATTTTTATGGGAAATTTTTCAAAAATTTCATATCTTTATAGGAAATTTTTCAAAAATTTATTATTTTATAGGAAATTTTTCAAAAATTTCTTATTTTTATAGGAAATTTTTCAAAAATTTCTTATTTTTATAGGAAATTTTCAAAAATTTCTTAATTAATTTTACAGGAAATTTTTCAAAAATTTCTTATTTTATAGGAAATTTTTCAAAAATTTCTTATTTTTATAGGAAATTTTTCAAAAATTTCTTATTTTTATAGGAAATTTTCAAAAATTTCTTAATTAATTTTACAGGAAATTTTTCAAAAATTTCTTATTTTTATAGGAAATTTTTCAAAAATTTCTTATTTTTATAGAAAATTTTCCAATAAGTTCTTATTTTTATAGGAATTTTTTTAAAAGATTCGTATTTTTGAAAATGTTTCCAAAATTTTTTTTTATAAGAAATTTTTCAAAAATTTCTTATTTGTATAGCAAATTTTTAAAAAATTTCTTATTTTTAAAGGAAAAATTTCAAAAATTTGGTAATTTTAAAAATTATACCAAAATTTTTTATTTTTATAGGAAATTTTTCAAAAATTTCGTATTTTTGAAAATTTTTCCAAACTTTTTTTTTATAGGAAATTGTCAAGAAGTTCTTATTTTTATAGAAAAATTTTCAAAAATTTCTTATTTTTATAGAAAATTTTTAAAATTTTCTTATTTTAAAAAAACATTTTTCAAAAATTTTATATTTTTTTTTAGGAATTTTTCAAAAATTTCTTATTTTTTTTGGAAATTTATCAAAAATGTCTTATTTTTATAGGGAGTTTTTGAAAAATTGTAAGTTTTTATAGGAAATTTTTCAAAAATTTTTTATTTTTATAGAAAATTTTTCAAAAATTTCTTATTTTTATAAGAAATTTTTAAAAATTTCTTATTTTTATAAGGAATTTTTCAAAAATTTCTTATTTTTTTAAGGAATTTTTCAAAAATTTCTTATTTTTATAGGAAATTTTTCAAAATTTTCTTATTTTTATAGGAAATTTTTCAAAAATTTCTTATTTTTATAGGAAATTTTTCAAAAATTTCTTTTTTTATAGGAAAATTTTCAAAAATTTCTTATATTTATAGCAAATTTTTAAAAAATTTCTTACTTTTATAGGAAATTTTTCCAAAATTTTCATAGGAAATTTTTCCAAAATTTTTATAGGAAATTTTTCCAAAATTTTTATAGGAAATTTTTCAAAAATTTCTTATTTTTAAAAAAACATTTCAGAAATTTCTTATTTTTATAGGAAACTTTTAAAAAATTTCTTATTTTTATAAAAAAAATTTCAAAAATTTACTATTTTTATAGGAAATTTTTAAAAAATTTTTTAAAAATTTCCTATAAAAATAGGAAATTTTTAAAAAATTTTCTATTTTTATAGGCAATTTTTAACAAATTTCCTATTTTTATAGGAAATTTTTCAAAAATTTTTTATTTTTATAGGAAATATTTAAAAAATGTCTTATTTTATAGGAATTATTTAAAAAATTTCTTATTTTTATAGGAAATTTTTCAGAAATTTCTTATTTTTATAGAAAATTTTTACAAATTATTCTTAGTTTTACTGGTATTTTTTAAAAAATTTCTTATGTTTTTAGAAAATTAAAAAAGAAATGTTAATTTTTTATAAGAGCCTTTTCAAAAATTTCTGATTTTTGTTGAAAATTTTTCAAAATTTCTTATTTTGATTAGAAATTTTTCAAAAAATTCTTATTTTTATAGGAAATTCTTTAAATTTTTTTATTTTTATAGGTAATTTTTTAAAAAAATTTCTTATTTCTATAGGAAATTTTTCAAAAATTTCTCTATTTTATAGAAAATTTTTCACAAATTTCTTATTTTTATAGGAAATTTTTCAAAAATTTCTTATTTTTATAGGAAATTTATAAAAAAATTTCTTAGTTTTTTTGGAAATTTTTCAAAGATTTATAAGTTTTTTAGGATAGTTTTAAAAAATATCTCATTTTTATAGAAACATTTTTAGAAATTTTAATAATTTCTTAGTTTTATAAGAATTTTTTAAAAATGTCTTATTTTTTTAGGAAATTTTTGAAAATTTCTTTTTGTTATAGAAAAAATAACAAATTTTTTTTTAGAAAAAAAAAGTATATAATCCGAACCCTGTCTTTTGTTAAATGATGTTACGTTCTTGTATTTTTAACACTTTCAAACTTCAGTGGTTTTTGTTATGTTTTATAAGTATTTTGATATTTTTATTTTTTAATTAAGTGAATGGCCGGTCATCAATGCCCTTGCGATTTATCGCATTGACAAAGTCAATAAATATTATTAGCTGATGATAGCAGCGAATTAAATCAATATTAAAAAATTAAACTTAAACCAAAAAAAAAAAAAAAAAAACACTCAAAACTATAAAACTAACAAAAAACAAAGGTTGAGTTTCTTCTGACTCAAAACCTGTCATAGAAGTCACATTTTGTGTTTTGAATTTAAATTTGGATTTAGATTTTGACAATCTAAATCCAATGACGTTGATGAGGAAGAATTTACATATTTTAGTCATTGTAAATCATTTCAATTAAATTAAAAATTTATAGTTTGCCTCTTTTTTGTATTTTATAGCTATAATTTTAGTTTTAGAGTAGAACAAATAGTTTTTAAGTATAAATTTAAAAAAGTCGAGAAAACAAAAAACTTGCCATGTCTACATTTAAGTTTCTTTATCTTAAAAAAAAAAACTAAAGAAATAAATTTTGTAAAAAACCAAAAAAAAAAAAACATTAAAACTATCTAAGTCTTTTCAATAATTCTTTACAAAAGCTTTTGCATAAATAAGGTTTTTTGTTTCAGTCTAAAATTTAAATCTGTTAAAATTAATTCATTCATGGATATATCAAATCAAATTGATCGGTTCCAGTTGTTTTCAAAATCTTCATAATTTTGAATTTCTTTGTAAGGAAAAACAAAAAAACGGCTACAAGAAATTATTTAAATTAAGTAGGATTTTTTATTTGTCTTAAAGTTTAAACAATCTGAGGTTTTTTCGTACTAGTTTTTAGTTGTAGTCTATAATTTATTTCTACTTTTGATAATCAAGGTATTTAAACAAATCATTGATCTTTTGATTTGAATTGGTTTGAGTTGTTTTGATTTAGTTATTATCTTTTGTTGTTCAACTCAAAACTTTTGTACTTTTCAGCTTCGATTCAGTCACGTGGTCTAATGGTTTTCTTAAGGTTGAGGTATTGTTCATTGTTTTAAATTTCGGTCTTGTTATAGTATTTTTTTTTCTACACAAAATTTAAAGTATGTCAAAGACTTGAAATTGCCAAAGCATGACTTCTTTGATTTTTTCTGATGGGTAATTTCTGAAAAATTGTTATCAAAATAAAATCTAGAGCTTCAAATTTCTTCTCGATCATTCGAACCATTTTAGTTCTATCTTAGTTTTAAAATTAAAGTTAAAGTTACATTATATTTGTGAAATTTTTTAAGTCTATAAGCAAATTTTCAAAAATTTTGATCAGAAATTCATAAAAAAAATTCTTATTTTTATAAGAAATTTTACAAAAATTTATAATTTTTCCATAGGAAATTTTTTTGTTTTTTTTAGGAAATTTTATAAAAATTTCTTATTTGTGTAAAGGCATTTTTTAAAATATTCTTATTTTTCCAAAATCTATTATTTTAATAGGAAGTTTTTTAAATAATTTCTTAATTTTATAGAAAATTTTTCAAAAATTTCTAATTTTTACAGGAAATTTTTCAAAAATTTCTTATTTTTATAGGAATTTTTTTTTTAAATTTCTTACTTTTATAGGAAATTCTTCAGAAGTTTCTAATTTTTATAGGAACTTTTTCAAAAATTTTTGATTTTTATAGAAAATTTTTCAAATTTTTGATTTTTATAGAAAATTTTTCAAATTTTTTTTTTTTATTTTTATGGGACCTTTTAATTATATAGGAAATTTTTAAAAAATTTCTATCTTTCTAATGAAATTTTTAAAAAAAAATCTTATTTTTATAGGAAATTTTTCAAAATTTTCTTGTTTTTAAAGTAAATATTTTTAAAAATTCCTGATTTTTACATGAAATATTTAAAAAAAAAAATTTATTTTAATAGAAAATTTTGAATAGGAAATTTTTCAAAAATTTCTTATTTTGATAGGATTTTCTTACTTTTATAGGAAATTCTTCAGAAGTTTCTAATTTTTATAGGCAATTTTTAAAATTCCTAATTTTTTAGGAATTTTTTTTTTTAATTTCTTAATTTTATAGAAAATTTTTCAAGAGTTTCTAATTTTACATTTTGCGATAATTTTCTAAGAAAAATTAAGTATCGAAAATTTTCTATAAAAAAATTCTGTATAGAAAATTTTCAACAGAAAATTTTTGTATCGAAAATTTTCTATAGAATAGTTTTATACAGAAAATTTTCAATAGAAAAATTTTGTGTAAAAAATTTTCTTAGCAAAAATTCTGTATCAAAAATTTTCTATAGAAAAATTTCGTATCAAAAATTTTCTATGGAAAAATTTTGTATCAAAAATTTTCTATAAAAAAAATTTGTATCAGAAATATTCTTTAGAAAAATTTTGTATCAAAAATTGTCGATAGCAAAATTTTGTATCAAAAATTTTCTATAGAAGAATTTTGTATCAAAAATTGTCTATAGTACAATTTTGTATCAATAATTCTCTATAGACAAATTTGGTGTAGAAAATTTTCTATAGAAAAATTTTGTATCGCAAATTTTCTATAGAAAAATTTTGTATCGAAATAGCAAAATTTTGTATTGAAAATTTTCTATAGAAATATTTTGTATCGAAAATTTTTTATAAAAAAAACTTGTATCAAAACTTTTTTACAGAAAAATTTGTATCGAAAATTTTCTATAGAAAAATTTTGTATCGAAAATTTTTTAGAAAAAATTGTGTATTGAAAATTTCAGATAGAAAAATTTTGTATCGAAAATTTTCTATAGAAACATTTTGTATCAAAAATTTTTTAGAGAAAAATTTTGTATAGAAAAATTTTGTATCGAAAATTTTCTATAGAAAAATTTTGTATCGAAAATTTTCTAAAGAAAAATTTTGTATCGAAAACTTTCTATAGAAAAATTTTGTATTGAAAATTTTCTTAAGAAAAATTTTGTATCGAAAATTTTCTATAGAAAAATTTTGTATCAAAAATTGTCTAAAGTAAAATTTTGTATCAATAATTTTCTATAGAAAAATTTAGTATCGAAATAGCAAAATTTTGTATTGAAAATTTTCTATAGAAATATTTTGTATCGAAAATTTTTTATAAAAAAAACTTGTATCAAAACTTTTTTACAGAAAAATTTGTATCGAAAATTTTCTATAGAAAAATTTTGTATCGAAAATTTTTTAGAAAAAATTGTGTATTGAAAATTTCAGATAGAAAAATTTTGTATCGAAAATTTTCTATAGAAACATTTTGTATCGAAAATTTTCTATAGAAAAATTTTGTATAGAAAAATTTTGTATCGAAAATTTTCTATAGAAAAATTTTGTATCGAAAATTTTCTATAGAAAAATTTTGTATCAAAAATTGTCTAAAGTAAAATTTTGTATCAATAATTTTCTATAGAAAAATTTAGTATCGAAATAGCAAAATTTTGTATTGAAAATTTTTTAGAGAAAAATTTTGTATCGAAAATTTTTTATAAAAAAACTTGTATCGAAACTTTTTTACAGAAAAATTTGTATCGAAAATTTTCTATAGAAAAATTTTGTATCGAAAATTTTTTATAAAAAATTGTGTATTGAAAATTTCAGATAGAAAAATTTTGTATCGAACATTTTCTATAGAAAAATTTTGTATTGAAAATTTTCTATAGTAAAATTTTGTATCGAAAATTTTCTATAAAAAAATTTAGTATCGAAAATTTTCTATAAAAAAAACTTGTATCGTAACTTTTTTACAGAAAAATTTGTATCGAAAATTTTTTATAGAAAAATTTTGTATTAAAAATTTTCTATGGAAACATTTCTTAATTTTATAAAAAATAATTTCATCACAATTTGTTATTTTTATAAAAATTAGTTTCAAAGATTTCTTATTTTACAGAAAATTTTTCAAAAATTTTCCTATTTTAATAGGATATTTCTCAAAAATTTCTTAATTTATAATAAATTTTTAAAAAATTTGTAATTTTTATAAATTTTTCAAAAGTTTCTAATTTTTTTAAAAAATTTTCGATAAATGTCTTATTTTTATAGAAAATTTTTCAAACACGTTTTACTTTTATAGGAATTCAAAAAAAATAAAAATTTCTTATTTTTATAGAAAGTTTTACAAAATTTTCTTATTTTTTAAATAAAAAATTTATTTTTATCGGAAACTTTTCAAAAATTTCTTAATTTTATAGAAAATTTCTTATTTTCATAAGAAATTTTTCAAAAATTGTTTTTTTTTTTAAATTACTTAATTTTTTTTTTTTTTATTTTCATAGGAAATTTTTTAAAAATCTCTTATTTTTGTATTTGATTTTTCAATTATTGGAAATTTTTTAAAAAGTTTTTAATTTTATAGAAAATTTTTCAAAAATTTCTTGTTTTTATAGGAAATTTTTCAAAAATTTCTTGTTTTTATAGGAAATTTTTCAAAAATTTCTTGTTTTTATAGGAAATTTTTTAAAAATTTCTTGTTTTTATAGGAAATTTTTCAAAAATTTCTTGTTTTTATAGGAAATTTTTCAAAAATTTCTTGTTTTTATAGGAAATTTTTCAAAAATTTCTTGTTTTTATAGGAAATTTTTCAAAAATTTCTTGTTTTTATAGGAAATTTTTGGAAAATTTCTTATTTTTATAAGAAAATTTTTCAAAAATTGCATATTTTTATAGAAAATTTTTTAAAATTTTCTTATTTTGATAGGAAATTATTTTTTTTGATACAGGAACTTTTTGAAAATTTTCTTATTTTTGTAGGAAATTTTTGAGAATTTTCTTATTTTTGTAGGAGATTTTTCAATAATTTCTTATTCTATAAGAATATTTTTAAAAAGAATTTGTACTTTTTTAAAAATATTCTTATATTTATAGGAAATGTTTCAAAAACTTTTTATGGGAAACTTTTCAAAAATTTATATTTTTGTAGGAAATTATTAAAAAAAATTTCTTATTTTGATAATAAATTTTTCAAAAATTTCTTAAATTTATAAGAAATTTTTTTAAGGATTTCTTATTTTCATAGAAAATTTTTCAAAAGTTTTTTATTCTTAAAGGAAATTTTTCAAAAATTTCTTATTTTTATAGGAAATTTTTCAAAAATTTCTTATTTTTATATTAAATTTTTCAAAAATGTCTTATTTTTATGGGAAATTTTTCAAAAATTTCTGGCGTTTATATTAACATTTTCAAAAATTTTTAATTTTTTTGGGAAATTGTTTAAAAATTTCTTATTTTTATAGGAAATTTTCTTAAAATTATTTTAGGAATTTTTTTTAAACATTAAGAATAAGAATTCTTATAGACAATTTTTTAAAAATTTCTAATTTTTATAGAAAATTTTGATTATGTGATGTTCTGCTCTAGTCATGTTGTGGAATTGTTAATGCAATTAATTAAAAAAAATATTCTTTAAATTAACGGAAGCTTTTTAAAATTTTGGGTAAATTTTTAAAATGTTTAAGATGTGATTTCGTTAAAAATTCTATAAATAAAGACGACCTAACCAACCATCAAAAGGTTTCCCTACCAATTTTTTTATTTGTTTTATTAAAATAAAACTAGTTATTACAATAATAAATAATTGTAATAAATTGGAATCTTAGTGCAATACTCTACCGTACAACTTTTTGATTCTGTAAATATTTGAATATAAAGATTGTAGAAATAAGATTGTCAGAAACCAAATTGTCTTTAATGTTGCCTAAATGTATGCTATAGTTATGTTATCTTAGAAATATGTTATAGTTCTATGTTATGTTCTGCTCTAGTTCTGTTATTGCTATGTTAATCCAATTTATTTTAATGTAAAATTCTTCTGTAAATTACCGGATATATGAAACAGATTTTTCAAAATTTTATGTAAATTTTTAAGAAGTGTAAAGTTTGATTTAATTAAAGATTCTTTAAATATTTTTATAAAAAAGTGGAATAACAAGATAATTTAGTTTAAATTTTAGTTATTGTAATTTATGTTAAACAACATGTTTTATCATGTTTATGATGAAATCACTGATAATGAAATTAATATGCAAATAAGAGCATAAATATCAGATCGATCTTTATAAATTGTATTAAATGCTTGTAAATTTTTTAATTTATTTTGAGTTTTTTATATGATACCGGTTGTATCAGTTCATTTGTCTTTGATTTATGGTATTAAAAAAATTCCTCGAGAATTTTTAGAAATTTGTACAGTTAAGCTGGAAAACAGTTGAGGCAAGAGTTTTGAATTCTAACTTAATCATCATTGCAGACAATTTGTCTGCTTCGGTGACGAATGATGGATTTTATTATAATGGACTTACTCACTTAATTACATAAATTGTCTTAAGTGTTCTGTCAAGATTTTTAACCAGAAATATATCATTACTTTTGAAATGTTTGAAAGGCGGACATATAAATTGTCTGTTTATACCAAAAACATATAATGACTTGTAATATAAGTCTAAAATACCCATCCTATTTACATATTTCAAGACTACAACATGTCGTCATCATCATCTTTGTTGCCCATCTTTTCAATAACATCAAAAAACCTTAACCGCCATAAATTAAACTTATTCTAGAGATAAAAGAACTTAATGTCTTTAAAAAAATTCTAAAACAAAGACCCAAACCGTACAAAACTGTATTAAGTTTGTGAAACGTGTTTGGCCAAGAGCAAAAAAAAGAACTGAATAAAAAAAGATGTCGGTATCTGGTTTCATTGGACTAAAAATAGCAATGGACAATCATTCTGACCGTCTGTCCGACACTTGTATAAATATATAGAAAAAGGAAAGGGAATTTTTGATTTACTTCTGCTTCGGATTACTTAAATCAAGAATTTATGGTATTTCTCAAAATAAATGTTACAAAAAAAATTTTTTAACAGTAAAATTTTTTATTTTCGAAAAAATTCTTAAGAATTTTTTTTGAATATTTAAGAGCTAATATTTTTTTTTCTGAATAACTTGTTTCTAAATTTTTATGCGAATAAATAATAGCGATCATATGACATTCCTAATTAAATAAATAATTTTTTTCCTAAAATATTGGTTGAATCTTAAATGACATGATATAAAAGGTTGTTTTAAAATATCATAAAATATCACAAAAGACATATCAAATACACTGTGCTCAATAAAAAATCTCAAATAGTAAAA